>VZRJ01007104.1:201051-271859 GCA_013397565.1 Ptilonorhynchus violaceus
GGTCGTTTCCCACTAGCCAGCTCTCCAGCCACTCTGCCCCCAGCCTGTAGTATTTCATGGAGTTGTTGTGAGCCAAGGGCAGGACTCTGTAATTGGCTTTGTTAAACCCCATACCACTGGCCTCAGTCCATCAATCCAATATGTCCAGATCCCTCTGCAGAGCCTTCCTACCCTACAGCAGATTGCCATTCCCACCCAACTTGGTGTCATCTGCAAACCTACTGAGGTTGTGCTCGATCCCCTCATCCAGATCAACAAAGCTATCCAACAGGACTGGCCCCAATACCAAGCCTTGGGGAACCTTACTAGTGACCGGCCACCAAATGGATATGGCGCTTTTCACCACCAATAATAAAATCTGTGGTATTTCTGCATGACATGACATTACATTGTCTAGCCAAGAATGCACAGCATTGCTGTAACTGCACCTCCCAATCTGTATAAAGATAGTGATCTGATGCTGCTCTGGCATTCAATTGTCTTCTGAAAATTATGCATTTATTTTTCATATTTGAAAACTGTATGGTTTTGGATTTAGTCTTAAAGCTGGTGTTGCCTTTTCTTCACACACACACCCCCCCACACACCCCATCCCCTTCACCTAATAGAAAACTGCAAATAAAAAGGTTCTGTGGTTTATAGTTAATGATCTTTTGCCCTGACAGCATTATTTAAACAAAAGTTTTCTTGCTTTAGCTGTAATTCCACTGGTTAAATGGGGCACTTGTCCTTTTTTTATTTAAGCATTCATGTATTCCTTTGCAGTGGCTGGAAACTTTTTGTTGAAACAATTTTTGTGTGAAAAATGCCGTTGAACTAAAACAATTTTCCTAAATATATACTACCTTTTTTTTTTACACTGTTGTTTTATGGGGAAAAAAAGTATTTTCAACACTTTCAGGCATTCATTTTTTCAGCTCCTTTGGAGTATGGATTTTAAACAATTAGGAGTAGTGCTCCATTATGTAAATTGTAAGGATAGAGCAGAGGAAAAAGGTTTACTAGAAATTTTAGCACTGTCAGTAAATGGACTGTGGCTGTGACTCTTTATTTCAGATGTTCTTGCATTTATGAGGAAATAATAAATCCATGTGCTCCCTTTGTTTTTAGGAAATGTTTTATTTTTATGGATCTCTTATACTAGAGGTGAAAAAGTACTCAACAATGCACAGATTTAATTCCTATCTACTTGCATTCAGGAGAGTTTCCTGCAGCATGTGTTGCTTCTTAGAGATCTGCTGTAGCATATCCACACATTCAAGTCACCAAAGGCTTGGCTTAGATCTCGGTTTTGCTCTAAAATCCCCATTGTACACCACGACTTTTAAGTCTTTGAGACTGTGCCTGCGAAACAGCTGGGCAGTCTTAAGGAGGTTTAAGGGCTTTAGATTTAATACTGGACTATATGCCCCGGTGGGCTTGGGAATGACAAGTGCTGAGCACAGGCAGTCCCATGCAGCATCCTGCTGGCACTTTCTCTGCAGCCCCACAATCCAGGCTTTTTCTTATCTCCCACCCTATGGCCAGTAAGGTACTTGAGAAAGAGAATTTTTGGCATTGAAAAGAACTTGGAAATATTTTACCTCCTCTGACATCTCCTAGAAAAAAAGGATAAGTCTTTCCCAAATTTGACACAAAGCCAAAGCCTTAGCCTTTTTGATGCTGTCAGTGAGTGGAGAGGCAGGGATAAAAGCTTGTATTGATTACAGAAGGTTAAACCCAAAGGGACTGTGAAAATGTGGGTTTTCACACAGCTTTAAGAAAAATTGTGTGTGCTTCAGAGACGCTAAAATGTTGGTTTGAAGTTGTAAGCCGTGTCTAATGGCTTTAGTAACATTGCCATGTAAATTTGGAGCCGCAGAAGTTATTCAAAGTGTACGATCCAGATGTGCACAGGAAAGTATATTCTGTGTGTATGAAGTGTGCCCTACCCTATACACAAGATTCTCTCATTTTTTCAGTTGGTTAGATACAAGAGATTAAAAAAAAATCCTCTTATAAAAATGTGGACAGTCTCCTTGTGGAAACAAAGTGGTTTGATATATTGTGTTTGTTTACACCACACACTTATTATCTACGATGTGGTTGCAATATATATTTTGCCACTCAAACTTTGTGCACACAACTTTTTATCTCGTAGCGTCGGAAAAGCTACATTAAAAATACTACATGCTTCTGAAGTTCTTTTCAATGTTTTCCAATAGCATGTGTGAAAAATGTTCTTGTCTGATACTGGAAGTGATCCCTATCAGTTCTACTTCATAAAATTCCTAGAGCTTTCATTTTCATGCACCTTCACATTCTTCACAACCAGTGGTATTGATATGCCATATAACAACCTCTCTCTAGGATGACTGCTGCAAATAAGTACTACTAAAAATATCACAAAGATTGATCCTTTTCTTCCTGCCCAGTTATCTATGTTCAAATGATTAGATAGTCCCCCTGGGCATAAAAATGAATAACAAAAAGAGGCCTTTGAGAAGCAGAATAGAATACTCTGAATGAGCACTCAATTTTGCAGAGAGTTGGACAAATCTTAACCAAAATTTACACGTATTAAATCACTCTCTCCTATGTGAAAAGAGTGCAAGATCATAACATCTGTGGTCATCCAGTCTACCCAGGGTTTTTCCTGGCCAGTTTGTGATGAAGTTGGTTTATTGCTATGTGAGCAAACAAGAGGTGGAATTCTGACACAGACTCCACTGGCACCACTACAAATGCATTTGCAAGCTCATCCTCCAAGGCAACACAATTTCATTACACTTTAGATGAGCTGGTCTAACCTGTAATAACAGATCAATAACCCTACGTGCAGTAGCCTTGATGTGGCAGTTTAAGCGATCTGGTATACCTGCACGCACCGGTGTGCTCGGTGTGTCTCTAACACCCTCTTCTCACTGCACATGCATGCAAATAATTTCAAGAAGCACCCAGAATTTTTAAATGGCTAGTTACAAGCCCCCAGTGCCCAGCAAGCTATGAAGAATCCCTTCCACAGCAATATCATTAGTCCTGTTGAGTGTCATCTGCTGTGTGGAAAAAAAAAGACATTCAGTCTTGGTGTATAGATTTCAAGGGACTGCATGAACGTGTGACAGCACTTACCAGACATGCATATTTACATTATCATAGAATCACAGAGTGGTTTGGGTTGGAAGGGACCAAGGCCGTCTAGTTCCAACTCCCTGCTGCCACGGGCAGGGACATCTTCCAGTGGACCAGGCTGCTCAGGGTCTCATCCAATCAGGCCTCAACACTTCCAGGGAGGAAGCATCTACAACTTTTCTGGGCAACATTTTCCAGTATCTCACCAACCACACAGTAAGGAATTTCTTCCTAATATCCAGTCTAAACCTGCCCTCTTTCAGTTTAAAGCCATTTCCCCTTGTGCTCTCACTGCACGCACTTGTAAGAAGTCCCTCTCCAGCTNGCCGTCTAGTTCCAACTCCCTGCTGCCACGGGCAGGGACATCTTCCAGTGGACCAGGCTGCTCAGGGTCTCATCCAATCAGGCCTCAACACTTCCAGGGAGGAAGCATCTACAACTTTTCTGGGCAACATTTTCCAGTATCTCACCAACCACACAGTAAGGAATTTCTTCCTAATATCCAGTCTAAACCTGCCCTCTTTCAGTTTAAAGCCATTTCCCCTTGTGCTCTCACTGCACGCACTTGTAAGAAGTCCCTCTCCAGCTTTCTTGCAGGCCCCCTTTAGGTACTGAAAGGTGGTGATAAGGTCACCCCAGACTTCTCCAGTCTGAATAACCTCAATCTTCTTAGGCTTTCTTCATAGGAAAGGTGTTCCATCCTTATAATCATCTTCATCTAGGAAACATATTCCCCCATTATAATCATCTTAATCTACATATATATGTATAAACATGAGCAGGAACAGAAAAAAAATAGAATACATGCAGCCCTGCTTGCTGGTGTGATGACTTTTACAGGTTTGGGACTGAACTAATAGAATTATGAGCATTTTTATTTCATCCTCTTGATTGGGCTTTTCAGATGTGCAGAGAAGTCAACTGAACTATCCCATGTCTAAAAAACGGCAGAGAAGGGAAATACCCTGGACAGCAGCTCAGAGGTGAATTACTTCCAACAATCCTTCAGCAATGCCAAACACCACTTTGTTTCTAACAGCATCTTTACTCAATCACATGCACCAACAACAGATACGACCTCCTCAAAACACTAAAGGATCACACTGGGCACCTGATTTCTACCCTCCAAGAAAAGGAATTGCTTTTTCTATTCAACCTAATGCCCCCAAGTCCAAGGCAGCCCAATGCCTTTTTTCCTTTTTCTGTAGCAGAGGAAACAGACATCTTACCATGCCCTTCTTCAAAAAGTGAAGCAATTTCCATCAGAAACTGGAGTTGGAGGTGCACTGGGTCTGAAGGATCTTTGGGTCTAGAGGATCAGGTTGCAGAGGCTGGGGGAACAGGGTGGGGAGAAGCTTCCCAGGAAGAAGTGTGGAGCTTTTGGGGTTTTTCCTCAGAAGAGGGGAAATACAGCAGCAATGCTTTGAGTAAAGCAGAGCATAGAATTAGTGGATTTAGAGTAAACCAACAGAAGCAAAAACTGTGGAGATGCAACTTTGCTTAAAATATTGGCAGGACCTTGCTTTGAGTTACACTCCCTTTATTAAGTATTGGCTTCCAGAAAGGAGATGCAGCAGTTTGATAAGTTTGGTTTAGTAATAGATCGTATAGCACCAATAAAAAGGTAGTGGTGGGGGAAGCCCATTCCTCCCAAATTCCCAGCTAATGAAAACTAATGACAGAGTCATTACCACCACAGGGGTTCTGATTACATCTGTTGATACAAGATTGATTTTTCTTGGCCCACAGTCAAATGCCATCTCTGCAAACAGCTCCCGGCAGTATCGCCTGTGGGGGGTTATTTTGGGGCCGCTGACTTAGGTGGCACTGTTTGGTTTACTGTTTTCTCGTCAGTGTTCCCAGACATTTTGGTGCCTGCCTAAGTACAGGGCTCGCCAAGAGCAGCCAATACAGGTCATAAACCACTGTAAACAGAGAATTTCCATTTCAGCTCTGACTCTGTCCTGAATTCAGGATGGCTGCCTCTGAAGCGCTATACTTAGGGGTGCTTATGATTCAGAAGAAGTTTCCAGCCCATACACTAGTTGAAGCTTTTATCTCTCTGACTTTGATCTCCTCTGTATTCTCTTAAATATAATTAAACCTGTCACATCATTTCCCATCTTCTGGCTTTCTCTCTGAAACAAAACATTTATGCACAAATTAGGAATTTTAAACAAAGACAGTTCCAAAGAGTAATAAAATATATTTGGGACATTTCAGCTCCACCTCATATATCATTTAGTGACAAATGCGGTTCATTCCATTCTAACTAACTCCTGAACCAGAAAGCTTTATTTCATTTTTTCTAGCACAGTATATTTTACTGCAATTTTTCTTAATGTCTGCCACTGCTAACCTGGAACCTTCTTATGACATGAATTTGACAATGCTGGCACAAAACAAAGCACAAGTCTCACTGACAAACTGCACAAACTGCATCTTGTGGTTTGACACATTGATTTAACTAATGCAGAAGATTTGTGAGGAAACAAATTCTTTGAAACTTTCAACAAATCTGTTCATTATTCAGAGTTTTAACACAGGTCAAAGCTGTGCTCGCCCCCTTAAAACTACATCTAAGCTCAGTGTCTAAGGAGATATGAAGTGCACAATATTGATATGAACTATTCATTTTATTCCTTACTGTGTATGCAGTTTTGCAAAACAGAAAAAAGCAAAAAATAACCTACTTTTCAAAGCTGTTTTACATTGTCCTGTTAAATCTGAATTCAGTCCTCCAAATTGTTTTATCTCCAGCAAGAATTATCCACTTTTTATTGGTAAGATCTTTCCTAGCATCTCTAATATCCCATTACCTTCCAAGTTACAGGTGTATCCTCACAATGCTCCCTCCCACCCCACAGCAGCAAAATTATTTACCATTTTACAGATGAAGGCCTGAGACACAAAGTGATTACATGATTACCCACTGTTGCAACAGAATTTTGAAGTGTAGCAAAATGTTATCCCATGCTGAAGGAACGCTTTAACACTGATACTAGAATCCTGTGCAATAAGAAGAAAAACTAAAAATAGCATGTCAGGAGAGACACCTGGTATGATTAACTCAACTGAACATCATGGATTACATGAAAGACTACAGAAACTACTGAATGCTCTGTGCTCAGTTCCATCAGAAGTGTACTTGTTTTACAGGAAGTGATGGCTCCCTCAGAAAGGCAGGTGGCTAACACCCATAACAGATGAATCACAAAATGGGCTGCTTCTTGGGCTGCACTTTACCTTGCCAGATCCTGTGAAGAGTTTCTCCAAAGTCTATCCAAACAAGGTGTTGCCAAGTCACTAGCCCTGTCCAAGTGACCTGAGCCAGGTGAGGGCAGCCAGGACTTGTTAGAGCTGCTGTGCCCATGCTGTTTGGGTGTGACTGCATCAGTGCTTGCGTTCCCCAGGACAACTGGGCACACACGAGAGCTTTGCAGTGATTCTGAATGCAGTTATTGCTTAATACCACCCATGGAAAAGCTCTAGAAATCAGAGATCCTGGATTTAGTTTGTTTATCCATAAGATTAAAAAATGATCCATTTGGTTTTAATACTCAGAGGGGAAAACAATGACAACCAGACATTTCCTCAAGCTAACAAAACAAGACACTGCAAGATCTTACCAGTGTATGGGAACAGAAGCTACATAAATTTCAGTGATTTTAACTGACGTGATTTTTTTCACCTTTAATGCAAGTCTCCTGATTTAGGGATTTTTCATAAAGCCTCCACTGCTGTAATTATTTCATTCCTAGCATCAATGTTTCCACTAAAAAAAATAAAATTGATTTCTATCCTTCAGTGGCTTCACACAAAATACATTTAAACTATGAACACTGAAGTCTAAAGAACAGAATACGAATGAAGAGGTATCCCCTCCTTTTTTATGCATGATGTTGGCAATGGGGCTATTAAGCTGGGAATTAAATGCACAACAGTTTTAAGTGAATATGAGAGGTACATAGGCACAGAGTGTTGCCCCATTACTTGGAGTCTTTAATTAGCATTAATATTTAGAATGAAAAAAAGTTTGTTCAGACTTTTGGATATGAAAATATTAAATGTACTTTGGCTGGTGGTGTGCAAAAAGTGGAATTAGATCCCTGTCATGGTTCTTCCCCAACTTCAAAAAATGCCCACAGAATATGAGTCCCAGCCCCATGTCCCATCTGCAATGCATCCTGGAAAGATTCTCTGTCAGCCTCACGCTGCAAATACCCTGCAAGAGCTGTTTCGTACCTTCTCAAAGAGTTTGTCATCTTTCAGACACAGATCTTTGATACTGCTACTTAATAAAAGCCTTAAAAAAAAAAAAAAGATAAGAAAACAAGAGTAGATGCTCAGAATGAAAGGATAAATAAACAAAACAGAAGCCCAGCACCTTGAGAATGTGTGACTGCTCTGAGTCCGTGTTTTACAGATAAATGAAGGCTAGACAAGTGAGCACACAGCAGTCTTGAAGACAGAACATTCTCTTTTTGGGAGAAAAAAAGAAAAAACACACACAATCCAGTTCTGTTAGCACATGTTGTATAAGGTTTTTTCGGTCATATCAGACATTATCTGATGTAATAAGTTTTGTCAGCAGCTTGATATAACAGCACAACATGACTCAAGAGAACCTCAAAGGAACTGATTGTTTCAGGTGTTTTTTGTTTAGGAACACAATCTTTTCCCAGGCTCCAGTCTTTGAAATAGCGCCAGGCTGGAGCAGACTCATATTGCTGGAAGACACAAGTACTTTTGCTGAGCTGACAAGAAGATATTCCTTCTAGACATGCTCTGTAAAGCATGTAGGGCTGTCACATGTGTCTCATTAAGTGAACTGAAATGCTGAGGTAGCAGCATAGATTATTATTTATAGAGCCCTACTCTTTCAGGTATATATAGAAGATAGTGTCAAATATGTAGGACTATCCATACTTATCAATTTGAGCACTGAACATATTCATTTTGGAGAGAGAATGGAAAAGGCAAAGTAGAATGAATGGAGAAAAAAAGGAGGTGAACCAGTTGTGAACACCACCTTAAGGCTCTATTTTGAGGGCACTGTCCATTCATTACATCAACAAATTGTCTCATTTATCCCATCCAAACTGAAGTCTTCTTGCCCTGTGTCCTTGCACCTCACTTGGTCCACTCCTGACATTTTGCACTATGCCAGCAAAACCAATCCAGTAATTACCAAGGATTCTTGAAGAGAAGAAGCATGAGCCACATATAGTTCCTCATTCTCACAGAAAAGCCTTCAAGGCATGCTGCGGAAATAGAGGAGAAAGTAAAAAGGATGCAGAGAAATATTATCAATTATTACCTGTGATTTATTGGGGTAAAAGATAATACCAATTCTTCAGTTGTTTAAAGTGGGCCGCTATATTTCCAATTATTGTACAAAAAAGGGGAAATATCACACAGGAGGTAGGTGGGAGAGTATGATGGTCAACTTGCCATGATATAGTTGTGGAAGGTTTATTGTCATTTATTTTCACAGAAAGAATTAAAATAATTGACATTTATCCCTTCAAACAAGATCTAAACTAATCCTTTTTCTTCAGCAGTTCAGCATGACTTAGGGAGGGCAAAACCCCTCTGCAGTGGCTCAGGTATGATGTAGACCTACACATTGACAGAAATATCAAAAGAAGCTTCACAACCTATTTCAGATCAAACAAAAAATGAGGTGAAATGCTTTCTTCAGAGAAATAGGTTGAAAAGTTATATAGCTTGACCATATTCTAGTCGACTTAGAGATAAGAAAACACTTTCAAAAGATTTTCAGCAACAGTGTGAAAAATAAACAGTGAGAGACAATCACTAAGGGAAAGAAGAAAATTGAACAAAAATTGCAAAATTGAAAACATAATGTAAGTTAAATAATCATGGCAATCAATAATGTTTACAACTGTGGCATTCCCTCAGAGCTGTGCAGACTCAAGTGATGTAATTGGGGGGAAAAAAAAAAGAAAAAATAAAAAGAAAAAAGCCCTACAATTAGGAGAGCTATAGCTACCAGATTTTGTTTGAAAACTTCTCCTATCTCTCTACCACCTCTAGAGCTGGATGGAGAAGTTTGGTATTTTTATAACTGGCCAAAAGTTGGTAGGAAAGCTTCACTCAACTCTCTTCAATATTTTTAACTTTATGGCCTTTGGAACAGTCTGGGGGACTTCTCCACTTCTAATGAATCAGTGCAGTTGGGATAACAGTCAGTGTGTTCCATTGAAGTCCAAAAATAAAACAGCATAAAAATGGGTGTGACAGGGTCTTAGAAAGTCACTGAGACAAGTACAACGTGACTGTTCAAAAATAGATAAGTGAGAAGAGCAGGGACCTAAACCTGTACAAATGCTACATGCTTCAGCTCAGTCCTGCTATCTTAGCATACTTGCCTCTTGGCTGGATTCAGGTATGGCTTGTTCTATGTTCTTATTTCTAAATAAAGGAATATCTAAATCAAATAAGTCTTCTATTTCCTGTTGCCCTCTGAATACCTGAGCATCCACTCACTGGAGATGAGAAGCCTTTCAAGAACCACTCTGTGTACTGACATCAGTGGCATTGATAATACAGAGAAAGTGCTCTTTGTGCAGCCAGCACCGTCCCATGTACGTTACAAAGGCAGCCGTGCCTAATTACAGTGGGTGGCTTTTTCTGAAAGGCCTTGAGAACAAACTGTGTGTCTTATTTGTCAAGAGAGCTCCAATTGTTAGCAAGTCCGCCCCATAATTTTCTTTGTGGGCTTGGCATGTTGTTTCTGCTTTCACTGATTAATGAGATAGTGCCCCTTACAGTAGGTCACAAATTGGATTCTGTAAAAGAGGACATTAGAGGTTTACAGCTTTTTGGGGAAAAGAAAGAAAAAGCAAAGGCAAACAAGTGCACGACACAATGGGCATTGATCAGCTCATTTGGAACTCTGTCATTATAGCACCAGGGAACAAATTATCATTTCTTGAAGACTACTGATATTCTGATCTACAAGGCAGACACATTCAGGGTATTTTCATCCTTGAGAGTTTATTCTCACTGAATCTTGCATGTAAACCTAGTAAGGTCTTGGGCTGTGTCCCACTCTATGTAGTGTCCTTGGGAAACATGAAGAGCTTCTCAGCAGCAGGCTGCCTTTAGGTGCCCCTTCATCACTTCTGAGAAAGGACCACTTCAATGCATTGGCAGTAGCATAACAAGATTGAGAACCTCTTGAAACCACCTGCATTACACAATACATCACAGCTACTGACAAGGCACATTACCTGTGTGATATCCATCTGATCTTCCACTGCAGTGATTGCACTTTGGTGAGCTGTTAAGGTAGGAATTGCTCTTTTCATCTGCCATAGTCCAGCAGTTCTACAGAAATATTTGTTCTTAACTAAATGATATGATGGTCAAATATGCTTTATTTTTAATCACTGTTTAGATGATTTATTTTGTGTACATTCAATCTAATGGGCAAGTACTTCCAAGAGTAAACACATTAAGGAGCTCTTGAAAAACCTATACAAAACAAGATTCTAAATCTGCTTGCAGTGCATTAATCAAGTGGCAGAGTAAGCAAATATTGATATGTAATTTAATCTTACAAACTGTCCACAAATAAAGACATATAGCTCCAGACAGAGGGTTTCCATATCTGTCCGTTGGTCCATAAACAAGTATAAACCCAACTGCCTTGTAAGGCAAGGAACATGAGTTTAGGAGTGTGCTTAATCATCTGAACTAGAGAGTCCAAAAATATATCAATAATAGCTTTTATTTAAAGGTGGCATCACTGAGGATGGAACACTTATTTGGGGTAAAGTAACGAGGAAAAAAAGCAGACACTAATGCCGAAAGCAGCCTCTTGACCAGCACAGTGGATGTGTGCATCACGGCTGAACACGTTTAGACAGGCTGGTAATGTTTGCAGTGGGCTTTAGGGCAAGACTGTTAATGGCAGGGTGTTCAACATAACCCCACAAGCCAACCTGCAAACAGAGCTCACCAGTGTCAGCAAAATTAGCTGCAATAAGTAACAGCAAAGAATGTGCTGCACTTTAGAAGAGAAACATCAACCTCTACTGAGGCAGGGATAAAAAGCTTAAAGATGTCCTACTCCTGCCTAAAGTGAGCCATTGCTTTAATGATACACCCTGGCTCTGAGTGACCCTGGAACAGACCTGTCCCTTCAGCATCTGAGCTCCCACAGCTCTGCCATGCCAAACCCTGCACAGGTACAAGAACTCCTTCCACAGGCTTGTGTGAAACCCTGTTTAAATGTGCAGCTCTTGACAACAGAAATCTCTGCAGCAGAGGATTCCCCGTAACACCTATAGAGACCACATCAGAACAGATACCCACACTGCTGACCAAGGAGTACCCGTGCTGGAGCAGGTGATTATTCCCTGAAAAGAAAAAGCCCATGCTGGAGCAGGTTTATCCCGAAGGACTGCTGCCCATGGAGGACCCATGCCAGAGCAGGGTAACAGTGTGAGGAGGAAGGAGAAGCAAAGAGGAGCTATCAGGGGGCTGAACACAACTACCTATTGTCCATCCTCCTGTGCTGTTGGGTGGGGGAAGGTAGAAGAGTGGTATCAGAGGAGTGAAATTGAGCATAAAGAAGCTATGATTTGCAGAGAATCCTAATTTTTGGTTTGCTTAAACTCACACCTTGAACTGGAACATATAGGACAGGCTTGCTCTTCTCCTGCCTGATCAAGGCACTTGTCTGATGGTCACATAGGTGAACCACTTATATGTACAGCTTACAAGCCTCTGAACTCCTGCCTTTTCTGACTCACAATCAATAAATGGCACATAGTGACTTCTGATGTTTACTTAAAATAATTTGATTTAAATACCCATTAAACTATTGTGAAGGCCAAGACCAAGATTCATAAATCTAGAGACAGAGAGTGAATGTGCAGAACACTAAGAAGAAATGGAGTTATAGGAAATAAATTCACAATGCAATAATGAGAGATTAAACAGTTGATACCAGTATGATTGATGAGCTTTATCATAGAAAAATTGCAAAAGCTCTCTGATTTCTTTTAGAAAATGATTATGGGTATCAAAACCTCAGAATTTATTATTCTGATAGATATCATATGTGAATTACTTCAAGAATCTTTTAGCATAGTGACAAGAGCCTTCCTATCAGGACAACATGCATTTCAAAGACTCAATGTGCATTTAGTTGCCTTCATTAGAAGAAAACTGTATATACCAAATATAAAATATTGAGACAGCAGTACTGGATATGAGTTCAAATTAAGCACACTCTCCCTTTTCATAGGCCATATCCAGATGAGGACAAAAAACTTTCACTTAAATTAGTTTTGATATTCCTATACTATGAAGTCCCAAATCTAGTAACGTTTTTTGATGGAACCCTTAGTTTCAGCAGGAAGCACTATATATGTCTTGCTAGACAATGCATTTTCTGTCAAGTGTATCCACCAGGCTATAACAGGAATTGTCTCTGTTTTTCTCTACCAGAAGAATACTTTTCTCTATCTGATTCCACTGCAAACTAAAACCTTCCTGTGTCTTACTTCCAAGCTGTTGCATTCACTCATTGCTGTGGTTTTTGCTGGTGCATGCTCTGTCCCATAGAGCTGCTCACCAGTGCTGCTTTGGCAATTCTGTGCAGGTGCAACGCCAAAGAGTCATCTTCCACATACAAAGATCTAAATCATTCCAGGAACTGTTGGTTCCTGAGTGTGTGGAAGGGGCACAAGAAGGCAAAGCTGGCTACACAGGCCCTTGAATAGATTAGAAGAGCCTTAGGGCACCTAGAGGCAGTTCAAGCAGAAGGAGCCACCCACACTTTGTCCGTTGCACTGATGCCCTGTAAAAGTCAGAGCTTGGAATGATGTACTCTCTGGAAAGAAAAGTCTTAAAATGTCACTGCTCAGAACACGAGACACACATTTCAAAACTTTTCTCTAATTGCACCATGCCTGTCTCTCACCTCCCTCCCTTACACTTCCCAGTGAAGCAGTGATTTCCCGTGAAAAAGCATGCTAAAGACATGCTTCATTAATGGCTCAGTTCTTCAGTGTGCTCAGGGACTCGGTGGCTCAGAGCGGGTGTGCGGCCGCCTGCGAGTGACGCTCTGCGATGCTGCACTCCAGCCGAAGCTGTGAGTGTCGTTACACGCTGTACAGAGTGTGTTTGTTGTAATGCAATATGAGCCAAAGTTCTGTGCTGAAAAAAATGGAAGTTTTTTACCTGCAAATTGTAAACATAGGCTGCACAAACTGTGAGCCACCGATGAAGGCTTCCTGAAGTCCTTTGGAAAAAATACAACACCTTGTTTCAAAAATAACAGAAGACAGAAAGCAGGTCTGGCAGAAACAAGGAGAGCAAAAGGGAAATCAGGTTCCTGAGAATGTCAAAGCATCTTTGCCATCAGTTCTGAATTTGTGTGTTTTTACAGTGTTGCAATTCACAGAGAATAGACAAATTTCCTGATTCTCCTTCCTGGTGTAATTCTAACCAGGCATTCTTGTAAGGATTTCTGATCCCCAATTTGCCCTGTCGGTTTCATTTGAAGTTAATAAGGTATGTGGTGTGGGAACTGTACCCATCCAATCTACTATGATTCTTTAGGCTGTGAGATAAATACCCTGAATTATTGCCCATTGAAAGGGATCATCATGCAGTGACAGAGGAAATGGCAAGGCAGCAGAAATCAAGGAAGGATTTAAAGTGGGTAGATCTGAAGGGTGAAAGGTTGCACTTGGCCTCCGGTATTTCCAGACGGCTGTTTTAAAATGTGTGTAGCTTGGTCATAATTGGAAGTTTGAGATGTCACTTTTGATTCTTGCTGGTTTTGATGATTGCCAACTATACCAACCATGTTTTTTAGATGGAAAACAAAAGAGAATGATCATTAGTGGCTTATGCACTGGCACTGGATGTCATTAGATAATTAGCATTTTCCACTCTGCAGAGCTACAACATTGACATCTCTGTTATTCTAGGTACAGTAAGAGAATGTCAGTAATTTATGGATTGTATCATACGTACTGAGTTTGTAACATAGCATTTTCTAGATTCACTCTACTGATAACACGCACATGATACAACTGCATCAGTTCATTAACTGGCAGTAGCTTCCAAATGCAGCCAGTCTTCTTTTACAGGTTGTGTTGGTCTTTTATGACAAAGAGTTATAAGAGTGCAAATGAAATAAAAATTGAGGTACATTTTTGTCCCAGATCTGAATTAATGATTTCTTGATTTTTACAAGAAGGTCTTAATGAATTTTCTAATTTTGTTTTCTGATATTACTTATTATTCAAGGATGATATAATAATATATTAATAATTTAGGCCCCATTCTTCATGTATTTCTATCTAAAGTGGGTTTAACCCGATTCCTAATGAACTGTCTTCTTATTTTCATTGTATTAAGAAATGAAATGGAAATTTCTAAAAGAAACTGATGGGTTTTAGTTCCTACAAGCTACAGATGTTAATTGGGATCCAGGCAATGTTAGGTTTTTGGTAGGTTTTTTTAATCTCAGCATCTAGGACTTAAAGGTAAGGTTGTTAACTGCCTTTAATTAGAAAATTGACTTTACATTCTCTGACATTTGCCTCACATTTTTTCCACACTTAACTCAGTGGGAATTAATTTGGAAACGATACAAGGTAAGGTGTCATTTTCCGGTTGCATCTGATTGTGACTATTCTCTTTTTAAAGAAGGAAATATTAACTGCCTGTCTCTGTAGATGCATCTCTTATCTTGACGTGATTCTCTGATCTGCCACTACCTTCCTGGTACCCACATTCCACAGCTGCCTGGGCACCTCCCCACGCAGTTTCACAGGAGGGGAACACTCCCTGTCTTGTGCAGGGAACCCCACAGCAGCACTCACCAGCTGACAAACAGCACGAGCATTAATTGTTTTCTACATCCATTTGTGTGCCAAATCTAGCTGCTTTCTGCCTCTGAAGAAAATTGCATACAAAATCAATAAGCTCAGGGAAAATGGCTATAAAAATACAATTCTTTAAGTGGAAGGAAAGTAAATTGCCTATACTGCTCAGGTAGTTTTGGATTTGTTGCCTGTTTCCATATGAGAGATTTCCTTCCCAATAACTTAAGTCTCAGAAATTATTGTTAGTCAGTGTAGGCTTAAAAGTCTGATGCATTAATCTTTATATATGTTCCTTTCTATTGCCTCTTGCTTTATTTATGGAAATCATTTTGCTGGAGTAATACCATAAGCTATACAACTTGTTTTCATGAGGAACTGAAGTTGTAAAAAATAACTCAAAATAAAACTAGACATGAAATATCATTTGAAAAGCACCACATAACAATTACAAATATTTATTACTTGCAGTAAATATTGCTCCAGTTTCTATGTAGGTGAAGCTTTTTAATACTGCTACAAGCCACTATTTATACCTCTTCTTTATCATCTAGGAGTTTAAAACCTCTCAAGTGCCTCCTCCTTACTTTGAGGATTCGCAGGCCACCTTGTATCTTCTAACACATTGCCCATCTAAACAATAGATTTACAACTCTGAAAATAAACTCAGACTACATAACACAGCTTTGCCCACAGCATAGATAATGGCATTGGGTTTGGATAGAAAAGAAAAACTTAGTTTGTTGCAAAAGTAAAGTAACTAAATCTCAATTGAATGGCAGTAAAATATAACATGAAAGGTCATTACTTACCTACAGTATCTCATTAGCTGTTCTCAAACTGGTTTGATTCTTTTAGACTTTCAGTGTGCTCCAAGCTCATGTACCAGTGAGCCAGACACTCAGCTTGGAAGAAACCACCAGAGGAGTAAGTACTGTAGATGTCATAATGTTTACAGAGCGTGGTCCATGAACTAAAGGAGAATAATGAAACAAGATAATTGAATGCGTGCAAATAAACTGAGCTTGATTTGCATCTGTATCTCTGGAGCTGGGTATGCAAATAGCAATCTTTATCCACTAATGTTGCACCTGCAGGAATAATCAGAAACATTTTCAGGTGGGAAACACCTTTGCCTATGTATGAATGTGATACTTTAATTTAAAAAAAAAAACAAAACCAGCACCTCTAAAACCTGTGAAGAGTTGCTGGGGGACTGAGGAGAGGTAGTTAAGAAATTGTGATTTAGTTGGCATCTGAAAACCTCTCTCCAAACTTTTCTCATTGTCTGTCATCCTGGGAAGTATCTCTAAGCCTGTTATTCTGTTCCCACCCATGTTGCTGCAATCACACAAGGTAACTATTACTGTAACCCTGTGGGCACCATGTGTGTCTCACTGTGGTGCTGCATGCATGGGATGTATGATGTCAAAAATGTATCAGGGTATTCTGCAGATCTTTCAGGACTGAAATACTCTAATAGTAAGAGAATACTTTGATCCATCAGATTTACAGATGTCAAGGGATTTGTACACCTGCCTGATTTCAGCACACCGACATCACCATCAGCCATCTTTCATGCTCACAGTAAGGACTGTATGTGAACTCTGTGGTGTAAATAATACTCTCTTATCTGTCATCCCTGCCTATCCACACTAAAAGGGCAGACGCTATTCCCAGAATCTGTTCACTAGACTGCTAATTAAAATACCATTTCTACTAGTGAAACTCTTAAAAAAATGGCATTTTCTGATTTTGTTTTGAAAACAATGCAAAAAAAGTGCTGCGTTAATAAGGTACATAAGTTGTTGTAAAAGTGACTCAAATCTGATCCATACCCAGCATTTATGAATAGAATTATAAACAGCTTCATTTTGTATTTTTCACAAACAAGCTTAAGCTTTGTTGTGATTGATCAGAGCCATGTTTCACTGGCCCAAATCCCTATCTAAACATGCTTCTTTCAGTGGTAGATAGCAGCATCAACATCCAAATTAATTAATTTACAAAACACCACGTAAACAGCTCAGAATAATTTTAAAAGTCTTTTCAAACTGGTTTATAATTTCAGTACTGATAAAATAATTGTGCTTTTGACTCTTCAGTAACCTTGCCAAATATTTTCATAGAATCACAGATATCCTGAGTTGGAAAGGGCCCACAAGGATCACCAAAGTCCAGCCCCTGGCCCTGCACAAGACACCCCAAAAGTCACACAGTGTTCCTGAGAGCACTGTCCAAACACTTCTTCAACTCTCTGAGGCTTGGTGCTGTGACCACTTCCCTGGGGAACCAGTTCCAGTGCCTGGTAGTTAGTTTAGCCTTCAGGTAAAAGTTTAGTCCTATTAGCCTCTGTTTATATCATGAAATGGTAACTAAATACCTGACAGGTGCCCAAGAAAAGATATGGAAGGTTCTTTCTTGGCAAGTTTTTAAGACCAGGTTAAACAAAGATGGCACAATGCTGGCCAACATGCAGCTCTTGTGGGAGCTGAGCTGAACTTGATGTTGCTCCCTTGTTAGCCTGCAGAATGGAAATGGCCTGTGATTGTTAGAGGTTGTTTATAAAATAATCAGAATAACAAAATGATACAACATATTAAATATTCCTGCTTCCACAAGCAACAAATACTTTCAATGAAGGTAAACGCAAGTAAGAAATGTGTGCTCCCAGGCCAGTTAGCTTTCCAAAGGAGCCTTTAGAAAATCTCCAGATGAAAGTGTGGCAAGTCTGAGGTTAAAACAGCAGTTCCTGTACTCCCACATGAGAACTGTGAACACTAAGCACACCAGTTCACCTGGCATGAAGAAACATCTTTCAAAGACCAATGCTGAAATGTACATGGGAGCTGTAGGGTTAGGAGTTTTCATTTTAGTAAAAGGAAAGAGTGCTAAGTATTTCCTGAGGCATGTGGCTGCTCACAGATGCTCACCTTGCCAGAGGCACCTGACAAAACTCAACAGAGAAAGCACTTGGGCTGGACAAATGAGTATCTTCTAATGCAACACATTTAAATGTAAAACTCCCAGCAAGGAACACAATCCTGCAGCTGGATTAATCTTCTGCTGTATCTTGTTCACTACAAACTATGATGCACCGAAACCTGGATACTCTCTCTTGCCAGACCCACCACCTCTGCTCCCATTCCCTGTGTCTGGTATCCACCAGACTGTGTCTACCACTTCTACATCCAATGAAGAAAACCAGCCTGTTTCCTCCAAGTGCTTTGTGCACGGGCCCAGCAGTACAATATACAACAGCTTGCAAACTACCTGGCAGACACTGAGCACAAACATGTCTCCATATGATTCTGAACAGGCAGCATTTTAACATTATCCTATAAAAATACAAACAGAGGATTTGATGTTTAAAGTTCTCTACTGAATATTTGGGTTGTTCATTTTTCAGTATTGCCTGCTATCAAACTTGTAACAATTTTGTTTTGCTTTGTACAGCTTCTTGCATGATAGGCCTCTGCTGCAGGATGAGGATCAATGCCTACATGTTCCATTTGTGTAAATGGTAATTAATGACTTGAAGAGTTTGTGCTCATCTTTGCAGTGCATTTGGGCTATACAAACATTTTTCTGAATGCTGGCAGCTGGCAAAATACTGGTAAATAATGAATAATACAACTTAGTTAATAACAGAAAACCAAACACATTGATTTTATTACAAATCAGCTGTTGGTACTAGCAGAAAGTGGTATCTTTCTCCATATTGCTAATTACTTCAAAACATCAAAAGCTTTGAGCACTCTAAATTTCATAGCTTAATTACTCAAATGGAGAGAGATTTGCATTTCAGGTAGACAGACTCACTGGAATCAGACTGCTATTATCACTTTATTTTGACACCTAATTACAAATAAGTACTTTGGGTCAGATGACTGATTGCATCCAAGATCTGCTGACACAGCAGAAGGGCAGTAAAATAAGGAAAAAGTCAGCTTAAAGTCATCTTTAAGAGCTCACACATCTCGGCATAAAGTTTTAGATATGCCTGCAATAGCCTTCAGAAAACAATTACTCTAAGCAAAGATTTTGGCATTTCAGCAGCACTTCACCTACTCTGTCTTCTCACCATGTACTTCTACACTCTCTGAATCAGGGCTTTCTACTCGGTTTGTGTGGCAACCCAAAACTTCTGGTAGTGAGGGGACTACAGGGGTGACCTCCGTGAGAAGCATCCAGAAGCTTCCGCATGTCCAGCAGAGCCAATGCCAGCTGATTCCAAGATGGACCTGCTGCTGGCTGAGCCCATCAGCAACGGTGGAAGTGCCTCTGGGATAATGTATTTAAGATTTAAAAAAAAAGCTATTTCACAGAAGCAATTTGCAGCCAGAGAAGAAAGGAGTGAGAATATGTGAGAGGAACAACTACATGGACACCAAGGTCAGTGTGGAAGGAGGGGGAGGAGGTGCTCCAGGACCCAGAGGACACACCCCCCTGCTGCCTGCAGTGAGGACCATGGTGAAGCAGCTGCACCCCTGCAGCCCATGGACGTCCATGGTGGAGCAAAGATCCACCTGCAGCCTACGGAGGACATCACAGCAGAACAGGTGGAGGCCCAAAGGAGGCTGTGCTTATGTGGGAAGCACATGCTGGAGCAGGCTCCTGGCAGGACCTGTGGACCTATGGAGTGAGGAGCCCATGGTGGAGCAGATTTGCTGGCAGTACTTGTGACCTCATGGGGAACGCACATTGGAGCAGTTCATGGGAAGGATCACATTGGAGAAGTTTGTGGAGGACTGTCTTCCAATGGGAGCAGGGGAAGGACTCCTCTCCCTTAGGAGGAAGGAGCAGCAGAAACGACATGTGATGAACTCACCATAACTCCCATTCCCTGTCTCCCTGCACAACTAGGGGACAGGAGGTAGAGAATTGGGAATAAATCTAGGGCCAGGAAGGGGGGAGGAGTGACGGAAGGTGTTTTTAAGATTTGGATTTACTTCTCATTATCCTACTCTGATTTGATTGACAATAAATTCATTCAATTTTCCCCAAGATGAGTTTTTATGCCCATGCTGGTAACTGGTGAGTGATCTCTCTATCCTTACCTCAGCCCGAGGTCAACCCAGCACAGGCTTGTCCCAATCCCAGGTTTGTCCCACTGCCAACTGCCCTGCCCAGTGCAGGCATGTACGAGATGTGATACAAAGGAAGCAGGTATGGGGCAAGAAACGTGTAGTTTCTGGGGCAGTTGAATCAGGTAACCACAGTACAAGACTGAGCTGTGTTAAAGCATATATCCCACCTTATGGTTTTTGTTTTTAACATGAGGAACTGATATAATATCCTATGCAGGCAAACTGCATTTAAAATTTGAGCCCACCCATTGTGTTTAAAGGCGCTGCCTTTTAAGGATTAGCTACAATTTCATTTGCATGCTGAAAATTCACAGCCGCATCCACAGCATGCAAAGTTGCTTCATCTCTCTCTTTAGATGGCAATAAGTAGAGCCAGGGTTAAGCAATGGAAGTTCATTCAGAAGTAACATCTGTTTGTACTTCAGATTTCAAATCACATTGTTGTGTTTGCTTTTCATCAACACTTCAGCGAAGACGAGCAGTGGCATTTTGCATAATATTCAAGAATTTGCTTATGCAAAACACAGAATAATTACTTGTAAGATTTTGAAGAAAAATCTCATCTGAGCTTACATTTTCTACATTCTCATCTAGATATAAAATGTATAAATCTAATATTCCACTCCTTGTCTCTGTCTCAGCTTTTGTTAGATGACATGTGCTGCTTTGCACATGAAAAGCATAATTTCTGCAAAACTAGCCTCCTTCAGTTTTTTGGTTTGTGCTGCTCTGTGGCACACTGGTTTCATTGACTTCTACACGGTGCTATTGATCAAATGATCTGTGCTCCTGTGATAATTAGATCCTACAGATTGCTGACTAAAGGACAACTTTTGAGAATTTTACTGGATAACTCACTCACAAGTCCTCCTGGCCCAAACACCACAGACTGATATAATGGCAGAGAGTTTAAAAGAGTTGTGAAAATTATATCAGCTGGGGATCAGAATAGCAATTTCTCGTACTCACCAAAATACTGAGATTAGAGCAGTGGAGATGCTGAAAGTACAGTGCAGGTGATGGTGGTTCAGAAGAAATTTATACCTGTAACCTGCCGTGGTGACCTGCATGAGTCCCCATGCATCTTTGTTCATGCTCTTTGAAGTCCTTCTTAAGGGAAATGCTAGCACAAAGAAGGACAAAACTATAAAAGTAGAAAATAAATTTCAAATTATAACGATTTTTAAAAGTTCTTCAGGCTTCAACTGAGATTTCCAAAGGTGACCAGTGAATTTATGTTTCTCATCAGCAACACAGCAAAAGGCCCTGATCTTCAGAAAAGTGCTGAACCACCCAGAATATTTAATACACTACTGAACAGCTTTGGAAAGCTGGGCCACTTGTTGCACAGAGGTGAAAAACTTAAAATATCAATTTCATTTGAGTTATACACTCATTTTCTAGTTGAGATTTTTTGTTTCTTTGTTTCATGAAACAATGACAGGCTGCAGAGAAGGTGGGTGGTGTGGAGATTCCTTTGTTCACAGCTGTGGGGACATTTCAGCTGCCCGTAGGACTATGGCATGGTACAGGCTGGGGCTCTCCTAGCCTCAGGTAAAGGCTGTCCGTCCCACATCTGCCTGACAGCCAGGGGACATCTGTCCTGGGCTGGTTATGACACCAGCCCGCTGTGACACAGCCACAACATGACCAGAGCTAGTGCCAGAAGCTGGTAGCAGCTCTCTCTAACGTGGCTGTGCCATCACAAGTGCTGTCGGTGCAGCATCAGTATGACACAGGTGTTATCTGCTACCACTCAACTGAGAAGAAGCAAATTAAAAAAAAGAAATTAAAAAAATTAAAAAGACATTTAAAAAGTTAGAAAGGGAGAATTGCACCCAATAACTGGCAATGCTGAGCCTGCAAGTTAAATAGCTGGAGCAGCGATTTAAAGAACAGTGGCTCAGCAATGGTTAAAAGGGAATTAAAGGCAACAGGTCCTACTCACTACCCAGTTTTAAAGATTTGCTGTTGAGATTTTTGAGCTTCAAGGCTAAATTCAGGGAGTAAAATGCTTCTTGAGTTGACTGAATGTAGTATTTCACATCTTTGGAAGGAGAGACCTGTCCAGTGCCAAACTCTGCATCCACAAGTGGCTGAGAGCACTGAGGATGTTTAAACATTGACTGAGAGACTCACATCTGTTTTCCTTGGAATTGAACCAAAGATATTTCCAGGGATGGTCTTATACTACAGACTTCTGTTGGTCACTAAAACAAAGTAGACAAAATAGTTTTCATCTATTTAGTTAGCTGTAGACTATTACACCCTCTTGAATTGACAGGACAAGGGGCAATGGGCACAAACTGAAGCACGGGATGTTTAAATGTTTCCAGGGATGGAGCACCTACCTCCTCTCAGAGGTTCCCTCTGAACAGCAGGAAATTTGTCAGTTTCAGGATGACTAACTCAGGTAGCCCAGGGAGGTTGTGGAAACTCCATTTTTTGAGATATTCAAAATCTGCCTAGACATGGTCCTGTAAAAAGTGTGTATTCTGCTCTGCTCTGCACACTCAGGCTTAGACTTATCTACAGAGTGCAGGTATTCTCTTCCCTAATTTTCTTCTTATATTGGGGTGTGGCTTTGACCTCTTGGGGATATTATAGCTTTCTTTACAAGACATCATCTGTAAGGCTCATTAAATTGTCCTTTCATTTTGAAAATCTTGGGTCAAACCCTGCTCTGCTCAGAACAATTTGGGGCAAGAACTGGCTAGATAAACTACTGTGCCTCCTCTCCCCTTTCTAAGTGAAAAAAAAAAATTATATTCGTTTAAAAAAAAAATCAAGATAACATTCATACTCACTGAAATTAAAAATGAAACCCAAAGGAGTATTTATGTTATTGAGTGATGTCCTTTTAGGGAAGAAAACAGAACCCAGAGAAGGGTCTATGGGCATAAAAAACAATTTCAAATAACTTGCTTATCATGTTCTTCTCTTCTAACTGTCCCACACTGCCTTTTCAGAGAAGTGCTCAGCACAGAAACTGGTGCTTAATTAGGTTTAATTTTTGGTTTGGTCTTTCAGTTCACCTTTAAAAGTTGAGAGCCATGGCTTTTCATCAGGTATGCCAGAAAGTGCTGGAAACAGCGCTCTGTGCAGTCTGTTGCAGATCCCTCCTTGGAGTCAGTGATTGCACGGCTCTCTCTCCACTCCCACATCTCTGGGGATTTCTCAAGGACAGGCAGTCTATTTTTCTCTTTACAGTGTCCGTATCCATCCTAATTAGTTTGAACCAGGCTATAAGGATTAACGAGATCCCCTCAGTAAGAGGCTTTGCAGAAAGGGTGACCTCCCACCCTCCCAAGTTGTATGTGTGTGAGCTCAGTTGTGGATATTTGGAGCACCGTACGTGGTAGACCTGCATTCAGAAATGGCACAGGAGACTACTACAGTATTCTCCCTTTAATCTCTAGAAACCAGACACTGAATTTTTCCCTTACACAATTTTATGCCGGTATAAATGCCACCAAAGTTGACAAAAAAATTCTGATATCTACAGGCCTGACAGGAGATAACAGATCCCTGAATGTACCCTCTCTGGACTTCAAGGTTTTGATGTGCTGCTTCTAATACTCAAATTATCTGGCCTTCTCATTTCCCTATCTAGGTTACCATATTTCACATGGTGCTATTAATCATATAAACACCATTGACTTTTTTTGTGTTGTAATCATTGATTTCGACCTATCTTCTGGAACTTTTGACTGCTTTTATAAAATGGCTATGTTGCCGTGACAGAAACTAGATTTGTTTTAATAGGATAACAAAACATGAATGCAGAGAACTTGGAAACTGCAGGTCTGCAAAGATTTCCAGCGACAATGCTTTGGGAAAATTGATAAAGCCACATGTGAAGCAATGTTGTTGGAAGCTGATAAGGATTAAATGTGAAGACAAAAAAAGCACAAAGTACTTTGTTAAACAGAACATATGCCCAGTTCACAAAAAAGGTGAGGTTAGAGAGGACATCAAAACCAGGGCCCTGAAGTGAGTTCAGACTTTTGTATCCCACTGTGATTTCTCCTTAGTGCTAAGATCAATGGGATTTTACCTTGGCTGTTTTAGAAGTTTCCTATAACAAAACTGCTGAGTTCTCACTACGCAGCTGATATCCTGGCTATTCTGCAGAAAAAAATCTCCTGAGCACAGATTTTGCTTTCCATTACCAGTCAGGATAACTCCAGGCTTCAGCAAAATGAACCTGGATTGACACCAGTGCCAATCAGAACACGGTATCCTGCCTGGAAGACAAGGCCTTCAGAAAATTTTCCAATATTTATAACAATTTCTATTTTGAATTGCCATTCTGTTTTACCAATTATTAAAAGAAACAAAAATTAGCTTTCTTATTCCTTTTATTGTTCTTGAAGCTTCTACTCCTAATTCTGCCACCATTATTAAACAAGTCCTCCTCATGCTCTTTAGTAAAGGTACTTATGTTAGAGGGATATGCTTCCTACCTACTTTTGATTAAATAATGCTCAAGTCGAAGCCTACTGAAGGCAGAAAATCTCCCTCTGACAAAGTGTATAAAAGTTTAATTACTACAAAATACTGCACATATTGTTCAAGTTTCCACTGCATTTCCCAGTGCTCTTCTTTCACCCCCATCACAGTGGGCTGTAACCACATTTGTCTCTAATACCAGACATAATTGCATATTAGTTTATCTGTATTTTAGCTGTCCTCTCCTGAATCTCATCTAATCTTTTAATTTCAATTCTGTGGTGAGAAGCCCTAAACTGCACACAATTCTGACTGCATTCTCACCAAGGCTGCCAGAAAGTTGTTGCTCAGAAAGAAGCAAGAGTTATTTATTTCAGTCACTCATTCTTATCCTCAGCAGGTCAGGCTAAACTGCACTAGGGACATTTACTTCTGTAGAAGGCTTAGCTAAATGTGGAAACTCATATACCATATTACATCTGTATCACAGATATTAGTCCCTAGTACACTAAGGATGGCAGAGCTAGAGAAATGTTATTTCTTTGTAAGACAACTCATTCTTTTTTTATATCTATCTTTGTGTTATTTTTGCAACATAGCCATGAGTCTTTTAACCCTTTCACTCAGAATACCTCCCACTAAATACACCACACTGCCATAATCCACTAATATTTCCTCTAAACCAACAAACCTGAAGGGATGAGCAACACAGATAAATCAGTTTTTAAACAGTAATTCTCTTAAACCGGTCTAAACCAGCTAATCATCCTTGGTCACTTCTAAAAGGTTACACCAATCTGATGCTGTACTCCGTACTTGACACCTCTCTCCTGGTGGCTGTCACACCATCATGCCAGCTTGAAAATGATCAAGCTATATTTGTCCTATTTTATAGAGACAGCGTTAAGAAACACACTTTTTCCCCTTATTCAGAAATACCACCCATTTCAGAAGAATCCAGAAAAAATATGCCTTCTTGAAATGATGCTTAAGACACAGAATGTCATAGAAACCATGTCTGGAGGATTAAAGGGATGGTATTGAGCAATATATGCTTTTGTTTTCACATTATCAAGACAATATTAAAAACCAAAAAATATATGGTTGCTATACACTGGACGACAAAACCAGCAGGTCATTTCTTTGAGAAAGTGCTTGTAAATCCCTCCTTCGAGCTGTTTCTTGCACTTGACGCAAACTGCCCCATTGCTGTTGCAGCGAGCCTGGGGGTAGCCCGAAAACCCCTCCTGAGGGCTCTGGCATAAGTGCCTGACGGCAGGAGAACTCTGCTACTGAAAAATATAGAATTTTATCCTGGCAGTCTCTTACATACTGTAAGAAGCTTTTGCATGTTGTAGTTTAGGTGTTGCAACAAATTTCGGGGAGGTTTGCTGTTACCTCTGTCGTGATATGATACCACTGCATGTAATCTTCAAGACAAGGTAACAATGAAAGACTGTATGAAGGTCTTTAAAATCCTGGTGAAAATGGGCCATGCTGTCCCTGAGGAAAAACCACCCTGGAGTTAATAACCCTGGATTTCACCTTCAGCTAAAAAAAATAAAATCATTCATAACTCTACCTTTCATTCCCATTGCTTGATTTTATGTTTTATTTTATTTTAAATATATGGCTATAATTTGTAGTCTAACTGTAAGCTACCATGTTGCATATATACTTATTTGTGCTGCGATGTAATAGAGCTATGGTGTGACACAGCTGATTGAAATCAAATACACCGTAAATTTCAAATGTCTGCATTTACTTTGACAGGTAAGGTGCCTGAATTATGCAGAAGAAATAACAGAAATCATAAACTGCATTTTAAATGCCATGATAGTCTTAACCACAGAAAGTGCGTGATCCATAAAGGAATAAAACTCCACTATTTAAACATGAACTCCAAATGGTTTTATTTCCTAAAAATCTAGTACTGGTTTCAGTGAAGTCAAATGTCTATTTGCTTTAATGTCTCTTTGATTGGAGACTTCCTTGGGTATTTCAAAATGTAAAAAATATAAACACAAGCTCTACAAAGGCTGAAAAACAGGCCAAGTCCCCACAGTTATTTTCTGCTGTACGCCATGTCCCCATAATTTTTTCCATTAATATTAAAAATGTTTCAAATATGCATTCAATAATTTTGAGATGCACACATTTTGCAATGCAAACTGTATTCCTTTCTGTATCAGACTTAATGCTAAATTAATATCAGGGGGAAAAAGGCAACAAAAACAAGAACAAAACAAAAATCAAAACTACAAGAAAGCTTACTAGTCCTGATATTTAGCATAATTTTCTGTGTTAAAAGATTTCTTGAAGAGATGCTGGGCACATAAGATTTCTTAACCACAACAAATCTAAATACAAAATTAAAATTAATTTCAATCCATGGGCAGGGGATTTCAATCCATTGACAGGGGAAAGGGGAAAGACAAGACTACACCTCTGTAAACAACCACCTTCTCCAAGTAATGTGAAATTCAGCAAACATTTCTATTCCTGAAGCTATGGAGTTGTTCAAAGTAATCTTGACCTTTCAAATTCCTGGATAACCACACCAAAACCCAAGAAAACATGTATCCTCTGATACCAGGCTTTGCTGCAAGTTCAAGGGTCTTCACAACCCAACTTGACTTGGTGCTCTTGAACTTTTGGTTTCCTCCATGTAAGTCACCCCTAGATCTGACTCTGAAGACCTGGGAAAATCCCCCAATGCTCCAGCTTATGCAGTGCTTATGCCTATCAGTGTTGATCATGAGTACATTCTTGACCTGAGTTTGAGACAAGGGCCCTTAAAAGTGAGAAATCACATGGGCGATCTTATTCTCACAGTTCAATGAAATAAATGAAGTATCAAATTTAGAAACTATTGTGTGTTTCTCATCTGAAAGTCTACCTCCCCTTTGCCCATAAAACTGCACAGTAACCAAAATAACGTTCCAAACTCCAGTGAGAGAGACATGCATCCCAGTAGAAGTCTTCCTGTAACTTGTCCAGAAATCAACCTTAATAACACCAAACATTTTCCGCTGACTGAGACATTCAATTGAAAGAATTAAACAAGACTAGCATACAAGCACACTTCAAATTGTTCATGCAGGCTTGTAAGAAGTGCTGAAAAGTGAAGCCATGGGAAGAAGCATCTATTCTTTTTTAATTAGGTGAAAATGAAAGATGTAAAACAATCTACTGCATTTCCAGATCTCTGGGGGTTTGGTTGGAAGGCCACCCACTCCTGCTCTAATTGCTAAAAAAGGAGTTTCCTCCTTATTCATTTGCATCTCTTTCTTGTCCCATTTTTTTCAGTGAGATGATTTAACAGCACTGTCCACCGAACAAAAAAAAGCCTGATTAATGTGCAGCAGCTGGCATTATAGCATATACATTCATGTTAGTGATGGAAGAGCCTCGTGTAATTGGATCAGAAATTGGATAAAATAATGAAAAATTTAACACAGCCTTTGTCTTTATACATTACAGTGGAATGGCTGGGAGGTCAGGAAGTGGGAAACAGCTAGGAGAGTTTTATATGCTTTTCTGGTAAAAATTTGTTTAACGCATGCCCATGATTAAAAAGAATGTGGTATCCCACTGCGACACAGAGGTACAAGAGAGGGAATAATAAATTGGTGGCATTGACAAGGTGTCATTTGTTATCTGCTTTAAAATGTCAGGTCATGTCATTGCACTGAAATATTTTCTCTCTTGATGTATGTCTTACAAAGCAAGTTCAATGTTTGGCACTTTTCGATTTCAATAAAAGAAAACAGCTTTTAATCTGGAAAGCATAGTAACCATCAGGAAAATAAGGTCAATTCAAGGCTCCTATTTGAACACCTTTTCACAAGCCTCTCGAAAAAGCCTACTCTAAGGGGCCTGGTTCATCTTGGAGCCCTATTTTTACTCACAGAGCCCTAGCTGGCTTTCTGCCCTTTTTTTTCCCCCTCTCTTTTAAAAAATTAAGTATGTTTCTGTGATTTCAGTACCAAAAAGTAAAAAAAGAGAGAAATTTTAATTTTTTTAGAACTTCAGTCTTGTGATAAATAGATCAACTTTTTGATCACAGAAACTATTAAGGGAATGTTTCCCAGGCTCACATTCACTATGTGCTGGAAATACAGATGGGAAATTAAAATAAGTTATGACATTATATTAATGACAAAATCCATGAAACAAACCAGATACAGGAGAAGAGAGCAGTTATTATGTTTGCGTTTTTTGCCTTATTGAAGAGTAAACTTTTTCCCCATAAATCTATCAGAAACATGGAAGATGAAAAAGTAGGGGAATGGACTGATAGTGATAGAACACAATGCAACCTCAAATTAAGTCACAAATTTAACTCGGAGCATGTGTGCAGCTGAGGGGTTATAGAAAAAACCCTGAAGCTTTCTTCTACAAAGTGTTCACCAGCACAATTCTTAATGAACCTGACTGTTAGTTACCTCTTGAACCTACTCTCCAAGGAGTTACGTTATTCTTTGCGAAACATGCCTAAAATAAAAACAATATAACAGGGATGAGAGTAGGCAGCACTGCATTTGAACCTAACTCGATGTTTTTATGGGTGGTAAAGAGTGTACAAAAGGGACAGACTATGAAAATCCCTGGCTTGGCAGGATGGGCATGGAAGAAGAAAAAACAAAAGGGTGAAAAGGTTTTTTTCTAGCTCATTCTCCAAACCAAGTTTTACTGGATCCTGCTTTTTTAAGTTATTTTGGAATTTTTTTTCCTCTGTGTGATACATTCAGCTTATGATTGCTCAGTTGAATCCTAAAACTAGTTTCTTCCAAATGAAGTTATTAAATATTTCTGGCCAATTTTATCTCCACCAGTTATTGTGCATTTATCCACAGGAAAATTTGGAAATACAGTAGGTAGTGCCATAGAAATGAAAATCCTAGCATTGCTACTAGGCTTCAGTCTGCTTCCTCTGTACATCAGTAGCAGCAGAGAAAAGCTTCGCCGAAATCAGCAGCTGCTCTTTTTTTCCTGCCATCATAATGAAGATCGGATCCTGGTCCAGTAAACCTCTGTCCAGTTCAACCGTATCTCAGCACCAGTAATATTCAGACAGTCTCTCCTTACAACAACTCTTCTGGATTTATTCCCCAGAATTTCAGGAACTAAACAGAGTAGTGAGAGAGCTGAGGAGAAACAGAGTGAAATTGGATACCAAAAAAAAAAAAAAATCTATACCAGGTCTGTATTAAAAAATAATACACATCAATTTGGCCTTGTTTCCTAGGCACTAATTGCTTTCAGTGTTAATGACTAGTTTGTACAACATGATACTGTAAAGCGTAACTTCTGATCAGCACCTCGCGGAGCACACAGCAAGTTCCCTGACATTTTTCACATTTCTGTAGTCCAGCCAGGAAGTTTTACATCACCTTGAACTGAATGCCTTGAAGACACTAGAAAAAGCAAGCACCTTCAGTTATGAGGCAATGTTTCACTCCAGCTATTATGGTACAATTGTTTAGACTAGTGGAGTAATAAATGGCCCAACTGTCCACAGGGGACCAGGGATTGTCAGGCAGGGAGGATTATTGCTGTTGTCTGTGGTTTATTAGCTAGCATTTTGATTCAATGCCTGATACAGGCTCATAATTAAAATTTAATTTGTGTGAGAGCTTGTAAGAGAGAGACAGACAAAGAAAATATTCATGCATTTTACAGGTGACAGGGAGAGATTTTTTTCTCTGCATCCTGTCTGGTTCCAGTGAGAGATTTGGGAAGTTTCTAGGGGGGTGGCACAGCAGAGAAACTCAAAACTGAAAAATACCCTGATCTCTACAGTTAAGAATCTATTACAGTGCATGAAAAATCATTGAAAATACGTGCATAGTTACCTAAAACTAGCTAGAAAATATTAACCATACAGGTGCTTGAGAAATCTCACTTCTCCAGAGTCTAGGCATGCCTTAAGGATGTCAGAGAAATGTCTTCATTCCCTTTAGGATACCAATCTCATAATCCATTCCTAAAAGTATTAATATACTCTTTGAACAATTCTACTCCTGGAGGAAAAGGAATTGCTTCTATCACTCAGTTATCATTGTAATAATCTAGAAATTGAAGGTACATAATTTTTGGCTTGGTTTTGTTTGGGGGGGCTTTTATGCATCATCATATTTATATAAGACCTCTGTCATTCAAATGTTGGGATGCTAATACAAAGTTTTACCACAGGATATATTTCAACAGTCTTATCTCACTTATTGGAATAAATGCAGGTTTTACCACTAGCAGTGTTAGCAAGATCTTACCACTTCTAAACGCAGATTACCAGGAAATATCTTTTACACTAAGTAAAACCAACACTAGGATAGTTTATTTTATATTTCAGTCTGGGAATATTTTGCATTGTTATTGAAACAGTGAAAGTCACATCATTATGACTTGATCTCATTTTAGCAGCAGGAAATAAGTATTTGGCATCTATTGCCTGCAGTGGAGGGAGCTGCTGCCATAGTTCCACATGTTCCACAACTTCCAAAACACACAGACATGCTCAAACTATCATTGCTAGTAATTCCTTTGATATTAGAGGCTGTGAGGTGCTGCTTCTCCACTGCTGTAATCATCTGTCACATGCCTATAAACTCTTTGCTTAATACGAGTCCACTTATGAATTAGAGATCATTCAGACTTTCCTGGAGCATTTTCTGAGAGACAAATCATAAAAACTAAACCAATTACAATTTACTGATGTGCAGCTATAGCAGGTGGACATTATTACCTTCCCTTAGATTTATTTAGGAGACAAACAACAGGAATGCCAGGCTGCAAACTGAATTGTGTAGGCTTCACAGCATACATGTCTCATCTGTTTCCCCATCACTGACCAGATTATGTCCTAGGGCTTGTTTTGTGATTCTTCAGGTTCTCAAAAAGATACATGATTGATGTAATAAAGGGCTTTTGTTTCGTTTTAAAGATTATGGTGATGCACAAAACTCTTTCCCCTCCAACTGATTTCAGATGAATAACACTATTTACTAACACATAAAACACTTTTACATTTTAAAATTTTTTTTTGTAATTTCAACAAGCTTTCTAGGACTGGAAATTAAACAGTGGTCTATGCATCTAGTGGATGCCAATTGTCTCTTACTGTTTCCTAGAATTTTTTTTTTAAATAATTAATAAGAATGAAAGCAAATGTCTATGAAAATTGGCAATAAGGAAAAAAAATTATTGGGAAAGAGAACCGTTGAACAATGGCTGAAATTAAAAATGATAGATTTTTTTATTTATTTTTAAAAGGAAACACATTTCTTTTATATGGAATTCAATTACATACTTTGTTGTGTCAAAATCCAAGTATTTAATTTCATATTTTTGCTCTTAACACTATTGAATTATATTTTAGTACATAAAATGTGATTTTGAAACACCTTAGAGATTTCATTTGAAATTGGCCAAATTTAAGCACTTTGCCTTTTCCTAAACTTGTGTTTTCTGAAGAAGTCATTTGTAAATCTAGGTGGAATTCCCCACAAAATTCTAACCTCCAAGAATCCTAATACTAAACATATAAACCTGTGTCTGACTTGTTGCAAATAATTTTTTAAGCTTTTCTTTCGTTATAACAATAAGGTATTTAAATACTGACAGTATTAAAAATATTTAAATATTAAAAGTATTTAAATATTGAAAAACCAGGAGGAAAACAGGGATTTGAAAACAAATACATCTAATTTTATGATCTTACTAGCAGAGGTCCCAAAAGTAACAAAAAAAAAAGTATTTGAACAAATGTGAGATATCTGGTTTTTTGAAACTCCTACTGTCAAAATTCTGAAAAAAATTTAAAAAATGCTATTAGAAACTGGCTATAAAACAGTAACACTGACAGGTAGAAGTAAACAATTTTCACACCCTTCCTCCTTTAGTCTGGATTTCACAGACCGTAGTCTACATTCTGGTGATTAAAATACAAATTGTTTTACAAGAAGACACCAAAGTTTTGTGGATGATAATCATATACACCACATTCTAAGTGTTATAAGAAGCCTTTTTATACAAATACTTATTGACATTGATAGAAAAGCATCGAGCTACAACACATGCAAGGGAAAAGTTTTCTAATAGACTTCTAGCATCATACTTGGAAGTTTCAGTCTTAAAGTATACAAAACGTATATTATCTGAATTGACAATGCTTAAATGTGTTTTTATTTTGAAGCACCATCCTTTGATAAAACAAATTCCCTTAAAATACAGCACTGTTTATCAAGATACTGAAATCAAGACACAGATAAAAACTTGCATATTTTATTATTATTAATGTCTGTGTCCAGTACATGAACGTACTCACCCTGCCATTTCCATGTTTGCACCTATTACGAACAGTTAAGTTGGATGTGGGGGGCTGGAGGCCCTCTCTCCCCTGATTTCCCTCCTGACAGAGCTCACTGCAGAGGAGGTGACAGGGAGATGACCCCTCTTAACCAAATTACAACATGACAGTGACATGAGAGCACTCATAGCCAAAGGGAGGCAGCCCTCAGTGAGTAACACACAGCATTTTGGGAATCTGAGGTCCCAACAGAAATACCACAAAAAGAGGTTCGAAAAAGTGTCCCCTTATTGGATCCTGAGCAAGTACCAAAACATAATGATAAACTTTCACATCTAACTCCGTGTGCTGGTTTTGGCTGGGATGGTTAATTTTCTTTGTAGTATCTGGTACAGGGCTCTGTTTGGGATTTGTGCTGGAAACAGTGTTGATAACACAGGGACATTTTCATTATTGCTGAGCAGGACTTTCACAGTCAAGGCTTTTTCTATTCCTCATCCCACCTCACCAGCAAGGAGGAGTTGGGAGGGGACACAGCCAGGACAGTTGACAACGTATAAATCTGGGGGAAGAAGAAGAAAGGGTGGAATGTTCAGAGTGATGGTGTTTGTCTTCCCAAATCACTGTTACACGTGATGGAGTCCAGCTTTCCTGAGGATGACATGCAAAGTGGTGAATGAATTCCCTGTTTTGCTTTGCTTGTGTGCATGGCTTTTGCTGTTAAACTGCCCCTAACTCAACCCACAAGTTTTCTCACTATTAGTCTTCTGGTTCTCTCCCCCATCCCAACAAGGCAATACAGTTTTTTGTTAAACGACGGGCCTTGATTTTAGGCTTTGTCTTTTAGTTCTTATGCCATGAGAAATAACAGAGCTACCTCCAACCAGGGGAGAATCTCACCAACTGCAAGATCATAGCCTAAATTAAAAAGAAAAAAATCACATTTTTGGAACCAATCCAGAAGTGAAACGAATTCTTCTGTCTTTCGCTAGAGCCTGACCGAAGGGCACAGATTATACCTGTCCATAAACTCCTCAAATTTTTTATAAGGGTACAAAGGGCTAACTTTGATCTCATATTAAAATAAATATTCATGAATAATCCTGCTGAATCAAGTGAAGAGTAACTTGGTCCCTATGACACTCTTGGAAATCCAGAATCACTCTATTAATTTCAATAAAGTTTTTCAGTTTAACATTAACATCAAAAAGGTGAGAACTGGGGCTACCGGAGCATATCTGCTTGAAAGGTGTCTCACGAGTGATTAAAGTTTCACAAACAGTGGTTTTCCTCCAGAATAATTCCACAGGGTGTCATTAAGAAGTCTTATTTTGTACCAGTCTTTGTGTTAAAGTCTGATGGCAGCCAGCAGATCACAGCAGGGGGATGGTAATTTAAAGGGAAATGCAGAGGACTGCCAGCAGAAGTGGTTGCACTTCAGTGCATCTCCAAGTGGCCATTGCTGCTGTATAAATAGCACAAAAAGGCAACACAGAGTGAATTTGCTGGTGAGGGACAAGAACACTACAGACTTCAGAAACACCAGAACAAAATGGTAGCAGGATCTTTTGCCCTACTCACCACACAGTCACCTGTAACCAAAAGCAGTGTGTTTCAGCAGAACCCTCAGCCCACAGCCTCAACAAGCACTGCCCTGTTGGAAAAAGCAACAAAAACCCAATCAACATTCACTTCTGTTGGATTGGGTAACAAATATAAGCAGCTATTAAGGAAGGTTGATGAGATGGAAACCCGTGCAACCAGAACTGGGGCAGGCTGCAAAGTGCCCATAAAAGAACTGAAGCAGCGAACAGCCATCCTAGAAAGCATGACACAGGGGATGAAAGCCATTCTGGGTACTATTAAAAGGCTGGAGAACAATATCCAAGGGGGATAAGCATTAACGAATTCTTAGGCGTGGAGAAGTCTAACCAAAAGCTAACTGAATTAATGCTCCCTGCTGACAGCAATATCCTACATACCCCACCGTCATGATGAAAACTGGTAGCGTGATGCCTAATGAAAATTTTCTGCTCAAAGCAGGAAAATCTTAAATACAGCTGCTGGAGTCCCAAAATTGATAAGGTCTAACTGTACCAAAACCACTCCCAGGAAGCACTGGGGGACCTCTTCTTTATGCTGCTGAAATGGTGGCACACCATGCAGGACCACTATTCATCTGGTTAGGAATATCCTTACTCCTCACCTTCTAAAGACATATTTAAAAACACATATAAAATACTACAAAGTCAAGCGACCTTAAAATCCAGCACTTTACGTGAAAGCTAACAAACATCCTGGGGCATTTTGTATTTCTGGTGAGCAAGAAAACTGAAGAAGGGTACTTCAGAGGTCCACAACTCCTCCAGACATCATTCCAAAACTTACCAATGATCATCTTCAGACAGCTCAGATCCAAGTGTAAGAAAGGAACTGAACTGATTCCTGTGCAAAGGGACAGGTCAAGACAGATGCAACACCACTGTGTCCTATTGCCTTAGCACTTTCTCTAGTCTGATATAGGCAGCTACAATTTAAGCTGAGCCCTGATATCAACAGTCCATTCACATGGACACCACATAGTTTTGTTATCCAAATATTTGTAACCTGAGAAATCCAGAAACCGGTTTGCAAGTACAACATATGGCAGATGGCACATATATGTGCTTCCTGGGCAAGACGTTATGAAAAATTACAAACCAAAAAAACTCAAGAAACGGTATCAATCAGATCACAGTAGTCTGAATTTTAAAATGACGTTTCAAATTTAGCCCTCACATTTCTGCAAAAAGTGGCTTATTTTTCATTTTAAAAATACTTATAAAATTCAATTTAGTTGGCAAGCAAAATGCCTATTTATTCAAGAGAGAGTTTACTTCTTACATGGATAGCATGAAGATTCTTCACAATTTTGCAAGCTTGTAAGACTTCATGTTTCTGTTTATAAACCAACCCTAAACTACCTGGGATTAGAAATGAAAGTGTGACAGGAAGAGGATCTCCATGAGTGATCCCTATTAGGGAAGTGTGTCCTCTGAAAAATATGAGAAATTATTCATCTGAAATGTCAATCCTGTATTTTAAGTTTGCTTCACAAAGGTACTCAGCAAGGCAATATATAGCAGCTACAGCAGTATCTTCTTATTTTCTGACAACCATCTGTATATGGCTTTCCATTCCAGTACTATAATATTTTGATTTTAGATATCTGTACATAAAATCTTTTACTGGCTATGTGAAATATCACTTTAGAATGGTTTGGGCAACACTAGCTTCCCCCACAGTTTCTCTTAGCAGTTTCTGAGTTTTTGCTTTTTTTTCTATTTCATCCCCTACTGGAGTGAAAACTAAACCTTTATAATATTCAGAAATCAGAACCACAACTTTTCTTCTCTGTTTCTATTGCATGTCAGAGTCCTTTGGTTCAGGGCTTCCCTCTCTGACTTTTTGTCATTTATATAAGTGGCCAAAAGTCAGGAAAGAGAAAACTAAAGCGCACAGACACTAAAAAATTCTCTAGATATCCCTGGAAAAATCAAGTGTGCAGCAGGAGAAAGAATGGATTTCTCAACTAACGTTAACATCACTTTAGTCACCAACCAATGATGTTCATCCCAAGACCCACACAAAGCAAAAAAAAGTGACAATGAAGCCTAGCTGAGATATTGTCCATATTTCCATGACAAAGCACTAAGTCATGTCTGCAAATTGCAAAGCCAAACAAACTGCAACTGCTTCATGCAGGGATATACACTGCTTGATTTATCATTACCTAACATCTGTTTCTGAGAAAAAAACGTCAGACTTCACGAAATCTTTGCTTTCATAAGTAACCTAAAGCAAAACAAATATAGAAAATAATGTTAATAACAGTGCAGTATTAACTAATATAACAAAAAAAGGGTAATAAAGGGAGCAAATGACAATGAAACTTTCATGTAATTTTGCCAATTGATAAGAAGAACAATGGCAATTTCTACTTAAATGTTTTCTTTTGGAAGAAAAATTTTGCATTTCAAGCCTAGTTTTTTTGCTTGTGAATCCTTAACTTCAACATCTGCTGAAAGAAAATACAGTTTTATTTAGGCAGCAGTCTAGTTTTTTCCAGTCCGTTTATACTTTTCTCTATTGAAAATTTTATTAGAAAAATATTTAGTTTTTACAGGTTGTGGCTATACATAAAATCCATTACTCCAACTAGGAACGACAGATCCTGGTACAGAAACCAACAAAGCTTTGCTGAGAGTCCCTGACATGAAGCATTCTGGTATATACTAGCATTCCTACATTATGCCAGATTTTTTTGTCATTTTGTCCAAAATCCATTAAATCAGAGAGAAGCTCTAATGTCTGCATATAGTAAAATTTGTCAGCTTGAGATTTACTTCACTTCAATGGAAGGGGTGGGGCAGAGAAAATTTATTTGAAACTAGAAATCAGAGGAAAAATTGCAAATTAGCTCCTGGCTGTCAAAATGCTGCACTCTTTAAAGATGAAATAAGTAAACAGTTTCAGAGGAAAAAAAAAAGATCATAAGAAAATCTGCCATTTTACTTTCTTATTTTTTCCCCTCTTCAGTCATTCATATACAGCTCTGCTTATAATCTTCCTTTCCAGCAAGGACAGGTTGTCCTTTTAAAAAGGATACTTCCTCCTACACTACCACCAGGAAGATAATATTGTGTGGACTCATCTTGAAAAGGAGAAGGTTTTTTTAGGAGCTCAAAATAAACCAAAGAGCTGAAAAAGATGAAATTAGGTTTCATTCAGCTTTTCTTTGCTTTTTCTTTTTTAATTAAGCTCCTAATTTTCTTTTTATTATTTATTTTTCTTTTTCACTGCAAGTAGAAACTCAAAGGAAAATCAAGCAGGTTTCTCTAACATCAAGAGAGGGTCAAATAAAGGACATTGTGCACCTTTTCAAAGGCACCTGTGCTCAGCAGCCTGAACACAAAATGAGCCAATATCACTTGGCAAATGGTTTCTTTACCGGATTTAGCAAAAATCCTTTGGCTTTTGTTGCTGCCCTGGCTGCCGTGAATCAGCAATAATGCTGTACTTCTTTTTTTCTGCATGTTTTTGTTGTTTTTATTTTCTTCCTTCACTGTAAATGAGCAGGTTTTGAAACAAAAGACAGAATCTCTCTCTGCTGCAGTACTATGGGAAAAGTTAACCAATTCTAAACAAGGTGGTTACCCTTTCAAAGGGTTTTTCTAACAGAAAGTTTTTATTTTTTTGTAAAACTTGAAAAGCCTTGGAAAAAATAGAAAAAAAAAGACCTCCGCATTTGAACAGGGAAAACCATAAAGCTAGGAATTTATCATCAACATCTCAATCTCACAGTCATCTGAAGCAAATCAAACAAAACCAAATGAAATTTATTTTCCGTAGATAAACCCACCTGTGCACTTCTAAAAACACTTAAAATGGCAGACAACAACGGTTCCACGATATCCTTACGTCCACTTCTGACTCTGCACACTTAGGCACACTAGCATACATATCCTACAAATCCCTCCCTTTTCTCTCCATGGTGTAAACTGGTAAAATTTAAGCAGCGTCATCCAACAAACTGCAGGCCAGCACAGGAGCTGGCTACACTCACACAACCTTTTCAATTTGGCACCTCACACTCAGAGCAGGCAATAGAGAGTCTCTGCATTAAGAATGCAACCAGTCTTGCAATGACTGAACCAGCTTTTTTCCTCCTCATTGTTTTTAGCATCTCAAATTCTCCTACTTGTTTCAGATGTCTCTAGTGTTTATATTTGACCTTCACTCAAGTTGTTTCATAGGACACCATCAAAATGTACCTCCAAAACAGCTGAGGCATATAGCATTTTTAAATATATACAATAGCGATTTCTTTCCCCCCTGAAAAGGTTTACTTGCCTGACCAATACAACCTATTGTATTGTTTCTGCAAAATAGGAAATATCTGTAAAACCAAATAAAAACAGTAGTGTTTTCTTTCTTTGTTAACAAAACCAGAAATCTGCTGCCACAAGTAATATCATTTCCTCAGGCTACCTTTTAAAGGTGCTTAGGAAGTTACTCCAATCAAAAAAGTGCACCTCAGAGCATCTCCCACACTGCTCCAGCATCCCAAGGTGCTCTCAGCTCCCATCTTGCAGAGATGATGCAAAGAGAGAACACTTCCGCAGAGGGCAGAGGCAGGAGTCTTTATTCAAGGTCCTAATGCCCCTTAAGAAGCTTTAATTTGGGAGAGGAAATGGCAGAGTCCATGAAGTCCCCTTAATTCACACTCGTGACACAGTAACTCTCACTTCATCTATATCAACTCACCAGCAACCGAGTTCTTATAAAACAAGGAGAAAGTGAGGTCTCCAGATGTAAGAAAAGGATCAAGTTCCTTCCCAGACAGCAGGTGATTACTGAAAAAGGGAAATTTTTTAAAGCAGCTGCAAGCCTAAGCAGGATTTACCTGGTAATACCAATATATCAGGGCTTATTCAGAAAACCAAAGGTAAGTACTGTCTGCTAAGAATATTATCACCTCCACAATACACCAGCACTACTTGCTATCCACCAACCGACAGTTTCTTTCTTCTTTTTTTCCTCAGCAACCATTTTTTAAAATCCCATACCAAGGTTAACACACACATTTTTTTCATCCAAGTATGAGGATGAAGTTTACTAATAGCTGCACACCAAGCTCTTGAATTAGAACCTGCTTCTCAGGGAGAAGAACTCCTCAATACTATTTCTTCATCATTTGTAGCAGGTGCTGCTATGCTGTGTATGTTCTAGTTAGAATATGAAATACTATCTTGATTTCTGGATCATTCAATTGGTCAATAAAATTTTAGATTAATGTCACTGTTGCTTTCAGTAATAGCTGAATTTCACTCCCTCGCAATTATGTATGAGAGCATCTTACAGATTCTCACAGAACAATTGGGGTTGGAAGGGGCCTCTGAAGATCATCTAGTCCAATCCTGATGCTAAAGCAGGCTCAACTACGGCAGGTAGCACAGGATTGTGTCCAGGTGGGTTTTGACTATTTCCAGAGGAGGAGACTCCACAACCTCTCTGGGCAGCCTGTTCCAGTGCTCTGTCACCCTTGATGTAAAGAAGTTTTTTCTCATCTTCAGATGGACTTTCCTGTGTTTCAGTTTGCGTCTGTTCTTGCTTGTCCTAGACTACACCAAAAAGAGTCCGGCCCCACCCTCTTGACACTCACCCTTGAGATATTTGTATGCTTTGATAGATCCCCTCTGTCATCTCTTCTCGAGGCTGAACAGGCCCAGCTCCCTCATTCTTTCCTCAAAAGAGAGATTCTCCAGTCCTCTAATCAACTCTGCTGGGTCCGCTCCAGAAGCTGCACGTCTCTCTTGTGCTGAGGTGCCCAGAACTGTGCCCGGCACTCCAGATGCTCTTCCATCAGAGTAGAGGGGAAGGATCACCTGCCTCAGTCTCCTGGCTACGCTCTTCCCATGCAGACAAGGATACCAACAGCCTTCTTGGCCACAAAGCCACACTGCTGGCTCATGGACAGCTTGTTTTCCATCGGGATCTCCAGATCCTTCTCTGTAGAGCTGTTTTCCAGCAGGTCAGCCCCCAGACTGTGCTGGTGCATGGGGTTGTTCTTTCCAAAGTTGCAGAACACTGTTGAACTTCATTAAGCTACCAGAGAGGTTCTCTTCCTTTTTCTTTTTTTTCTTTTTCTTCTTTTAAACTTTTCATTAGCCTACTTTATAGTAAAACAGAAGCTGACACACCAAAGATCATTCATAGCAGAGTGATTTCAACCAGGCCTGTAAGAAGGACTGTAAGACAGGCAACAGGCACCAAGCCACCCAGTGATCAAAAACTGCAGCATGACCTACAAGCAGAAAGGTCATTATTTTGAGCTATCCACTCCCCATATAAAACTTCAATTCCCAGCTTCCCAGCTAGATGCCTGCTTTTCTACTCTGCTTGGGCTGCTTCTGTTATAAAATTCAATTGAACAGAGTCAGCTTCCATCATTCTCAAGGCATAATTCAGACAGCCTCCTCCTGTTCTGGCACTGAGACCCCATGGAACTCCATTTCCACTGTGCAGATTTCTCTGAGAACCCAAGAAACAAAGTTTTGTGACAGTTCAAAATATTTTTATTACTGTGGACTATGTCATAATTGCTTGCAAGAAAACTTACGACGTATTCTATCACTTCATATTTATCACTACATTTTTTTTCAGTCAAAATGATTAAATTCTGCACTGAAATACGTAAAAGTTTCTTCACAGATATTCCCCAGATAAAAATAATTTCACGAGGAAAATACCATTACTCACTTCTTCACCTCTGTAGAAGATTCTGTAGGAACAAGCCACTACATATTTTCAGTAATATTTTTTTTCATTTAGAGTGAGACATAGCAATACAGGAGAAAACCAGGAAAATAGAATACCAATATTTGCATTCAATGTTTTCTGCTCCAACTGAACAAATAATTTGGTGTTGTCTCTGATACTTTGTGCAGAATCCAAATTAGACAACTCTGTTTATTGACCACTTGACTATTTGAATGAAGCCAGAGAACAATCTGCATACTGTAACATTCATTTTCCTTCATGTTGGTTTAATCAACGCTGAAATATCTGAATTACTTTAGCATTATGTTTGCTTACTGAATTTATCTACTGAAAATATCATTTTCATCCATTATATACCCCATTCATTGTAAATCAAGAATACGCATGTGTTTTATCCTGATATTTTTTCAATTCACACCAATAAAACAACTGCAGAATTTAGCTAACTAATGGGTGAACAGGTCTACTACTGTATTTGGATGTTACTGCAGGCTTGATAGTGAAGTGTCTTCCTAAAGAAAATCATATGGGCTATGCTTTGCACAGAGTGCAAAGGAAGTGTCTTTTACATATGGATGCTGACACTTCCTCAGGGCTGCTTCCAGTGTGAATTGTCTGCTCCTTGTAGCTGCTGGACAACCACAGGTCATTAGCAGAGGCCATTTACTGGGGCACCAGCTCACTCAGAATAATAACAGCTTGAAAGGCCTTGAAATATGCTCTGTGTGATAATTTCAGTAGCTTTATTCATAAAGCCTTAGAAATTTAATTACTGGTCTGGAAAAACAGAAATACAAATTGCAAAACTCAGGTTTACACATCCAAGCAGGTAGAGCGAGCTGCTAGTTTCACTAACCATATACTAATATTGTTTCATTTTTAGAAACTTTTTACCTCTTATTTCCCAGAACTTTCACTACTCCTTGTATTGAGAGGGCAGCTACTCACTGTTGCTAACTAGTAATTAAAACTGAACGTTTCATATTATAAGGGTTCAACTGAAACAAGTTGAAATAAGATCTCTGGGCTGTCAAACCCTCTGGAGACCACAAATTAGTGAGATGCACATCACATGAAGCTATCTAGTAGGTCAGCTTTTAAGTAAATAAAAGCAAATACACTAGCTGTGTAGAAGAAGAAATAATAGTAAAAGAGAGGAAATAAATAGCTATTAAAGAGACTACTATTTTCCTACCTACATAAAGTCTTGCATAATTAGGACATCTTCAGAATGTTTTTAAAGATTCTGCTTTTTAAAAGCTCACCAATTCAATAATAAATACATGCACACACACATACAAGTATACAAGTATTTAGTATACACAGTTTTAGAAAATTGCTTGGATCTGTAAAACTTGCTTAGTGTGAAATTGTCTTGGATTGTTTATACAATGTGGAATAAAACTTTGCAGTTTGCTAATGGGAATAAAAAATTAGCCAAAAACCCCCAATGTATTTCCTTCTCCTCTCCACCAAACTGAAGGTAGGAAGCAATTCTTTAAATTGACATTTTCTGTCAGATTTTTCTTCTTTAATTTAGGAGAAAGCAAGTACCATAAGCACCTTCTGGAAACTTAGAGCACCCAGGTTTACTCATGATTCTTCTTGATATCCATTACAAAGACGTACTGGCACAGTTTTAACCAACCCATCCATTTTGTAGGACTCACCACCTACCATCTGCAATCTACATAACAGAGCTTGTAATTTGAGATGTGCATTTGCTCCTCCCCACATTCATTTCCAATATGTCACAGTTCACCTGTTTGGGAATAGCAATTCATCACCCCCTGACTAATGGCACAATAAAACTGCTCTTTGTGTCTTGTGGTGGGAGGCAAACCAGACTGAAAGAAAAAGTCTTGCTCTCACATTTTGGACTAGACACAGACCCATGTAATACCATCACAAATTCAATTACTTTGCACTGTGATTATTAATGACAGAACAATATAATGAGTCTGAATGAAGATAAAATTCCTGTGGTTAAGTGAGTCCTTGATGCTGAAATTTCTTTACCAAATTAAAGCACTTCTTCCCCAGGCTTTTGGGAGTCTCATTAAAAGCCAATTTAAGCCAATGAGAATTTTCCCATTGACAGACATAAGTTTGAATTAGGTCCTCACTGCATTAAAATTGAAACATGTGGGGGCCAATTTTTAGGAAAAAGAGTTTCCTAATACCGGCTTGGTATTATTCTATATCTGCTCAGGCATCCAGCACAGATCTGTGTGTTCATATCAAATAACTATACACACATGCACATAAAGAAATCTCACTCCACAAATAGATGTAATAATCCCTTCTGACAGTGTAAATTGTGACAGTAGATACTTTTAATTAGGCCTCAGAGTTCTTTCAAAGCCTCTTAGCTCATGGGTATATCCTGAAGCATTTGCCATATTCCTTCCTCTCTCTTATTATTAAGAATCACAGGAATTTTGCGCTTAAAGTCCCCACCCATAGCTATATAACTTTATCCAGAGTCTATAGCTACATAAAGGACATGGTTGCCTAAATCCAACCTAACTCCCACTGTGATGCCCTAATAACAAAGCTGCTTCTCAAATTGCACTGTCAATTATCATCTAGACCTGTATAATCCGAGACATCTTTGGTTTTGATATTGAAACTTTACAGGTGCCAGAGTGCTTGTGGCATTGCCAATGACTATTTCTCATTTCCTAGGAGGCTAGAAAGGATCCAACCTGCTCCTCTTCATGCAACTGCTAAACTTTTCCTTAAAAACACATATATATATATGTGTGTGTGTGTGTCTATTATATGTACATATATACTTATATATGTATATGTAAAATAAAATTGAATTTTAAGACAGAGTGCAAGACCCCATAGGACTATTTAGCCTAAATTAAACCTTAATTTGGAGACTCGTTGATTCCAGACCCTTCTCTAACAGTTGGTGTGTATATACATATAAAAAGAAATCACTTAGATGTTAGAACAGGAATAAAAGTCCTTTTCTCCCAAGCTTCAATGGTTACCAACCAGGATTAAACAGTAGATTGTAGACATTGTCCTTCTTTGCCCTAATTACATTGAATTGAAGGGAGCAGCTTGAAACCAAAATTGGAGTCATTCCCGTCCCCACCCCCATTCCAATACCCTACTGGAAAATATGCAAAGGCTTTTAATGAGAGAGGATCAACCAGTGCAACAAATTACCAGAGGAAATGATGACAAAACGACAAATTCAGATCAAGATCCAATGCCTTTCCATAGGAAAATCTTTAGCAAAAAATCCCAATATATTTGAGACAGACTCAAGGTAGTTGCATGAAAAATGTAAGAGAGTACCTGAAAGAAGTCAGACTGAGCCACACAGCCCCAGGAGCACCTTTTGCTCTCAAGTTCTATGACCTTTAGCATGTAGCATATGTGTTTACCTAGATGCAGTTAAATCCGTGTTGTGTCTAAGATCATTTTCTATCTTTACTGCAAAACTGTCAAAAGTCCAAATAACTAGATGAGTTTTTCTGGACTGTATCATGCAGATAATCAAACCAGATGATCTCATAGGTCCCCTTTGGTTTAAAATTTCATGCACTGGCTCTTACTTTTATCTGCCAAAGACATTTTTTATGCTCTGAGGATTTTTCTAAAGATAGATAAAAGCTGAACATTTGTAATCTGGCTGTTTCCTTACAAATGGCATGGCCAACTTCCCCCTTCCATGCATGACATTACAAATGGAAATATCAACTGATCAGAGGAAGGCATCTGAAAAAAGTGACACATTTTCAGTATCCTGAGATTATTTTCAGAAGTTCATTTAAACTGGAAGTGCTTCTGGTTTAGCTATATATCTCCTCCTAATGGCAAGCAAGCAGCTAAAACCTCTTGCCTCAAGCTGACAATATGCTCTTTCTTTGCCAGGTATAAGATAACTGTTTGACTGAAGCCAGTAGACTGTAGTCTGCTATTGGAGTTATAGTCAAAGACAGATCGACACCAGCTTTGTCTCATAAAAGAGATTTTTACAGCTCCCTTGGAGCCAAGTCCATTACATATATTTCACATTTGCTCTAAAATTCATAGCCCTTGGAAGAGTTTGGATTCAGTCACTGTCCTAAGCATTTGGATCTGACTTGGAATAGCTGAAAGAGGATATGTTGGCCCTTTGGTGCTGCAAATAAAAATTCAAGAGTAAAAGCACCTTTTCCTCTTTTTCCTTTCTTTCTGAAAGTATTCTCTAACCTCAGAGTACAATGGACCTCTTACTTGAATACTATCATATATTATAACTGAAACTTGAGAAACATTGGTAAATTCTATTCAAGGCACAAATCTTCAGAAAAATCAGAAAAAGAAACCCACAGAAGTAACTAGTTGATTCATTTTGTCTACCAGTTACAGCAAGCAGTGTATAGTGAGGAAACCAGCGGAAACTTCAGTCTGCCAAATCACACTTGCTGGGTTATTTAACAAATAATGTAGTGCTCTCAAGAAAAAGATTCTGACATAGCAATATCAAGATGACAACAACAACAAAAAAAGTGGGGGAAAAAAAAAAAGAGAGATATCTCATTTCAACCAAGAGACCAAGGCATTACAAAGTTCTGTTACCCAAGGTTGATAAAAGTTACGTTCTGTCTGCCAGAAAAGTTAACAGCAAAAAGTGCTCTCTGACAGATCCTTCAAGCCAAAAAATAAGTTTAAAAGGTGTGTCCATATTCTGAACATATTTTCATATTTCACCTTTTTTTCAGTCCACTTGCATTGTGATTAAAAATCAAATGTAATCTGATAAATAACTGGTTAAAATCTTGCCCTAAACAAGATCCACCTGGAAATTTTTCTGCAGATACAACATGGGTTGAACAATTTTCCTATCTCCAGTGTTCTCTTAGTGTATGTGCATGAGCAAATGCACAACTTTCTGGTTTGGGTTAGGGCTACAGAAACACCATAAATCCAGAACCTTTTGAATCTAAAAGCTACAGTTTAGAGCACAGCTTTGGAAGTCAAAGCTGTATTATTTCACCTCAGGGGTCGTTACCACATTGGCTTTATCTGAACAGAAACAGAAAAGCTCCAGATTTATAAAAAGCTTCCAGCCTGTTCTACAAAGATTTCTAACCCAATTTTGTAGCTCTAACACCACAGAAGATTATACTCAACTCTGCATGGCAGATGAGAGGAAACCTCTAGTCCCTTTAAGACCTTGAATGACTGGGGATGAAGAGGGATGTCCTGATAACACTAAAGTATATATTTTCTGGCTCCAAAAAGTATTTGAAAGGCAAGGAAAAGGCTCCTAAACCTAACTAAACATTAGATAATTTTCCAAACACTTAAATGCTTATCTAAAAAACAAACTAGCATAATATCCATTGCCAGCCATTTGCTTTGTTCTTGTGGGGCATTTAGACACTTATGCAGTACAGACTAATACAACCATTTAAGAATGAACAAGTTGAACTCCACACTACAAGGCTGTGTTGCTTTAATTATGAGTTTTCAAATAAATGAGTGCAAAACCAGCATAGACCCCACATGGTTTGAGTTAGTTGCTGCTCACCGTCTATAATGTGCACCTGTAGCAAAAAAAAAGCTAAGAAGTATCATAGTAAAAGAAAAATGACAGTGCTGGCAGGCAAATAACGGTGTCAGAAGCGTGAGGTGTACTTTACCACCATTGATGAGACAGAACAACACAAAAGCTGGGTGATCAGAACCAAACCCAACCCAGAACTGTCAAAGGCAGGGGAGCTTTTTGTTTGTATTTCTGTTTAGAGGGTGACCTGTCTGCCGAGACTGCCAATGCCATCGACCTCTCCTGTCCCGTAGCTTACTGGTTCAATGTTGCCCTTCCCCTCTGGTCCTTGGATATCCCAAGTGAAAATATTGTGAGGAGTGTGACAGAACATCCTGAACATCTCTCCCTCATTATTTCTGTGTCTGTTGGGACTCACAGCAAATTCAGAGCTTTGATTTCCAAATATCTTCAAAACCAAGAAATGCACCCTGCCTTTAACTTTAACCAGGCAAGGAAACCAGAAAAAAGCACCCACAGTGCTATAAAAAAAGTGGACCGTTCCATATTATTCCTTATTAAATAATTAATAAATATTTTAATATTTAATTGCACTTTTTCTTAAAGGATTTAACAGGAAAGTTACCAAAATTATAATTGTCTACCTAGTAGCAAGAATGTGTTACTTTTCTTAGCAGGTATATTCCACTAATGGAATATTTTCACAGCATTACCGTATCAGCATGTTAATACCATTTGCAGAATTCAATAAGAGTTAATGAGAACAATAATTATTTGAGAGTAAATGTTGCTTTGGGCTTTATTATTCCTTTCTTGTAATGTTGAGTTCTTTGTTTTGGACTCTGTATAATGGTAAACTGACTACCCCTCCAAGTAATTGAATTTCTCTTATTACACACAACCCCCCCCCTCCAAAGAGCATGTGATGCAGCCAGGAATTATACAATGCTTTTCTCCTCCTTGCTGGATCATTCAAACTCTTTGTGGGACTAAGTCAGACCCTACTTACAAGCACACTCCTTAAACTCAGTGCAACGTCCATAAACGGTAAATATTTTTCATTTTCAAGGGGGTTCTGTAATCAAGATTATTTGCCCCATTGACTGCATATTCAAGCAGACAGAAGGCTTATAGAAGTCTTGAATTAATTAGTAAAAATAATCACGTTAAGACTTGAACTTAATAATAAACTGGTCCAGTGTTAACATTTTGGTCATTAAACCTATTTAATTAAATTTAATTGAGCTCTCACATTATTACAGCTACAGTAAACTAACTACCCACCCTGCCTTGTCCCTCCTTCCATCCCCCACCAGGAAAAAGGATGAGAAAGAGGTAAAAGAGGAGAACAACGGGGGAAAAAAAGAAAGAATAAAAATAGGGGAAAAAATCAGATTAAAAAAGTGGTTCAAAAGCACCTCATATAAGAGCTGGGCTTCTTGGAATGAGAGAATGAAATCTTTACAATCAAAGGAGGAAAACATCTTGGGACACTTTCCCTAACCTCTCAAATACCCTGGGAGTGCTAAATTATAACTTCCGTTATTTGCTGGTTTGTCACTAACATGGAATTATTTGTGTATAGGGCAATTTTACACTTCAGGTGGCAAACAAATAATTTACTATTAAATCAGTAAAGAAACAATGAAGAAATACTTCTCAGACAAGTTTATAAAATATGACCCAGCTGCTTTTTTTTTAAGGAGTTTCCTCTCTGTGTGTTTGAAATGTGCCTAATTTTATCTGTTGGAAAATCTGCAACACACCAAGCTATAAATTATAATTACAAGTGCAAAAGTCTGTCCATTCTGAAATACAACTTCATTATAAACTATCACTAAGTCAGTCACTTTTGTCAAAACTGTATGGATTCCCTAATGAAATTACATTTAAAGGCACAGAGCTTATGTGTCATAGTGCTGAGTTGTGACTTCCAATTTTAGTGGCATTTCCACTGAACTGAGAAGACAAGGAAAACTCTGTATGTTAGTACTTTCACCTCTACTCTGCCAGGAAGACAACTCAGACTTCATTTCCTTCCTGGGTTAATTCTTCACACAAAAAAAGATTATTTACTAACACTAGATATGCATTCTGAGCTTCCCCTTTCCAACCAGAAGCTTAGCAAGGATGTTGCCAGCAGCAGTTCCTATATACTTTTCTGAAAAAACAAGGTGTTTCACAGCAAAGTGCCAGTTCAACTAAATTCAAGTGTCTGCTTTACACATTTTCCATCAAAAAATATCTGAGAAATAAAAATATTTTGATTTAGAGAGCAGTTACAGACAAACTACCCCATACTTTCAGTCTTCTAAGGAAAGACAGTGATGTCTTCTGGAACATGTAAACTGGCTTGAGGGGCATAAACTATATAGATGAATGTAGTCATGAGGCACTAAAATAAGAATCCTCTGAGATATCATGATAGGAATTCCAAATGCAAATACTAGAGACAAATAATTTCCAAGGAGAGAACAGCCCAGCTTTCAAAGAGTTCAAATCACCGAGATTTATAATGTTTAGAATGGATGCTGGCAGATCTTTGTGCAAAAAGCTCTACTAGACTTTTCACCTCGCCCAAGTGTTTTAAGGATCACTGGAGATGTCTCTTGAAGGCTTTGTAGAAAAATGCTCATTCAATCCTCAAACGTTTTTGTTGTGATTCATGTGAAGCCGATAAGTACCATAACTTCTGCTACATCAAACTTCACTGAACCACTTCAATGTTTTTAAAGAAATTTAAGTCTAAAAATTTTCTAGTAGTAAATTCTTCATATAAAATAAAGATGTAGCTGAAATTTCTGTTAAAACTTTAATATTTCTGCCAATTTCAAGACATAATGAAATACCAGACCCTAAATAGTAAGGTATACTTAGCAATTTAGAAAGATTTCAAATTGCAGGAATTAAAGCTTAAATCTCCCATTTACACTGGAAAAGTTATCATAACATTTTGTTGGCTGCTAAGTATCATTGTCAAAAATGTCAGAGAGGTTTGGATTCAAAGGCTGTCTCCCTAATGAAAATGTCTTGACTGAGTGACTGAAAGCCTTGTCATTCTAGGGAAAAGGTAAAGAAAGACTATAATTTTTGCAATCAGTAAATCAGATTTCTACAGAAAAAGGGACAAAGACTTTTGTTGTTAATATAGTTCACCCCTTGAAAAACCCAGAACCATTAATAGTCAACAACTAATTCAAACATTTCAATTACCTGTAGAAAACTGCACCATCACAAAACAATCTGGAATCTATATATACATGTCATCAGATTTAATGAAGCTCACTAATTCCTCTCATAACAGTAGCAAAAAAACTTGCATTACAAGTAAAACAGTCTTGGTTTCAAACTGATAAATACCCTGTTCTACTGCACAAGCAAGTGTAAGTCTTTGCCTAACTGAAATCAGTTTTTGTATTAGACATTTATGTGAATGACTCCTTTCCAGTCTTCCTTTATCTTTAGGGTACCAGTATGACTAAGATGGGAAAAAACAATGGAGAATCTCCAAAGTGCTACTTGAAAACAACACAGAGTGAACAAAAATGTCACACTTATAAATATTTATAAGATAGAATTTCACATTATATGTTCAGCATTGAATGGTGCATGTTATTCTTATTAATGTTTCATAAACATTTGTACAGAAAACAATATGCTTTACTTTTCTTCTAAGTATTAAGTAGAATTATAGCAGCATCTGCTTTCAACAGTTGAGTGCACAAGCTATTCATGCCCTGTCGTAAATTCCATGATGCATTAAGATGCCATTAAATGTACCTTCTGTGGTTGTCTCCTCATTTACATACCTTGTAAATCATCACGTAAAAATCAAGTGAACTAGGGAGTAATCACCTGCACTCTTCCTTTCTGCCACAGAATCCAGTGCCATCCACATCTTCCTCCATCAGGATCATCACCATCAAACACGAAGTCAATTATGTCAGTGATAAGAAACCTAATTGCTAAAGGCAATTTGAGCTATTTTTTTTAACAAGTCCATTTTCTATAAAAAAAAATTGAAAGCCAAGCAGTATAGGCAAGCCAGAACACATGAGCATAGTTTGTAAGCCCTCTTCTTCACAAAGATACCATCCAAAGATGGGAGTCTTGTATAAAATAAATAAATAAATAAAAACCCCTAGACGAATGAAAATAAGTTAAAACAAAAGCCTCTCTCTTTGTGATGTTTCCTCCTCACACACAGTCTTAAGCATGCGTTGTATACTGCCTCTGTACTTGAGCAAAATAGTGAAGAAGGTCTCATCTTTTGCAGAACTAGAACATACCTGGGGGATGTCTTTTTTTTAATTATTTTATTTCATTAGTTTTCCCTGACTGGTTTTTCACTGTGCTTACTGATCTAGTTTCTTCAAGCCAGCTTTTAAGGAGATACCTGGAAAAGGTTTACTTTTATGAAAACACCCAAGCAGTTTCCTACATTGGCTGGCAGGATAGTTTTGCCAGTGTTGCAGCTGTAACTCCACCGACTGCAGACTATATCTCTCAGCACTCTGGTGATTCAGCCTCTAATGGTCAGGAGCTTGGAAACAGGCATCTGCACCTGGGTACCAGAGTTGGCCAAATAATATGCTGCTGGCAGAATACCCACTATGTTTCATTGTTTCCCCTCCAACATTTAAACATTTCAGTCCCTGTAAATTAGTCAGATCAGCTTTCTCTGAATTTAACAATTACCTCCATGCATTTCTTATGTGCTTTGCTCTAAGAAGCCAGACAAAAATGTTCACCCTATAGAAACATTGCCCAATATCTTTATTGTGTCAAAGTGTCCTTGAAAGGGAACAAGCCCAGTGAACCGCAAGGCCTGAAGTCAGCAACAAAGGAAGGCTGGAGAGGAGCTCTGGAGGGAGGGAGGAAGGGAAGGAGAGAGAATGGTAAACAGTACTGAGTGCACATATGCATCCAAGGTGAACTGCAAGACTGCCAGAGGTAACTCATTTATTTAATTTTGAGTCTGTCGACTTCCACTGGAAAAATATTTCTTAAACTTAAGAAAATGAAATAACCCCTGATTTTAGTGTCAGGCTTTTACCTAGCACACACAACTCCCTTGCTATGAGAATGAAGCCCATGGGACTTCTTAGCATCCTTTTCAAAAGCAACAGCTTCTGAAAATAATCAGATCACAGTTTTTTCCCTCAGAAGAAGAATAAAAGAAGGGAGGAGGGAAGCTAATAAATAATATGAAGTTTCTTGCATTTAGTGACAAACGTTATGAAAAAAAGCACAGCACTTTGTAACTGATGCTTTCTCCTTGCCTGTCGTCTGTGTTTATACCATATCTATCAGTCTTTGCAACCCTCAGTCCTTGAACTTCTGCAAGCAATAAAGAGAAGCATCTACCATGTGTTTTATTACCAAACACCAAGACTCTTCTCTTTCTTTAGCCTTTCAAGAAATAGTGGGGGAGGAGGAATTATCCTCTGACAATTAGAGGAAACAGATGTTGAATTTGGGGTGATAGGTCTGCTATAGGTGTACCCACCTTTGCTTGTGGGTACAGAGAAGAGCCCTCACAAATGAAATAGGAACAGCTCTGCAAATTGAGCACAGAAATGTCTAACAATTTTTGGTGGAGGGCCCCTTTCAAGCCAGCGCTTCAAACAGGAGGAGGTAAGGTTTAAGTGGATCAGGCACCCTGAAAAGCCCAGGTAGATAACAAAAACTCCAATTTTACAGATATCTCTTGGCATATCAGTCATTTATAGATGAAAATTTTTCAATTCTATTAGTAAAATATTAATTAGTAAAATATTAAAATATATTAATAAAAATTAATTGTCAGCCTTGCACAAAAACAAGGTGATCACAGTAGCAGTGACAAGCCAACAGCTTTGGGTGTCACCACAGATGCAACAATAGCAACTGCTATTCCCTCTGAGCTGCCACATAGTTCTGAGTGGGCAAGCTGAATGGAGAATCTTATTCTCGCACAGATTAGGCTGGGTCACTGTCTCCATGAGGGAAAGCCCTATACTGGCCAGCTGGCTGTCTCTGTGCTGCTGCTCATCCGCCTCCCCCACACACTTATCATCTAGAAACAGAGGCCATTGTCGTGCTACAGAGAATGTAGCTTGGGAAAGGCTGTTGTCTTATAAATACTTAAACCCTTTTCACATCTTCTTATTCTATTTTTGCCAACCTCTTTAAACAGTTTACAGATTGGCCAGCATGGCCAAAGTTTTCCCGTTATTTTTTCGGAGATTGCTGCTACGGAACCTCTTTATTTTCTCATTTAGGAAAACATTGAGGTTGCCTGTTGATCCACTTTCTTTCTAAATCTGGAACCAGTGCTTGCATTGGAAGAAACTCTTTGTGATGCTGAGTGAAAACAGAGCACTGAAGGCACTGAAAAATTAGAGCATACATTTGTTATTCAGAGACTGTGTGGTCACTTCAGCCCTTCCTGTCATTACAGTGTCTCCATGCACTTGGTGTTGCAGGCTCTTACTGCAGTCACACAGCTCAGAATGCTTAAAAATAGATTTGTATCATAATCTAAATTCCAAGAACTAACCTATCTCCATTGAGAAAGTCTTCAGTTTTACTGTTCTTTGGAGCAATTTTCCCTTTCTAATGTTGTAAGCACCTCCCAATATTCATTCATAAAAAGATTAACAATAATCTCAGTATGGGTCAGATTAGATGTTTTTAGTCCTAACCGAAAAGGTTAGATCCTGCAATTGCTTACACCTGTGCAGAGTTTAGCCCTTTTCAGTCAAAGGCTACAAAGACACAGCAATCTGCCCATGTGGCTTTGTTTCCAGCAAACTGATTCCAGAAATTACCACATTGCATTTCCATCTGTCTAAAAAAACTGGCAATGTGCATAATTAACTTTAAAATCTGTCTAAGAAAAATGCTCAAGTCATCTTTTTTTTCCACCCATAATTCATCCAGCACAGTCTGACTGTGGTCCATGACTCATGTTCCCATGTACTACCACTGCATAAATAAGAGATGGTTCTCCTAAGCAGTTGGAAAATGTAATTGGATGCAGAAGAACAGCCTAATATTTAACATCTAAAAATCTACTACTTCATAAATGCAAATTTAAATACATATCTACATATATACCACTGTATCTCTCTTGGTCTTTTTAAATTTAGAGATTCTTTTTAGAGATTCTTAGAGATTCTTTTTGTTTCTGCATGGGTAGCCTGGCCTACATGGGTAATTAATTGTTCCTTACTTCTGGGGTTTTTTTCCTCCAAGAACACTAATACATGTTTTGCAACAGGCATACTATATCCAGTAAAAGAAAAATTTGTTATCACTTTTTTTTTTCCGAGACAAGTAAGCTGAAAAACATTACTGAAATGAGGACTGAGACAAACTCATTCAAATTTGAAACCAAACCAAAACTTTTTAACTAAACCAAAATTTGATTTCACTCATATTTTTCCCCATGAAGATTTTTTTGAAACAAAAAATTTCCATTGCTTTTGTATTTTTAAAGTTTTTTTCCTACTCCCACTCAGCTTGATTCTCAAACAGGAAAGTGAAAAAATTCCTAAAAACGAGAGATTTTGTGTGCTTTTAAAGTTATATTCTTGAGGGAAATTGAACTTTCTCATGAACATTTTCACCTCTTCAAAAGGAATAATGTTTTGTCAAGAAAAAAAATAAACAAGTGTTATAAAAGGTACTTTAAGCATATCTCAGTCATATTTATGACTCTGAAATGTGTGCTATTTCAGTACTTCCTGCTCTGTTACATTATTCAGCTGCCAACTGTCCTGCATTTCATATCCTTTACAGACATTTAACATCAAGTATACTTCATTCTGGCATTGAGTATTCCTTTTTTGCCTTCAAACTCACATATCAACTCTACTTCTTCCCAGTTCGTTCAGGTATTTAATTAATGCAAGTTACTAAAATGTTTAGGAGAGGAGCTTTATGCGTCTACTAATTTATTGCACCCATCTTTGGATTCACTCAATACCATGGGTTTGTTACAGATTTCCATGAGAAATCCCCACTAGACATTATGTAAAAACAGTAGATCTTCCATATAATGCTTCTCTTCAATTTTTTCATGTTCTTATTTTTTTAAATTGTGTTTCCTTTCTTTCCCTCTATTCCTTTCAAGCCTCTTCCTACCATTTCCAGCTCTCTCCTTTGTGGCATTTACAGTCCTCATATCAACATGGCTTGACAGGACTGGCATGTGAACCCTGGGAACTGCCATCCACTTCTACAGGTAGACAAAGCCAAGCAGGATACATTAAAAAAAAAGGGGGTAAAAAAAAAATCTGTCTCAGCATCCTAGAGTGGCTTCCTGTTCCTCTGTCCTTTCCTTTTATACCACCAGTCTTTAACCAAAACCAGATATAATCCTTGTGACAGAATATGCAGCAGTGCTCTGACCATGAGTTAAACTACAGAGAAGCTGTCTTGGGTTTGACTAGAAAAATACTGGGTTTTGTATCAGAGTTGGTTTGTTTATGGCATAAACACAGAGGGTCAAATCTGTCATTTCAATATGGAAAGCCATTTTTTCACAGCACACAGACACACAAACACTTACGGTATAAAATATATGTTGTAGCTACATGCAGCTTTACTCTCAAAGCAAACACATCTCTCAAGAGATTATATCCTCAAGTAGTGCACTGTTGTGATCTGAAATAAAACAGTGTACATTTTGTATATTACTAGCATAGTAGCCTTCACTTCAGAAGTAACTAATGCTGTAATAATAATAATAATAGTAATAATAATAATAATTTGCAAAGTAGTGCTGGCTGCTGATCAAAACTCTCCTGAAACCACTCAAACTGCTTGATTGAATAAACTAACAAACTGTTCATTTCTTCCTTCTGCTTCCCTCTCTCTCCGAAAAATACAAACCAGACAAACACATTTCTAATTTATGTCATTCTGACGTAGCTGTTTGAATTTTAACAATCCCAGGGCCGGTTTCAGAAAATCTAAATGTTCTATTAAAGAAATACTATTTATTACGGCATGGCTTGTGCTAAACTCTTCCCATACTGGAACCTGAGCTAAACATTAATACCAGATTCTTATTTTAGTCTGGATATGAGTAATATGATTTATTATTCCTCCAGAAATTCAAAGTGGATAAAACCTTGTTTCAAATTATATTTTTCATTGATTTCAAATATAATTCTTGAACCTGACAACTGTGTGAGCTGCCTTTCTGCACCTGCTCCAAAATAGGAAAATTCTGTTGTTAAACCCTATATTACCGCCCTGTTAGTGAGATGTAATGAAAATAAACCTTGAAAAGCTCAGGAGAGATAACTTGGAAATTATAAATGGACCAAAAGAAAGTTCATATATCATTCAATTAGAGTACAAACCTTGGGTTGGTGGCTGCTGCAACCACAGCAAAGTCTGGAATCTACTAGGAAAATGCCTTTGAATATACCTAGTCCTAAGTCCTGTAGGCAGAAAAAAACAGAGGAGAGATGAAAACCAGCTACAAAACCTACGGGGAATGAATGCATCTGCTACTTCCAAACACATGTGTTTCTATTTTCCAAATTATATCTTTAACACAGAGCTGGCTTCCGCCTCCTGTCAGCAAATGTTTTCTTTATTCTAAATTGAGAGGCAGCCTGTGTGAGAGAGAATGACATTTTACTGAAGCACCAAGTTTCTACAGCTCTAACTAAATTTAGATCACCTGTTATTTTCAGTCCTAACTGGCCAGATAGCCCTAAGAGAAAGCTGTTAGAATACTAATATCTTGGCCACCAAGTTCATCATGGCTTTGTATATCCACGTGGAAACAACAAAGCTTTGATACATTAGAAAATTCTACGTGAAGTCAAATGTTTTTAAAAGGCCTGTTTAGGATAACTTCCCTGTGTTAAGATTCTGCTTTTTAGCCAATGCATTCTCCACTTACATTTACATGCAATTATTTCCCAGAGTACTGACATGTGCAATATTAACAGGTACAGCAGTGCCAGTTTGATCCATTCAGTCCAAATATTCCTGCAAGCGCTCATGCCTAGAAATGCGACCCACCGAATCCTGCTCAGCTGCCACCTGCTGTGAGTGACACTCGAGTTCATGAGATGTCCCCACCAATCTTGCTCCCCTCTATGCCCCACACAGCTTCAAGAGATTCAAAGACTTTTAAAAGTGGCCTTAAATGTCCTGGTCCTTTCTTCACAAACTTTTTAAAAATTATTGGTCATCTGGCTTTAGCAATAACAGAAATACTCCATGGGTAAGGGAGCAAAATGTTGATGACCTAGGGCTTATGTTTGTTTTGTGTGTAGATGTCGAGAGTTTTCTCAATTAAGTGCTGGCTTTATTTATGCCATCCATCCTCAGTTGGCAGCCTCTAGTAATTTATCAAGATATTTCAACAGATTATGTATTCTTCAGTATATTATAGTCACCTACATATTCAACTGGTGCAATTTGAAGATATTAATAATTTTAAAAATAATTTTATACACATTTAATATTTAAAAATCCATATTTTTAAAAATGTAGAATCTAAGTTGCATCTTAGTTTTACTACATTAAACCATATTCTTCCCTGTTTCAATTTAGAGGAATTTTAAAAGAAAACAAAAAAAATCTCCACTTACATAGTAGAGATTGAGTGAATTTTAGTATTTTCCAATATTTGCTGAAAGTTAGCAAAAGGCCACATAGTTCAGAAGGAAAAAAGCAAAATGCCCCAGTCACAATAAGAGTTTGTGATTAATTATATAGGCTATTACCTAATGCAAAAAGAACAAAAATGTGTTTCTTTAACTCTCTATTCAGACAGAGCAATTAAGAATGCAATGGTATGCCCCAAAGAAAACAGAAATATTGCATTTTTTACAGATTCTTGCACTCCAGAGTCCTGAGTTTCAATTTATTCACATTCTGGTTGAAGTCTATAACAGCTCTGAAGACGGATTTCATTAATGTGATCATCATTACTTCCCTTGTCCTTCTAAGTCCTCCCTGCTCATTAGCTCTGACAGAGCCAGTGCTTGTAAATGGTCCAGAAGTCATATGGTAGATCAATAACCTAATAAGGGCAAAACTTTAGGCACACAGGGAAAGCAGAGAAATAAGGGGAAAAACATTTCAAAATTTGTTTGTTCCTCCCCTGGTAACAGATATGAATGAAATTCCACCAATGTGAACTGGGAGTTCTGGATCAGGTCCTAAAACCTACGCAAAAATCCAGCCGGATTAGATGGTTATTTCAGTTCTAAGTCCTGATGTTCATTTTAACCCTGCTCAGCAGCTGGCAGCAATACTGGGAGTTTGTAAGGCTGGATAAATGCAAGCTCCCATAAAAATCTGGTTTAAGGCCATGATCAATCGTGAAGTGTTGTATACTACAAGACCCGTGCTTAGTACCAACTGTTTTCATAAAGAATCACCTCTGCTGAGGAACACGGGTGGAAGGTCGGGGTTTTTTTATTATTTCAGTGGCAATTAGATGCCCCAAATGAACTGACAGCCTGCACCCCAGTGTCTGCTAAGCTGCATGATAATAATGCTACAGATACGATGATAATGGTCCAAAACAGTGTATATTAGCATATTTTTCTGATCTGATAGGCATCCAACAAGCAGTTATCAGTCAGGAAAATGGTGCAGGGTTAAACCCGTAAATATCTACTACGTCAAGAATCTCTGTCTTTCTTGCAATACAGAATACTTTGATTGCATGCAACCAGCCTCATGAAAATGAATGCAACTGTAGCACATTTACTGTATCTTTCACCTCCCTGGGCTGGACAAAGTAAGTGTGATTTGTGCATATTTGTTATATTTGTTGTCCTTTTTCAGCCACAAATATCAGAAGCCATATCAGAAGAAACCCTGTGAGCCTCTAAGTAAACGCAGGGAACTCTCCCACAGCAGCCAGCTTTAATGAGGTACTGCAACACCAGCCTGGGTGTTTCAAAGGCAAAAAATCCAGCAGCTTGCTGGAAAACAACACACCCTCACCCCATTCTCAACAGTGCTACAGCCTGACATGTATCATCTGGCTTTTAAGTTTTTCTGGAAGGATAACATTTGACCTAACCCACCGGAGGTAAATCATTACATGATTTAATAGGCACAAATGCTTGTTAAGAGCTTTGCCCGAGCAGCCACAGCAAACAGATCCTGCGCTATTCTAAATATTCATTTTTCTGTGTATTGCTTACTATAAGTTCCCTGTTGGTTTTGACTTAATTACCTTTCTGTGTGCATCATGCAGTTTTGAAAAAAAAAAAAAAAAGACGTTAGAGTTAGATCACCCTCCTGGTGTGGGATTTTTCCCCATCGTATGGTTTACTGCAGCTTTACCATACCCAGCACCCAGGGTGGTGGGCTTCTCATTGCCCCTATGTACAGAGCCTTCTCCTGTCAAAGGAAACTTTTCTTTCTTAATCCACATAATTCTATCCTCTTCAGCTTCCTTCTCTGAACACATACAGATTCACCTAAGGGCAGCAGCTCACACTCTACTTAAGTGATTTATTTTTCTTCCAACAGAACTAGATTTTCCTGGGACAGTTAAAGCCAGCTTGGTTTTAATCAGGACTAATAGACTTCAAATATTATTTTCTAAAAAGTGCATTTACTGAATCTTTAAACCCGTGTAAAATTAGAAATATTTCTGCTTTCAATATACATAGGATTTTTTTATTATTCCCTTATTTCTGCAGGAAATGTGCATTAATTAATAATTTTAAATAAAATTGGGATTTCTCTGCTATAAAGAGCTGCAAATAACTGTTGGGTTCCTGTTTATGAAATATGTTTTGAGTATTGGTATTGTATTCATTTTCCTGGCTTTGTGGCAGTTGGATGCATGCCAATGATAAAAATGCATTCCGTTTTTAATATCCACATAATTTTGCACTTTATTTTGAATTTATTGCTCATTAATGAACCCAAGATATAAAGTAAATAAAGCATTCCATAAAACAAGACAAAACCTAATTGCATAGAAAAGGAAGTGGTAACATAAGACAATAAGAAATCATTCAAATTATACCAATTCTACCAATGATTTTAAAAAATTAATACCACAGGGCTATTCTAAACTATGTTTTCATTCAAAGAAATTACATGCCACATAACAGAATAACATTGCAATGAATGAGCACCTCTGTGTTTTGGGACGAAGAAACTGACTTCGTGTTTTGTTTTGAAGAGCCTTCAGAAATCTACTTCTTAAAATTCATATCCTCTGCAATTCCCAGTGAGAATGGTTAATCTCCTATATCAAGTTCAGGCATGCAAAAAAAAAAATCCACAAAAGAAGAACTTAATTTACTTTGCTTTATTCCTCTAACTTCAAATCAGTGCTGAATAGTTGTATATTATGTGGATCAGACCATTTAAAAATAATATTGTGCTTTTTACTGGACTGATATGGAGTTTTCCAGGACTCACATTTCACTGAGCACTTAACGTCTCTCGTCTATAAAACTGGAACATTAAAAATTGAAAGAAATACTGAAATCTGGAATGAGCAAATACTGTAAATTGGCAAACAGAATTGTTGTATGAAACAGACAAGGTCATTTATTATCCCTCTGCCACAGATGACCCATCTGTACAATGAGGACACCAAACTACCTCAGCACACCTCTGCAAGGCTTTCCATTTATAAGCTTTTTCAAGGTTCCTAAGTACACACTGATAAGGAAAACTTCACTATTAAGTCTTTAAGAGGTCAGCCTCTGAACATATTAAGCAGTAACAGAGCAATTGTGAATACTGCTATGTTTCTTAATAAAGAAAGAAAGCTTTCTTCGAAGTGTGACTGTTTATGATTTATCACTGATTTTAGAAACTGCTTGTATGTCCAAGAATTCAATTTATGAAGCAACACTTTAAAAGGTAGCCATGGGAGAAGCAAGGGGGCTTTAAACTGACAAAACATCTATTTTCTTGGAAGTCATTAGAGTTAGACGTTTATCTTCCTTTCACGTCTATCTGAAAATTCCTTTTGTTATTTTCCAGCAAGCGTTGTTCAGTTACAATGTTTTTAAAAGAACCAGATTATAAGAGTGGATGGGGAATTGCAGGATGGAGTCTGTCCTGTTAGCCCAGGAGAAAAATGCTATCGGCTGGCTGGCACAGTCTAGCTTTGGGGAAAGTAGTGATTGAAGAAAAAGGGAGTTTTTCTTCTTATGCAAAACTCCTCTGTAACTGTGTTCCTCTCAGAAAAGGAAGCCATTTAAAAAGCTGCAGAATACACAGCAGTGACACCGGTGGCCAAATAAATTTGAAATTTGTCCAAAATTTAATGAATGCAGACTTAAGGAGCTATTAGTGCTTGCCTTAAGTCACCTTTTGCCCTTTAAATCTGACCCTTTGCTCAAGTTAAGCATATTTAAATTGACACCTCCCAAAATACCTCCTCAAAAGTATTCTAATAACTCTCAGGATTACCTCAGATGGTAGACACCGCAGTAGAGAATGTGCAATTCACCAATGAACTACAGGCACACACTTCTCTGTGCACTGTAAAACAGAAGAAGCAAGGGTAGAAGAATAAAAAAAAGAATTAGGTTTGCATTCTCTTCTCTCATCTTCATCTTAGAGAATGAAAATTTGAAGAAAAGGGCTTCATCGTGATCTACTATAAATACCTTTATCCCTCCAGAGAGGCTATCTGAAAGCTCTTTAATGACAGAATTTTGTTTTCCAAAACTACTGTCTCTTTACAAAAAAAGCATCTAAATAGCAGTTGTTTGTGAGGTTTTTTTAATGCATTCTTCTTAGTGTAAAAAAGCCCCAAATTAAAACATCCAAACAAACAAAAACAAACAAGTGTCTAAAACTCTAACCAAGTACCCCACTAAATACATATAATTTGTTTAATTGTGGAGACAAAGGGGATTGTAATAGATGGAATAAGAAGGGAAAGGAAAATATGAGAGCTGAGTTAACTTTCAGAAACCAAGCCGATTGAAACCCTGGACAAAACACTGTATTTAGAATTTACTAGTTTTGCCCTTATTCAGGGTCAGCAGAGTTATACCCGCACTTCAAGAAGCTTCAGAAGATCATTTTGTTTAATAAGCTCAAAGATCCGAGAAAAACATTTGCTGGGAAAAATACCAGAGGAGCTTGGCTTTCAAAGTGATTCAAACACAGCTTTTTACTACAAAGTGTCTTTTCAATTAGGATGCTAGGAATCAGAGGAGGATAAGATGTAAGGTAATGAGGGCAGGCATGACACGGCAGCCTTAGGGCTCCGTGGGATTTTCCTTCAACATTTGATTCAGCCCCTTGGAGAAACCTGCAGTGAATCTGATAGCAGGCACTTCCTTCTCTTTCCCCATGCCTCAGCCTTCAGGTCTTGTGTGCTCTGTCATATCTTTGCATCTATTGTGCACACACCAGCACAATTATAAAGCTTTTGTTTCCAGGAGTTCTCCATTTTATTATTTAACAAAATAAAATAACTTTAATAACATGACGCCAGGCCTGCTTCTAGTCTCTAGGAGATTAAATGAGGAAAGAAGAGATCATCTGAAAGTCTGTGTGTTAGAAACATCAAGTAATGACCTTTATTACTAATGACCTAGGCCCTCCAGCAATGAACCTAGACAACACTGATTAAGAGAGAAGCCTGCTGCTTTTTACAGGCATATAAAATAAAAGGAGTCTTTGTGTTAATAGAAAGGAGTATGACACAGAAGGAAATGTAAAAATGAATGAGCTATAAAAAGAAGGGATTTTTCCTCCTCTGTGGAAGACAATAAGAAATTAATCTGGAGATATAAAAGTTCGAATCATAGTTTCATACACCATTGCAGAAGCAGATCTTTACAAGCTAATGTTAACTAAATCCTTTGCTGCAGAGCTGCAGAAAAAAAAAAAAAAGACAGTAATCTCCTTCCAGGTGTGGTATAGAATAGCAACTTATTCTTAAAAAAAAATATATATCAACTGGCTGCCTTAGAGTAAATAACTCATTCTAAGGGGGTTTTTGCATCATATGCCCATTTAAAAAAAAAAAGTAACAGAAATCTTACCTATTTCTACTAACAATGTAGCTAAATCTTCCAAAAGGCCCATCTTGCTTTTATTATGTGAATACCAGGTCCTTAGACTGGAAGAAAGTTGTGAAGAGTGACAGGACATGACTGGTCATTACAAGAAAACTGTTCTAGGAATATATCTGCAATGGAAAATGCTCTCATCGAATCTATGCCATTCCCAGCTCCACACTATAGGGGCACTAATAGCACATAAAGCTTTTTATTATTAAGCAGTTACAGCTCAATGCCATCATTAACAGCCTGAGCAGTCATGTCCATCTTTATGACAGGCACTAGATGCAGCAAAGAAAATCTGAAGAGCATGTTACAAAAAAAAATTGTGGAAAGAGATCACAGAAGAAAATAAAAGCTGTGAACAACAGGGGAACTTCAGAAAGATAAAGTGGATAACAAGTGACAGCTAACATCAGAAGGCAAGAGTACTTACTTGTCCAAGAGAGTTTGGGGTTTACCAGCTGATAAAGAAGAACACAAACTCCCAGCAGCATCATCTGGCTGCTTCTAATGCTATGGCTATATGAAACTTGGTAGAGCCTAGGGGATGGTAAATTATGACAACCTTCTTCTTTGTTTTATTTGCAATGCAAACAAAATATCTGGCTTTCTTGTTGAAAAAAGAGGGGAACCCACTCTTACCACAAGCAAAGGGATTTCAGCCTGGAAGTTCAGCTTAAATTATTGCAAACCAGCTCTTGGTTCTACAGCTAGACTGACATCTTTTATGAATGACTATTTTTCACTCTAAAATTGCTACTCATGAAAACTAAATGAGTTCATGAGTGTGGGATGACTTGCATTATATACCATTCTTCACTTAAAAGGTTCATTTTTAATTTCTTTTTTATATTCACCACAAAATTTTACTTGGATATTTAAGCTATCTACAGTCTATAAAAGGTTGATAACTTCAAAAAAATATTTCACTTCAATTTCAAAATAATAATTTAGATGTATCTGTCCAGAATAAGTTATGTAGTCTGCTACTCCAAAAACTTCAGCACTTGCTAGCTTTCCTATCCATTATGCCACAGCCTTCAGAATAGCATGTAGAGCAGCCAAATGTCAGCCTGAGTGCAGAGCTCTGATAAAAGGGGGCAGGAAATCTCAAGGAGCTCACAGCCGCGGTAGCAGAAGACTCCTAAGTGCCAAAGGGAGAAATGAATTCAAGTCCCTGCAAGTTTAAACTCTCAAGAGGAAATATAAAGTAATCAGAGCAGAGCAAGTTGTCTGCCGAAATGCTCAACCTTTCCTTGTCAGACTGTTACTCTGAACAAACACCATCCAGGTTAGAAAACTGTTATCACTCAGCTCTTATTACCATCCCAAGCACAGCTGTGCCTCTGAATTTCTTGTATGGGATCATCTTTTTTCAAATACAGTGATGCTACTTGACAGATGGGCAACATATCTGCCTTCTGGCCAAGGTAAAACCAGTAGTTTACAGACTCCTGCAATTTTTGTTTCTGTTAGAGAGTCAATCCAGTCTCTCACACAGCTGTAAATATCCTACTCCTTTCAAAGACCTCTTCACGATGTACAAACACCTGCTGAGCTCAATGGTAGCCCAAACTCTGGTTCAGCTGGGTCTGTAGGACACGGCTTGGGGTACACATTCACTCAGCTGATAACCTACTCATTTTCAAAAAGCATTCACAGTGGGAATCCAAAGGCTTCCCATATTTCTACTGAATATCCAGGGAAGACAACTGCTTAAAAGAAGGCTAAGATGTACCCAACTAACTGGACCAGTGTAGCAGCAGAAGTGATACTCCAGACTGACCGGACAACTTTGGGCTAATCCAATTTTTGTGGTCAGGCTAGTTTGCTTTTCATCTGGGATAATTCTAGAAAGCTGGAAAATAACTTCTAAAGAAAAAAAAAACATACAGATTTCAAACATTTAATTTCCATTGAAAACAATTATTTGAACTGATGGCCTATTGAAATCAGTGTCATTTGCTGGTAATCACTAGTACTTACAGTTGTAAAAGTCTAATTACACAGTTATTTTAAAGGATTGTTTTTCAAACTATTAAGACAGATTGATGTACATGAGCTTGAAATCCAATCCTGCATTAAAAAGCAGAAATTCCTAGAGTAATAAAATATTATAAGTCAATCTAAATAAGGTTTCTACTTAGCTTTTACCCGTGCCCACAAAATGCTGGGACAGTACACGTTTTCTTTCTTATTTTGCAGCTGCAAGTTTAATGTATGTCTGAGTTGTGTTAATATCTGTCTTTCCAAAAGCATTAGGACTGTGAACAATTCTATTTTTTGTACACATTAAGAAACTAGAAGTATGCATGGCTGGTTACACATATGCATTTGTAACTGATAAAATGCAGAACCATCTTGCCTGGACTAAAAACATTAATTTAGAAAGATCTAATCCAATAGCACTAGATCAGAAACCCCTATATTTTCCTCACAAAACAGTCCCAAAAAGAGAGGGTGTGATGTCTCCCTATACTTGCATGCCATTTCACAGGTGTGTCTCTTTCAAGACATTCTGCTAATAAAATAAAAAAAAAAGAAAATTCCTTGTTTTTACTAACAAAGAATTTAGAAAGCACTATTGGAAGAGTAATATCATCTGGAATTTACTTCTTTTATTGTATCCTAATGAATATTTCTCTTGAAACCAAAAGGGCTCTGTTGATTTCCTCTGGGATAAATCACAAGATCTCTGTCCACTCCTGCAAAGTTCACCAATTTTTTCCTGTGCTTACCGCAGCAATGCTACTGGGTGCAGCTCCCAATAATAATTTGAAATTTGCTGGTGTGTGATGTATGCAACTTAGAATGAACTATTATGTATTCTTCTGTAGATGTGTGCAGTCTTACACACCTTCTGTAGATGTGTAAGACTGTTACTGACTAGCAGCCTAACTAGAAAACACCTGTTAAGTTTAATTTATAGTCATTTTAACCCAGTTTTTACTACCGGTAGGAGGGAAGCATGTTACACAAAAACGGTTGCTTTGCAACTGTCATAACTCAACAGCGATAACACTACTCAAATTATAGCTTGTAACCAAAAGACTATAACACTGGACCAGGACCCCTGTAAGATATATCCCAGGCACACAGAAATTATGGTGTTTGTCCCAAGCAGTTTACAATGCAACTGCAAGAAATTCAACCCACACAGAGTATAACAGGTAAGAGAGCATGAGAAAACAGCTCATGGCAACAGAGACCTCAGCATAACACCTACCCAACCTCAGTTTAACTAAATTGCAATTCTTATGCAATGGGCAAAGCTTTCCAAATGCTACTGCTAGTAAAAATGAAATCCTTTCCTAGGTACAGCTTTCATAAGGAATGTTTTGTTGATTCTCAGCATTGCTGTATCCAAGCATATTATTCATTTTGCTTTGTTTCTTGCAAACTGTAGCAATTTTACGTAACTTATCATAGCTGCAAGTATATCAGTATGTAAGTACATGGTAAGAAAGAAAGGGTCCTTTTATAACTGAAAAGCTTATTTTCTCTTTGTTTTCTTTGTTACATTTCGTAATCACCAGAAAGACCCAAAATTAGTGGTATGCAGCTGGTCTAGCTGCTGGCAGGATCTTTTTTTCCAATCAAATGGAGAATTCATGCTTCCTGTTTCTAAAAAGACAAAGTTCACTTTCAGAGAATGGATGAAAACGGTAGTTATGGTTTTGGCAATGGCTCGATATGAAATTATAATTTCATTCCTTCTATAATAATCTGAGTAATCTCTTACTGACACCTATCATTTTTCCCTGCCTATCCCCTTTCTAAGGACAGTTTGGAAAACACATTAAAATCAAGGTCAATACCAATGCTCCATATTTCACCTCTCAGCTGAATGAAATGTAGTCAAGCACTGCTATCACAGGTGAAGAACCCTTGCTGTAATTCTAATTAACAGTTACTAAACCTTAGTTCTGGAGGTACAAATAAAAGGTTTGATGGTTGCAGGCACTACCAGCAGCTAAGATTATGGCTCTGGCCTCAGTGATGCTGCATTACGCTAGTGGTTACCACACACTGATACAGAAGAACAGGGGATGCCACATGCAGAGACAGGAACCCCTAGCGTGGACAAAATGAGCTTCTGCAAACCTGCTCCAATCACGGGCATTTGAGCACACATCAGCTTCCCAGCTATACTACCAGGTTTCCAGGGAGGCTACAACCTTCCTCAAGGGGAAACACAATATTTCACAACCCTTTCTCATCTTCATCTAGGCACTGGTATGGTTTTGGGAAGGAAGACACTTTTTTTTTGTGGGGTCAGTGATGATAACCATTTACATGGCAAAGCTTCTGCCTGTACTGGCAGGAGACCCTGGCAGTTTCATAATTAGTGTGAAAGCACTAACAGGCTTCCAGGAGAGCTTCCAGGAGAAGCAGTCCAGGAGAAGCAATCCAGGAGAAGCCCGGTAGTGTTGAAAAAAGGTCATTTTGCAACAGAAAAAGTTTCTGAGTTGAAAAATTCGCTGCTCCCACACACCAAAACCCTATCCAAGGTGGGCAGTCTTCAAATCACGCTAATCAAATCTGCAGTTTCTCTCCTGAGTACAGATTAGCAAGACTCTGCTCTGCCATATTATTCATTTATTTGGGAGATGTAACCGTGCCTAGGAAACAAGAACTACTTGATTCTTTTTCTATAGACTGTACTGTGTGCTGTACACAATACTGCATAAATCCTCCAAGGAAAACACTAAAATAATGCACAAATTGATTTTCTTTCTCAGCAAAACCATAATAACTAAGAAGAATATACAGAAGGAAACAAAAACTGAAAGTCCTGTAAGAATCAGAGCATGCAGGCAACAGGCTGTGCATTCTTACAGTGCAAATGATTCAGGGTTCAGACCTACTGAAATTTAACTAAACACCACAAGGCTGCAAATAATTTTCATTTAAAATTATGGCTTTACATGTCAGAATAGACCATTTTAGAACAAGTTCTTTCCTCTGCCAGTAGAAATTCACATCACCTTCACCAATTCAGAGGCTACACTTTAGGTTACACCCCTCCTTACTGGTATGGGAGCTTGGCCCTGTGTCCTGGCTCACAGTCATGTCAGATTCTTAGTCAAGTCAGTAAGAGCAGATGGAAGCAAAAGTACCATTTATTGGGCAGAGGACTCAAAAATATACGAGTTCTCTTCTTTCAGTTGAAAATGTTCTGCTCTCCCTCTTATATTCCCATCAGGGCTCTCACCAGACATTAATTTCCTGCAAACAATTTACCACTCCTTAGAGCTGCATAACTGGATGGGAATTCTAAGGAAAAACAGCATATGCTATTGTATTATTAACACCTCTTACTCAAATCCCAGTAGAAGTCATAAGTATAACATCGACAACAAGAAGTTTGAGTCTGTTTTCAGCAGAGATTCAGAACAGCCTGTCCTTAGGACTTCCAGTTTCTTTCAAGTGCTTCACACATTGTTATCCAAATGTCTTACTTGAACTGCTTTGTAATTTTCTTCTGAAGTATTTATCAATTCATGAGATTGATAAGCCAAATCCTATCAGTAAAAGTCTGCTTTGCTTATTCATTTTGTTCATTAGAAAAATGAAAGGCAACATTTCAAATTTTTTAGACTTTTCTCACTTTTTATGCAAAGCAGTTGGCTTTCCATTATCAAAATTGCAAACAGAACTTGACTTTCTCTTTTCTGATGCTTTGCCATGGGTATCTCAGAAAAATAAACAATGCCATTAGTTTCTAGTCCAGTTCACTTCTTGTTCTTTAGAAAGAACTGATCTATTTCTGTAGTCAGTCTTGAATGACTGGCAGAGATGCTTCATCAGTCCACTCTTGTTATCAAGTTTTTCAAGGAAAATAGACCTAACACAACTATATCCTCCTTATTTACAAATACTGTTCCCTCATAGGCTTGATTTGTATTAAACACAAAGGCTGCTGCAGAGACTGCTTCCATTTCTATTCTGTTGTACAAATGAGGAAATAATGAATATTCATGTTTCTTTCTGCTAATGAACAATCCAAACATGGACCGCATCTCTGTGCCAAGCTGAAACAGAATGAATCACTACGTGGTTGAAGAGTAATAAGGAATGGGAAGGGCAGAAGAATGTTGTATCTATTTCATGCCCTGAATTTAAAAGCATATATGTCATATTATAGCCCAGTAATAACAACACTACAGTTTTAGATTGAGATTTTGCAGATTCCATGGCACAGATATCATATTCACATCATTCTCACTTCCAAGTACTAAATATTATTTCACAGAGATGAAACAACACAGCCCCAAACTTACATATAAGAAGTGGCCAAGAGTTTTTAAATGTTTTAAATTATGCAAAGAAAAAAACAGAATAAGTACATCTGAGAAGGACAAGTAAGAAAGGCTGAACACTAGCAAAAACTATACCTAAAAAACAGTTGAGCAGCTTCCTGTCAAAGACTTTCAAGTGAGACAAGCGTACAGGTATGAACCCCACTAAAAACCAACTCTTTAAAAAAATTACCACACAATGATGCATCCAGAATATGCCTTCATGATGGAAGATGTCTTGGCACAACATATCAACTAAAGCACAAAGAAGGCCATCATTTACCATGAACATTGAATCTGAAGGTACTAGAAACCCGTGGACAAGGTGTTCTCAGCTATAGGGAACAAGGATGCTGACTAATCTCCACTCTTCAGAAGTAAAGGAAAGCTGATACAGGAGAGTATTGCTTCCATAGGCGTCTCCCCGAGTTCTCCACATCTTTGTTTTTCCCCATTGCCTCACTTGCAAAAAAAAATTTTGTTCTGCCCTAGAGCTCTTTACCAGGTTAATTTTGTAACATCTTCTCTATCAAAAAACTGCAGATCATTGACCAGCCTTCATCATCCCCTTCGTAAGTTCCCTTTTGTCTCCTCAATATATGTCTTCTACTCCCAGCACAAGAATCTGAAATTGGGCTGGGTCAGTATTTCTAATCTCTCAAGGATATTTTGCCTCTATTTTTTTCCCCTTTTTACTGTAGAACTAATATCTGAAGTGATTTTATCCTATAAGGGACTTTACCGACGGTAATGCAGACAGAGGAAAGAGACTGAAACATTCTAATTCATGCTTCTGTACTGTTTTACCTCTTCAGAGGTGGAATTTTGGCATGAGAAGTAAGCTGCCCTGCTGGATGCTTATGTAATATGTAGTCAAAGCCAGCAAAGTGCAACAAGGTTGAATTAACTTGAACAAGAAAAAAAACCTCCATAATTCTATCTTGCATCCTGCAACCTGAAACAAAAATATCAATGAAAAGTCAGAGTTAGGAAATTATAATTTACATTTTGCACATGTGAATAGCACTTCTTTCTATAAATCCCCAAAACACTATGACAACAGACTCAATCCTTTCACATGCAAAAACCAAAAGAAAAAGAAATATTCTAAAGCTCAACAACCAAGTATATAACTTTATTCTACCTACCATATTAGAACATGCTTTAAATGAACAGGCGGCCATAAAGCAGCACTGTTTTTCTATGGAAGCATTTTAGTATTAGCAGTAAATACAGTACACAGTACTTTAAATGCAGAAATACTGCCAAAGTGCAAAGAATTTGTCTCTATTATAAACATGGCCACCTGTTTACTGTCTCTAATTCTAAACTATGAGTCAGTTGGAAAAGAGGAATTAATTGGCAAAAACTTTCTGAGATGTCAAATATTTGGCTTGTACGAAGCCAGTGTTAATCTAAGCTCTCCCTCTCTCCTCCTGTTCCACTGGAAATAGGTACCATAGAAGTCACATACCTTTACTGTCTTGGCACAGTTAGTCATTATAACATCTACAATAGAAGAAAATAGGCCATAAAATGCAGTACTTGTCGGAAACAAGACACTTTTTGGAGTCATAGAATGGCTTGTATTGGAAGAGACCTTAAAGATCATCTGGTTTCACCCCCCCTGCCATGGGCAGGGACAGCTTTCACTAGACTAGGTTTTCCAGAACCACATCTAGCCTGGCCTTGAACACTTCCAGGCATGGGGCATCCACAACTTTCCAGCTTTCCTGAGCAATCTGTTACAATGTCTCATCACCCTCAAGAAACTAAAAAAAAAAAAAAAAGGAAG
>VZRJ01007104.1:271899-560547 GCA_013397565.1 Ptilonorhynchus violaceus
ATCTGTTAAAAAGTCGCCTCCCCCCCAAAAAATTAAAAAAAAAAAAAAAAAAAAGGAAGTCGAGGTTCAGCACAGAGACCCAGTAAAAGACTCCAGAGTTCTCAACTCTGGAGCCATCCATGCTTCACTTTTTTACAGGCCCCAGTTCTGAAAAGGCCCATTCATTCTGCCTGCCAGGATTAGATTTGCTGATTTCACTGGGACAAGCCACAGTATAGGAAATCAAATACTCATGAGGATGCTCCATAGCTATTTGTCACACTGGAGAGTTCACAATAATTACTTTACAGTATTCCATTAAGCACATATTTGCAATACACAAATGCAAATAAGAGCATCTGCCTGGAGAGTGACAAATCAGTTATGTTGATATTAGTCCCATCATTTCCCTTATATGAGGTCATTTTCAAACCATTAGAGAAAGAGAATCAGCTCTTGGCTGTAAAAATATTTTCCAGCACTGAGATTCAAAAGTCATACAGACTTGAAGCACAGAAATACTAATTCTAATAATTTTCTCAAAACCCAACTGAAATAAAGAGATTCTTTTTTTTTCTTCATTGCCTTAATTTAGTGTTTCATTCTAGTCCTGCCTATGTTGCACAATTGCACTTTGCTGGTGCCAAATTAATGCACTTTTAAAATTCCTCATCTTTGAGAAATATGACTCCAATCACTTGCTTAACAAGTGACACATGGAAATCAACAGAGGTTTCCTTAGGATGAGGTTATCGTTGCTTTATAGTACTTTGCCTGATGGCTGCTAATTTTCATCATGATTGTCCTGCAAGAGAAGGAACATTTAAGCAATATCTTCCTGTTGCAGGTTTTAATCGCTGAAAGTACATGCAAAGTACAGTAATGGTATCTTGGACATGCAATATGCAATAACCATCAACACTAATTAGTACTCCATTGACTTTGTTTTGCAAATAAAGCAAGAGAACTTTATACATACCCCACTTTCTTGTGTTCCTCTTTCCTCCTTTCCCTAGGGCTGCAGAATTATCTCACTGACTAATTCCAATTCACTCAACGTAGCCATAGGCAGAGAATCAACCTCAAGCTAAAGCTGGTGCTTTTCCTGCTGCCGACCTGGGGAGGGGTTATTATTTTTCACTGACAAAAGTGGATTTGTTACCCCTGCTGTATAGATGAAGAAAGAATTGCCCAGGAAAACAAAGAAAAGAAAACACACAGTAGGTTAATTAATTCCCAGTCCCTCTGCCACCAAAACTATGCCACACCGAAGTGTGTCTCATTGGGCAACAGAATTTAAACTAAGCATAGAGAGATTGGGACTGGTTAGAAAGGAAACGTTTTCTTCATGAGAACACAAGCTGTGGCACAAGTTCCCAGGCTGGTTGTGCTATCCTTGAAGGTTTTCAAAACCAGGAGGACAAATCTCTGAGCAACCTGGACTGACCCCACAGTTCACCCTGCTCAGAGCAAGATGCTAAACTGGAGATCTCCTGAGGCCCTTTCCAGCCTAAGTTATCCTCTGATCCCAGTGGTCAGAGGACAGCCATAGAAGTCTACAAGGTGAAGATGAAGATGAAAGAATCTTTAAGACAGTTATTTTACATTTTCTAACAATGGAAAGAACTCTTGTGCTCTGTCCAAATCGTCTCTTTTTGCTGGTGGTTGCTACTGAGGGTAGTTTTTGCACATTTTTGTGTTTGAATTACTGTGAATTTGTGAGGCAGCAGTCCCGAGCACTCATATTTAAGAAACAATACTTGCTCTGCAGAAGCAGTGACAACTAATTAAAAACCAAAACAACCAACAACCCCCCACAAAAACCTATTCAAAAGGATCCATAGAAAAGCTAGAAGGCAGTTCTTCACTCTGTTTAAGACGAGTGTTTTTCACTGAGTAGAGGAAAAAAGAATAGTATGCTATGTCCTTAAAAATGCTGAATGACACTTTTCCTGTCTCTTTTCTTAATGTATTCAACAGTCATATTTCCTACCTACTTGTAAATAGCATTCTGTGTGAAATAACAGATAATATAAAGATATTTTCAAATAACAGAAGTTTCTTTTTTTGGTAATTCTGAGAAATACAATGAAATGTGTCATTAAGGGAAAACTACCAAAGAAGAGAGATGCAATTAACTTTCCACTCTCTGCTGAAACTCATAGAGCACTAAAAGGAAAGAATTTTCATGTTTACTCTTCCCTTTAAAAATAAAATATTATACTCACTTCAAATATTCTGCCTTAAAACTACAGTACAAGAGTTGCCATCAGTACCACTGCTTCTATTTCTAGCATTGCATGATCATTTCAGAGATGCAGGGAAACAATATCTCAGCTGATATATCCGGGCCAAAATTCCCAGTGAGGGCATTCACTTCTAATTCCCCTTGTGTCTCTATAAATAGTGTGCCTGCAAGAGGAGAGGGCAGGGGGACTCATTTCCTTTCATTCACCGTGTGTCTGCCTTGTCTCTTACACTAAGATGTTTAAATCAGGGACTTTCTTATACTATGCAGTAACATTGAGCACAGCACACTAGGACTTGAATCCCATTTGGGACATATACCTGCCACAGCTAGACTGAAAAAAAATAATTTAAAAATAAAAAAATCAGCTATAGAGAAAATACAGGCAGATGAAACAGAAGCTTTCTCACAATAGAGGTGGTTTTGCAATGGTAAGCAAAGAGATTTCCATCAAATCATAAGCCATTTTCCCCTTGTTTGGTTAGACTGCATAAGAGGATTTCCTGCACTTTGTCATTTTTAGATGTTTTGCTCAGAACCTTACAGAAGAAATGCCTGAATTTGATGAGGCCTCACAAGTACTGTAGCCCAACTTTGCTTCAACAAAGCTATATGAACCACTTAAGAAACTCAGGCAGCATAATGGCAAAGATTATGATGCTACAACCTGAGGTTACTTATTACAACACATGGGAGGAGGAGTGGGGAAAAAGGAGAAATACTTGAGAGCAGGGTTCAGGTATTCGGTGAATTGTTTTAAACTAACACTAGAAAATACTAAGGAGAGGGATGATATGCCTCATCCAGATTTTGGGTTGACTTCCATGAGAAATTCTCAGCTCTGTTCCTGCATGCAGAGTTCAGTCCTTTGCATCAAAAGTGATTTCCTGAAACCAAAATGTGTTAGTGAGTCTTCCTACACATCCTTGTAGGGAATACTCCCACAATCACTGGAAAGAAGAGATCCTGTTTTCTTCCACATGAGTGCTGTAAACAGCAGCACTGTGGGGTGATGCCCTCTGACCTAACTAATACACAGGCAACATGTGACAAAGGCAGAGAGGCCAGGCATAGCTCCACGACAGCCAGCCCAGGTCTGCAGACTTACCCGCTCCTACGGGCACAGTGTGAGCATGGCTGAACTGCTTGCAGGCATTGACCCGAGTCAGTCAGAGCTCTGCTCCTCATTCCAGGCACAACAGAGGCAGCCCCAGCACATTTACAGTGCCTTCCAGAACTCAGATCATCATCATACACAGGATGAAGCAGAGAAATTATACACAGAGCAAGGCCAGATCTGGGCTGTTTGCCCTTCACATGAAGCTAAAAATTCTTGCTGGACCTGTGCCATCCATTGCAGAGTCAGCTTGGTGGAATAAAGCACTAGCGCACTCCTGAGTGCCTGAATTACCTATGACTCTCTAGGTTATTTTTGCCCTCAATTCTTCCAGATATTGGCAATATTTGCCTATATTAAATATCATACATAGTGAAAGAGCTTCTCCAGAAGAAATTTTTAAAAATCTTTCCTAAAAATTCCTTTTTTTTTAGGAGCTAGGATTTTCTTATGATTGGGAGAGCTGGGTTCAAACCACCACTCAAAGACTGGGTGACCAATACTTTTAAAGCCAGTCTTTCACATCCTAAATGAGTTCCCTAGCTGTGTTTCAGCAGGAGACAGCAGCTATCCCAGTGGTTAGATAGTCCATACCTCTCAACACACAAGTATGCCTCTTGACAGGCACAGCTAGATAATATCTTCCAGACTACATGGAATGGATGATGCAGTGAAAAGAAAAACTGTTTTTTGAGACCCTTCAGATATAAACACAGAGCTGCCTGTCACCTTGAGAACAAGCGCTAATGGCTGGGAAATTGCATGCCTTCTGGATTTACTCACAGTGCAGTACAGGCAAAAAATTCAAAGTATCAGAATTATGGATAAAAGACACCTTTGCCCTCCTTGTTCTTTAGACGTGAAATTCTATTGTATAGTTAGGCTCCAGCAACTAAAATTGCTGTGAATATGAAAGTCACTTTTAAGAGAATGAAGTCTGTAAGAATGGTCACAGCAGTAGGGTTACTGGATGGCCACTAAGCTCTTACTCCAGCTGATTCCCACTGCCTCTGCAGATACTTCTTATTTATCTGCCTCCACTTTCTTCATCTGTCCAGGGAAGGTAGTCCTTGTTTCATGGAAGTGCAGGAAAAACAGTACTCAGTTCTCATGAAGTTTTTGGTGCAAATGGACCACTTGCTTTTTCCCCAAAATATACAGCACTGTGGGTCTGAAGTTGTGCCAACAATGCATGTGCAAAAATTAAGGAGCTGTGAAGAACTGGTATTTGTATGATGATCATCTGAGCTCAGATCTGCTCACCGAACTGCACACAGGAGAACACTCCATGTTGTGGAGATTTTCACTATGTTTCCACACTGGAACACCTTCAGTAGAATACCAGCAAGACGGTTCCAGGGATTGAAGCAGTTGCCCTGTGAGGAAAGCAGATTTGTACAGGATGGAGAAGTAAGGGCTTTGGTGGGATATAACAGCAGCCTTCCAATACCTGAATTGCACTACCACAGCTTTCAATAACCTCCTTTCTAACCCTGTCAGCTGAGACTCACTGCTCATCTAATGTCCAGAGGCCAGACTTCACAGAGGAGCAGTGGGATGCTGGTCCACATGATCCTCCCCCACTGCTTAGTAAGAAAAGATATCATGTCTTCAGGTGTGATGGGGAGAGCTGGAGGTGCCTGCCTTGATCAGTGGCTTCACAATATCAAAGAGAAGTATAAGCAGAGAACAAAACAGGGCCTCTCGCCAAACTTCAGTCTCACACCCATAACACTGAGCACCAAAGACAGACTCTCTTCTTAAGGAGCTCTGTGTGTGTGTGTTTTGTCATATTGCTGCTTGTATCATACAAACATGAAAAGAAACAATTTCCTATGATTTCATACAGAGATTTTATTTCATAGACTCCTGGCAAATGTCTCCTCAGTTGGAGGGGAAAAAAGGAAAAAGAAAAAGTCTTCAAGTCATCAGCTTTGCACACATCTTATTATAGCAGCCTCTGCAGTGAAATTCATGCATGCTGATGACAACGCTGGTACACACACATGTCATCTAAGCTGTTTATAGCCATTCTTTCATTTAATGCATCTCATCTGCCAGGTTGTCTTGCAGGTTTTGTCTGCTTTACCATGTTATCATTTAAGCCTTTATCTATAAATCAAACTGAACTATAAACCACTTTGTCATCCTTTGTTTTGCAACAGATGTACAGCAAGCAGAGACTGCTTCTGAATAGGAAAAAAATGTGAACACAAACACAGCCTGGGATATGCACAGAAACTCGGAAAAACCAAGGTGGGTTTTCTTACTGATAATCAATGGTACAGAAAAAATATTATTAAAATAATGAGAGGTGGAATAAACCAAGATGATAACACTCTTTAGATCCTCTCTATAAACAGGCCAAGGATAGCAACCTGAGGGAGTGACATAGAGAAGATTTAGAGTGGAACAATTTTGAGGAGGCTCCTAGGACACAGACACTGAAGTGGCAATTCAGTAGCATAAAAGAATAACGTAAGATCGATTTCTTCTATGTTAGCAAGTTTTAATTGGCAAGCTTTGATATTCACGAACGTACTTTGACCATTCCAACACTCTGTCATGACTCCTGTGACACCATTACTATTGAGAAGACCCTAAGTTGTAGCTATATAGCTTTTGTTCTCCAACCAGTAACAGAAAATACAGAATTTAACCACTGTCCAGTTCAAAAGCATTCAGAACATCTGACTTAGTGCTGATGGAGTTTTTCTCTACAGTACAAGATGCCATTTTTCTAGGTTTGCTTGCATTCTTGGTGCTATTACTTGCATTTCTTATTAGCACTCCTCCTTTGGGGGTGTCTTGCACCCCGGAGGGTTGAGTTGATCCAAAACACAAACCACAGATTTCTCCCAGCAAATGGGTAGATGCTAAGGTGCAGTGCTGTAGACAAAGTGTAGTCTGTCCAGCTTTGGTACAGAGAAAGTTCAAACCAAGGGCATGGAACACAAGGTCAGATATGTCAGTAGATGGCTTGCATGAGCCAATGTATTCCATACATCCTTAGCTCCAAATAAAGAAAGAAAGGGAAGGGAGGAGAGGAATAAAAGATATGTCTACAGCAAAATATATATTACAAAAGCAAAGAGAAGCTATAATTAGCTATTTTCAGCCATAACTCCAGCAATATCCCTGATGACAGGAATAGTCATTAGGGATAGTATAGTCAGCAAAAAATCAGAAGTGCTAATTAATTTATCATCTTTAACAAATTACTTAAAATAGACAGTAGTAAGTACATTTTTATTTGTACTTTCATGCCTCATCCAAGTTCTAGTCTTCTCTAAGACTATGAGCCAACCACTGCAAATTTCCAAAAGACTCAAAAAAAGTCATCCTGACAAAAGAAATGAGCCAGACAAGAAATTCACGACAAATACACAAGACATCCCACACAATCAGGTTTCCAGTATTCACAAATCCATTAATTGCTATTCCCATATGCATAAATTTGTACTGAGACCACTAGATTGCTGGAAAAAAATGCCTAATATCTCCCATCTCCAATTGATATTTGCCACTGTAAATCTTTAAAACCTAATTTAGATACTTAATTCATCTGCTGACATCTTTTCCTCCTCTATACAGGAAGCAATTTAGCTAGAGATTTTTGAAAGAATGTAGGACACTTTGAAGTTTTCCAGAAAGCAAATCAAAACAAACAAAAACCCACACCTCCTGCTGTAAGCAAGGTTGTGTAACCTCCTCCAGCTTCAGATGTAAGACACTTGACTTGCCTATGGGAAACACATATTCACATTCATGTTTCCTTTCAGCCCAGGAACAGTAATATGCTATATATTTTATTCACAAAATAAAATCCAGTTATCAAGTGTGAAAATTCAGAGTGGGAGGAAGGCACATATTTGACTGATGAAAATTAATCTTGGATCTAAAAATGCCGTTCCCAACTAAAATTTAAACAGTTGAAATTGTTCCACCAAAAGTCTGAGCTTTGACTGTATTCTCTGACAAGAACTTGTATTCTCTAAGAAATCATCACCAAGGTTACATTACTGCCTTCTCCCAAGACTGTCCTGGAAATCTGATGATACACTTGGATTTTACTGGATTCTGATAGCAAACTGGTGCTGGAAAAACTTGGTTTAGAGATGCACTAATTCCAATATTTTTTACTAAATATTGACGAATCCTAAATCTAATCCAGGGTTACAGAGCAGATTTAAAATTCTACCTTAAGATAGTTCACCAGGCATGGGAAGGTAGGTCCTTTGCCTGTGCATTTCTTTCTTTCACTTGAATGGGATTTCTTTCAGAGTTTAATGCAGTGTTCTGGTTAGCTTCAAAACCCAGAGTCTGGGCAGCCAGCTCGTTCTTGCCTATGTGGGCAAGTGAAGAATTCAATCAGTTATCTTAATTTCCTTGCTTTTCCAAATACAGTCTTATGACTGAATGACTGCAATTTGGTAGATTTTTTCTCCAAAATTAGTTTAAATGCCTTCATATTTCCTTTAAATTAAATAATTGTGGTTTTGATAGAGCATTCTGAGATTTTTCAACTCTCACACTGTATCAGTCTAATCAGAAGCAGAAACATTTATTTGAGGGATTTTGCCTCTTCCCTAATTAATTTTAAAATCATTAGTGTGCAAGGGGAGGAAGAAATCTATATAAGATTTTTTTAATGTTAATACTTGTGAATTTATGTTTAGTTTTGCTCACTTAAAACACTGTACCTAAAGAAAATGATATTCCAGTCCTGAGTACTGACAATTTTATGTTTTCATTTAAATTTATTTTCAGCCAATTACGACCACAGAAGACAGGAGCTAATTTTGACATATGGTACTGCAACTGGGGATGGAAAGCTGATTCTGAAATAAGCAATATTTCAGATTGGTTTTTTTTTAACACCAATAATACTATAGACAAAACAGTATTTATTATAAATTTATTTCTCTGGCCAAAGGATTATTTATGCCAATATGCAACACCATGCAAAATTTTTTAGTTCAACTGACGATTGTAATTTTACAGAACAAAAGGCTAACGATTGTAGTCTTACAGTCAGACCACTTTCTGAACAGCAATCAACAGGTTTGGGGGCCTCCATGTATTAGTATGGACACAAGTTCTAACACCATTTAGTGCTTGCCTACTACTAATCAAGCTCTTAGGTAATATTTACAGACACTCTAAACATGATTCAGATTTTGAATAAAACCATCTCTGTCCAAGAGTCCAAGAGAACAGATGAATCATGCTTATAATTTTGCCGCAGGTATTAATTTGTGTGCTCCTGAGTGCTCAAACCACAAAACACTGCTTTCTAAAATGGAGGTCAAGTTGAATATTCAGGACTTGGAACATGATTGAGGTTCTTGCTAGAGAACTAGCTGTGAGCACAAGGCAAGAAGGCACAGATGGGAGAAACAGCCAGCCCAGTAGGAAATTAGAACTCCAGTGCCTGCAGGTATCCAAGCTGGGTATGCAGCAGTAGCCACTGCTATACCAACCACCAGCATTGATCTGAATGAAAAAATGGAGCATTCAGCAACAAGGGGGAACTGAGAAGAAAAGGGAGATAACAACTAGCCTAATACTCACTTGATTACAGAATGGGAAATTATCACTTAAGAAACAAGATGTTGTCACTGAACTGAGAAACAGAAGCTACCGGTCTCCTTAGGATTCAATTAAAATGCTTCAGGCTTTGCTTTCAGACACTGTGAGGTGCCTGCTGGTAACAGGTTCTTGCTGGACTTCACTACATCTGGAAATTCTGCAACTAAGCCATGATAAGACATGATACTTTTTCTGAAGAGAATGTTTTCTTTTATTTTATTTTCTCAAATCTCCAGAGCACAAGTCAATTACAACACAACAGAAGTTTCTCAAACTGAGAGGTCATACTGTAGGGCAGCTTAGTCCACAGTAGAACAGATAATCATCTTAAGTACTTTGCAAAGCCTCAAAACAGGCTTCTCTGGCTATCTAAAGATCAATACTAATGTGCCAACCCTCCAGCCAAGCCAAGCACAATTCACTGGAATGTTATTACTGTGCGAAAAGGAAAAGAAAACTTTATTAGGCTGAAGAGTTTCATTCAGGAATGCAGCTTTCACAGCAGCACAGAGTACAGAAATACCACCTTACTTCCTGGTTTCAGCTGGGAGAAAGTTAATTTTCTTCCCAATGGTGGTATAGTGTTCTGGTTTGGATTTGGGATGAGAATGTTTATAACACGCTGATGTAGTTGTTGCTAAGCAGTGATTAAGGACTCTTCAGCTTCCTGTACTGTCCTGCCAGAAAATGGGTGGGGAGCACCAGAAGAAATTGGGAGGAGACGCAACTCAGGGAACTGACCCAAACTGATCAAAGGGATATTTCATAATGTATCGTGTCATGCTCAGTATATAAATTACAGAGAAAGCTGGCTGAGGGACACTGCTCAGGAACTGACTGGACATGAGTTGGTGGGTTACAAATAATTGCATTGTCTGTCACTTCTTTTCTATATTCTAATTCTTTTACCACTGTTGTTTCTCTTGTTATTGTTCTTTCTTTCCCTTTCTCTTCTGTCCTATTAAATTTTCTATACCACAAGCCAAAAATTTTATTTTTTTTTGTTTTATGCTCTTCTTCATTCCACTGGGGTGTGAGAGGAGTAAGCAAACAGCTGTGGTGTGCAGCTGCCTGATGTATATACTTGTATACACCTCATTCCATGCGGTTGGAAGCTGTGTCGGTGTTTTTAATGAGACTCACAGAAGAACATCAGACTGAGGTTTCTAACTCCCAACCCGCCCCCCAGGTCTGTCTTACTTCTGTGGGTTCCATAGCCAATTTTACCCCTGATTACATATGCAGAACTATCACTGAAATCGATCAACAAATTTTGCATCTATATATATGGGCAAAGGCAAGAGGAAAGGCATTAGTGTTGAATTTTTAGAAGTACACAGTACAGATTCCTTTTCTCCCATTGAAGGCAAAGGGAGTTTTAGCACTGACTTTCAGCAAGGAACACAGATAAATCAATTGTGAGAGCTTAGAAAAACCTCATCCCTAATTTGCATGTATTGCTGGTAGCATAATATCAATATCACAACAGACCAAACTGACATAATCTTGGGTCTGCTGCCTGTCCAGGACACAACTTCTGCACAAAGCTACAGCACCAGTAAAGAAAGCCAGCAGTTGAATACAGGCATCCAGTGTGCACAAAAGCCTTGGTTCACATAGATTCTCCAATGTACATAATCTTTGACAACACACATAATCTTTTAGAGGAATACTGCTCTGCACCATGTTTTTCAATATCCTCTATTTTTCTCAGACAAGGGGTTCTGCACTAACCCGTGCAGACACAAACACCTCATACCTTCCCAAGAGTGCAAAGCAGTGTCCAACAACAAGCATAATTGCTGTACCTCCATACACCCTGAGGGAAGCTCAAAATAAAGCAATGACCCAGTTTCACACTTCATGTTTTTCAGTTATTCAGTATTTCCTGGAGCTCAGGAATCTGTGTGCTGTGCAACCTTTTAAATCTGCTCTTAATATTTCAAGGTGCATAATCATTAACACCTATTGTGCATTGGGCCTGAAAACCTCTAATATTCCAGTGACTGTGTTATCTTCTTTTAACACAGCTTTCAGATGTAGCATGACTTGTAGCTTGAAGCTATTTAAATAAAATTATTTTTGTTTTGCTCTCTTTTTTTAGAAACGTAAAATTTCCATTGGGTTATAATTCAACATGTTAGCAAAAGGAACTACCTTTTAATTAAGCTCTAATTTAGCCAGGGCCCTTCAGCTCACTGATAAGAATCGTCTAGGCCAAGATTATTGTTTACTACAAGTGTTAATGTTTCCATGTCTGCCCTGCTTATAGTTCTCTCTGGTGCTGAAAGCTGACCCAGTCTGGACACCAGTTCTGCTGTGGTTCATTCATCACTTCTTGTTAACCAGTGCGCAGCGGTTTGCTGCTCGTTGTGATCCAAGCTCCAAGCCCTTTTCTATACAATGACTAATTCCACCATCAATCCCATACTGGCTAATGAAATGTACTTGCCTTTTCAGTGGTACTGTGTCACAAAGCCTTCCTGCAGTCATAATACTTTATATCTTTTTCTTTACCCCTGTCAAGTCTCATTGACCATCTCTCCTCCTCGGACAAGTTAATTGGATATGTGAAGCATGACCTCCCTTTCATTAACCTGCACTGACTCCCTGTATCTGTCCAGCTTTTCCCTAACTTTATTTTAATTAGTGGCTTGAATCTTTCCTAATTCAAAGGTTACATGTGCACATATGCCATCTTCTCATTTATCCTGTAATTCTTTGCTAGCGATAAGCTTTACATCATGGTGAATTCACATTTAACTAATTACTGATCAAGACTTCAGGAATCTCTCTTTTCCTACTCCTACAAATAAACACATTCTCTCTCCAAAGAAAATAGGGGGAAAAAAAAGCCACTTTTCCTTTAGTCTCTGATATCTCTGTTAGAGCTAAAAGAAATTTTATTTATCTGGAATTAACAGATAATCAATCTATTATTCTCAGCAGGTCAAGATAATGTTACAATGCTAGCAATTAAATTACCTGCTTGGCCAATATCTCTCCAAAGTTGTCAAGAGTTCAGATTCTATAGCAAATCAGCAGTCTGTCACACAGGAGGGTCAAAGCTCTAGGGATTAAAGAGAAAACTGTTAGAACCAAGTGAGCATATTTTGATTAAACCACACTCTACAGAAGTCTGTTATTACATTTTCCTAGAAGTTAACTTCTGTAACTATATTAGGATACTTTAATAATGCAGTTTCATTTACTTTAATGCTGTACAACCAGCAAGTCTAATTAGCTTCTGAATATTGTACTCATGGAACATGAATCTGAAATTCAGTGAAGTTCAGTGCTGAAATCACCAACTTAGATATTTAAAGTGCCTACCATCAGCTTCCTGTATGCAAAGGTATATAGACTTTTATCACATTTAAAACTCATCTCAGTTCTACAATTTCATCTGTCCTTTCATATCTTGAGATCCAGTTGATATTTTTACAAGATTTACTGAGGTTTTATCTGTCTTATAGGATTAATAGGAAGACATGTAGTTTTGGGCTACTGTGGTTGTAGGAGAAACATTGCAAGTACTGGATTTGATCTAAGGCCTGGATCAAATCCAGTACTCCACAGATCCAGTATTCCTCCAGCCCAGTTCCAAAACTGTTTTTAAAATTAAAAAAAAACAAAACAAAACAAAACTTGTCCTAAATTGTGCACTTGAATTCAAATTATAATACCCTTACCTTGCTCTATACTAGAACTTTAAATCCTCCTGAAGTAAAGAGGGTTCCGAGAACTGGAGTTTTGCTCATTATTATTTCTACTTAGAAGCAATATGAAGCCAAAAATCTTTCAGTACATTTCATTATGTCCTCTGTTTTCATCAACTGATGGTTGAAAGTTCAAAGCTGTGTGGAAGAAGTTATTTTCCCAACTACCCAGCAAGCTGCATAAAATCATGAAGTCAAGGAATAGTTTGGGCTGGAAGGACCCTAAAGATCATGCAGTTCCAACCTCTCTGCCATAGGCAGGGATGACTTTCGCTAGACCAGGCTGCTCAGTGCCCCATCCAGCCAGGCCTTGAGTACATCCAGGGACAGGACATTTGCATCATGCTAAAAATAACATCATGTTTCTAATTCAAACCACCAAGCCTCCAAGACTCCCCGCCAATCTGCCTAGTGAACATTGACTTTGAGAAGTCATTGTTTCATTAAAATGGCCACACCTTCTGTCATAAGTTTCCTTATGGCCCCACAGAGCCTGCAGTCTCTCTCATCAACCTCTTGCTCCCTATAATTTACATTTGTATAGCCATTTATTATTCATATTTACATCCTATGTAATTTTCCTTTCATTTTCCATCTCAGCTTTCTTGATCATTTCCTTACCTTTTTACTTTTGCCTCCAATACCTTCTCTTTCAGAGCTAACACTTTTGATTTATCCTAAGGGATTTCTTGGAAATGAGATGTTAGCTCTCAGTGGGATTTTCTTGGCAAAACATTTTTTTTTTAAATTATAAATGTCTTGACTGCATTTCTCCTGGTCTTCATTTCCTTCTGTAGTTTCCCAGTCATACATATTGATCGTTTCTGCCACTTCCTGAATATTTATGTCTTGACTAGACAGATATTGTATTTGCTGAGCTCACAGTAATATGCCTTTGATACTTTGTACTCATTTTGCTTCCCGCTGTGTTTTGCTCAGGGGTAAGCACACCTACATTGCTGCAGGAATGCCCATTACTGTGTTTGCCCGCAGAAGGAGAATGACTGTAGGTTATCTATCATAGAGCAACTGAACGTACCAAGTTTTGTGCCTTGAATGTCTCGTTCACTCTGACAAGATAGCAAGGGGCCAAATTCTCAGTTTCTAATTCCTTGACATGAAATTGTAGCAGAATATCAAGTTTCTATTAGTCAGTCTATTCCAGTATGTGGTAGTAAGGTGTATTGCAGTAGATAATGCACTTTGCGTACTCTCCCCTTCTGTGTGGTATCAAATTTTACCAACCTATATGGTTTTTACCATAGTCACACTATTCAAAGAACTATTTTCTCCAGAAAGAAAAGAGAGAATTAAAAAAAGCCAAAATTTTCCTTAGTGCACTTCATCTGACTACTGCACAGTATTTTTACCTTACATATTTATATTCCTACTTTGTGGGAGAGCTATTATTTGACCTTCACCTCCTCAAAGGGAGGAAATGCCACTGTAATTTTATATTTCTCAAATCTTCCATGTGTTAAACTGGTGTGAAGAACCTCCTTGGCATTACAGGACTGGAATACAATATCGTGGCAATACAGACTGTGCATTTAACTGTGTTACATTCAACTCTCATCTAGAAAAAGAGTATCAAGATCTCTTTTGAATTTAAATTCTCTTCAGTCTAAGACAACAACACAGATTATTAACCAGAGCTTCTCACCTACCACTCTCCCAGCTACAGCATTTGCATCAGAGTGGCAGGGAGTACTACAAACCCATATAACTCGTCTTGACAGCTGAGAAGAAAACTTTGAAAATACATGAAAAGATTAATATACAACGAAGTAGTGTGGGATATCTAAAATGCCTCTGCTCTACATATGGGGTTTTTTATACTTTTCTTATTAGCTGTGTGATGGGTTAAAATAGAGCACTGAATGAACAGAAAGATGTGTAAATGGAAGAGGTAAGTACAAGGGAACCACGTATATAGGGATGGATGAACGTCAAGTCAGGAGGTGGAGTACTTCAGTTTGTAAAGAACGGAGACAAAACTGGTGCTGAAGTTTTCTTCAATACTTTGTATGAGCACTAGAAGAGTGAAACTAGCATTGTCACATTTCCCAGAGAGATTAAAAAGTGTCTGTATTGCATTCACTTGTATTATTTAGGTTCTCTTATTACTTCACTATTTTTGAAAGCCTGTCATCTGTTCTTTGTTTGACTGCTGACCAATATAGGGGATTTCTTCACAGAAGGTAGACAGACAGCAGAGTCTGCAGCCTCATACCTATCATATAAGAAGGCCATCAAGTTCTCATTGTAGACAGCAGCAAACATACCACATTTGGTGCCTGATGCTGCAAAATGATGGGTACACCAGGGAAGGCACTGCAGGTTTTGCAGGAAGTTGCGTGGATTCATTATCACGCGGACTTTTTGGCCCTAGAATGCATTCTGTCCACCCCTGGTTTTCTCCCAAATGACACAATCCTACCAACAGACAGGGAAGTAAGTCACAGAGCTTCAGGTTCCACAGTCTGCAAGTCAAGAACAGTTGACTCTGGGATTTGGGTTTGCACTTTGGAATCATTTCAGCAGATACTGGTGAAGCAGCCATTATTGGCAACCAATACAACCACATCAGTTAAAGTATGAAGTGTGCTCATACCCATTCCCAAAGCAGAATCACTGAAAAGGCACAGGGGGTTTTGCTTGGATTTTGCCCCCTCTTTTTCCTCATTTGCTGTCACATTACCCAAGGGAGAGGTTTCTTTGCTTCTTAGAGAAGTAAGCAGAGCAACCAGTTGCTTCCACAGAAGTGATAACACCACATTGTGAAACCCAGGGTTTCCATTATGTAATGATATGCCCTTCAAGTGAAACACACTGTCAACTTTACATCAGAAGTGCTCTGCATCATCCCTATCAAATGATGTAGTGTTAAATCTCTCTTGAATTGCATAATTTGGAAGAATATGAGTAATGTAACACTATTAAGGATTTTCCTTTTTAAAGAATACCATAAAGGCAACTAAACCAGAGCTCTCATTTAGACTCAGTGCTGTATTGTACCATCACTGCTTACAGTGAAATACTTTCCGGTACAAATGATTTATTCAAAGCCTATTGTCTAGTTAAGTTAGCCAGACAGGACTTCAGCACACTTTTAACTGCATTTACCCTTTTTTTCCAAAGAAGAATTTGGTTTCACATACTTTCTTCCAGGACTGTTCATTTTTATGAGTTGAGAGAACAAAACCCTCATTTAAAATGCAGTAAGTGGTAGGAGACAGCAAAAAAATATCTATAGAGAGATCAAGAATGTTTCAGGAACATGAAGTGATTCAAACATACATTCATTTTTATCCTAGCCTGAAATTCCGTTTTTTTTAATCACTGTGGCCAAAGATGCTTTCCATGTTGCAGTTCTGCTGGGGTCAAGGGCTAACCTGGTCCCTTTAAAATTTATGGTTTTTTAATGACTAATAAGTGGCTTATGTTTTCATGTTATGAAACATAAAAAATGTTTTTAAATGTTTTTTTAAAAAAAATGTATATCAAAGCAAGTCAAATTTTCTAAATTTTACTCCTGGAGAATAGCTCATCATATTTTATCTTATGCAAACTTCCCAACAAAAGTTTATTCTAAAAAAGTATCACTGATCTAATTGTACACTGTACATACATGGGAAATTGCAAGTTCATTTACTAAAAATCATTTAAAATTAATACAATTAATTCTGCTCAACACCGGTTGAGTATTGAAGAATTGTCCCTTTATGGACAATTATTTCATGTGGTTTTTCAGGTACTGTACAGTTCTTTAAAATGTTTCTAAAATGTTTTCCTTTGTAGGTTTCAACTTTATAGGATGATAATCTATAAGCTAAGAGTATTCTAAAATAAGGTAAAGACAACAAAATATGCACATTTCATAGGCAGATACTACAATGCTCAGTTCTACCAACAGTGTTCATATTGGCAAGTTACTGGCACCAGTTAGACATCCTGACATACAATCTAAATCTCAGTTGCCAGTTCTAGTAATAAATTGCAGTGTGTTCATTTACCTTTCCAACAACAACCACAGATATTACAAATCACCAATTAAAAACATGGGGAAAAAAAGCACAGCACATCCCTATTCATGGAAATGCCTCTGTTCTTTCTGTTAAATTCAGAAAGCAGTGCTTTTTGGGGTTTTTTGACAGGTTTGGGAGTTCTTGATTTTTTTCTTGTTGGGTTGTTTTGGCTTGGGGGTTTTTGTAGTTTTGAAAAAAAAAAAAAAACAGCTTTCCAAGCAAGATTTTTCTAAGCTTAATACGATGAATCTGCCACTTAACAGTAACAGATGTCACGGCACTCATACCAGTCAACCAAATGACTTGAGGTACAGCCAAAAATTCACACCTTAACCCAATTTTCAACACTTTAATGCTTGAGAAACTAAGAAACATCTTATCAACAATTCTGTGATTCTGTGAATGTTTGCTATCAGTTTTCTTCCTCTCCTTTCACTCCTTATGACAAACTTTTAAAGAATTTCTCATGTGTCTGCTTCTATTCTGAATTTCACTTTGTTGACACTCTAATTTCTAAAATAACTGTCATGTTCACCACATCTAAGACAACATAATCACCCCTAACTTGACACGATGTTAACCAGTCACTTTCAAAATTTCTACACCAATCTGAAGCAATAATCACAGGAGAGAGCTCAGCTCACCAGTGTTAGCCCACTGTGTGTATCAGCAGGAGGCATTTTGGCTCACACAGCCACTTTCTGAGATGAGTTTTGAATAAGTGAGATCTAATTGGCAGGGGGAAAATAAAAACAACAAAACCAAACAACCAAACCAAAGACAAGAAATGAGAAACAAAAAGCAGAGACGTTGTGTGGACATTGCCTGTATGTCCACACACACACAATCCTTAACACATGTTTTTCTGCAGAAGAACCCATTTCAGACGAGTCCTCAGGCTGTTGCCCCTGTTCCTAAAGCCAAGCCTGGCTGTGCCACAGGGCTAGGTGTCTGTCACATGTTGTGACCACTAGCATGGAAAATGAAATCTGTGCACCCATCACAGCAGTAAGAGCTCACTGCTACCACAACCACACCCGGCCCAGACTCCCACGCTCGGGCCACCTGCCAGCCCCACCACAGCCACCCCTCGCCACGCTGCCATACGCCGCCCTGGCACAGGGATCACCCCGCTGAGCCACCCTGGCACGGGCAACACGCTCGGGCCACCTGGCAACGGGGCTGGCCCCCGAGACTGCTCTCTGCTGAGTGATGAGATCAGACAGGGCACTGGGGGCCCCCCTGAGCGCCTCAGCTGTGTCCTTTTAATTGAATGTGGCACCAACAAGGGAGCTGCACTTGCGCCGCAGTATTCAGTCTGAGCGAAACCATCATTTTGAAGTAATTGCTTGGCAGAAGGCTCGTGGCCACCGAGAGTAACCTGCCATGTGCCATTTGAGGAGGAGGCAGGAAACACTTCACCCTTCACGCCTCTCCCACCAGCTTCACCAAGAGCAAAGGCTGCTGTGCAGCTCTGGTTTGTTTATTCCGTTACATTGAATGGTTCTCAGGATGATTTTTGCAGTGTTCTATATTTAGTGAGACACCTTTTTTGTTCTCAAAGACCTTTTGAAATTAAGCCAAGGTGATTCATAATTAGATTAATTAAGTGCAAATGTAAAACACAGGGCCACATCCTCAGTGTTTGTCCACAGCACAACATTCACAACCAACCCACAGCCCACAGACAAATGTGAAGAGGCTATAGGTAAGCTCACACCATGAGCTTTTCCAGCTTCTCCAGACTCGCACTGGGGCTGACTGCCCTATTTGGTTTTTCCTCCTGAATTTTTGAAAAGATCAGACTACACACTACCAGTGTGACAGAAGAGTCAACAGCACCTGTGTTCAAGGAGTCACTCCTTCACAACAAACTGCTGTCAAAAGCTAGAAACAACTGTGGCTAGCAGCACAGAATGGACAAGATTGTCAGAAACTCAAAGATTAATGTTAGAGACTGGCAAGGAGAAATTAACATAAGGGGGAAAGAGCCTCTTATGCAACTCTGAAAAATTAAAACAGATACACAAGTATATATATTTATACACATCTATATAATCATACAGGGTTTGACTGTGAGACACAAGTCATCTGAGAGGTGATGGCACCCTCGCTGGAGGAAGCTTATAACGAGCCAAGAGAAGATACTCCCAAGCAGTGGGAGCTTGATGAGAAAGACTAGATCCTCTCTTACAGAAAAGGATCCGTTTTGCCAGAATACAAGACAGTAGACTCCCACACCTTCTGCCTCCCCTCTCTGGTGGTGCATTGCCCCACCTCAGGCCACACCATGATCTGCAGGACTCTAAAACTATGCTTTTAATTTCTTTCCCTTGTCTTTAGCAGTGATTTTTTTCTAAATAATGCACATAATGCATGCACTTTTGAAGGAGGAAGCTGACCCTGTAACAGACATGTTTTCAAGCCTTAGAGCCAAAATCTCAAAATTTTTTCACGTGTTGCTTCAAAGAAGATATGGCGTTAATCAACACAGAAGTGTATTTGAAGATATTTTTTTTAATGAGTTGCTATTAATAATTTAGGTTTTGTTGTTATTGCTGTTGTTTGGCTTTCCCTGTTTCAATTATTCCTCATTGTAGTATGATGTTTTAAGTGCTTCAAATTATTTTTGCCTAATGTTGAGGCTCAAAACAAAATAAAGGCACCAATTAAAAATATTGCAACTACCAAAATGATTTATTTTGGAAAAAAACCCGCAAATACTAGAAAATTTCTTTATATCATATTACCTCCATTTCCTGGTGCTTTGGAACATCTGATTTGGTTGGGGATTTTTTAATTATTTTAGTTCAACAAGCTCTCAAAACAGTAATATACATGTTCATGTCCCTAACCTGAAAAAGAACCAAGTACCCCCACCAGAAATGATGGACAACACTCACACAATAACTGCTCCTTTTTAAGTAGGTTACACTCATCTCACAGACACAAAACTTGATCCTGATCCAACCTAACAAACAATGAGGCACAAGCTTTTGAATCAACTGGTGTACATATTTTGGTGAACAGGATATGAGTTGCAGCACTGTGCAGTGCAGAGCATTTGATAAAGTGATTGTATTCACACAGGCTACACCACAGACATAGCTTTTTGCTGAAGATATTAGTTTACACTATGTGAAAGCAAAAGATGACAAAATTGCTTTTCTTTGTTCTTGTGCAGTTCCCGACCAAGTGATGTGCATCAGGAGGGATGCATACTCACAAAAAGCAGAACAGAAGAAAATGAGTTCTGAATTCAGCTTTGACTCACCAGATTTTGGGTCTCATCTGTAGCTAGGCTGAACACCCTAAAGAAGAGAAACAAGGTGGAAGTCGCTTGTGGTTTCTGCATGGGAATAAAAAAATTGAAAAAGCTCTGAAAAAATTTCTCACTGAATGTTCCTACAAGATTAGGCTTGGTTTAGCTCCCTAGTCCTTGAAATGTGGGACTCAGCCCCAGAAGCTTCTTCATGCAGGTTTGAACCAACAGCTGAGGCTGGTGCTTACATTGCAGGTCCCCTGTCTATGGACTAAGAACCATCAGAACACAGAAGCGATTATTCAGGGGGTTGTTTTGTTTGCTTAAGACTGTGACTTCATAAAGAGGTTTTCACACAAGTCTTTGCATGAATGTTTTGTGTACCCTTTTGCACAGCTGGCCATGACACTGAAGTTTCAACAGGAGATTTCTTAAAGAGAAATGCTATGGCAGCCCTTTTCTACCTCCTCTTCAACGGGAGCACTGCACTCATTCTCCACTTTTACGCAGCTCCTCCTCAGAGGACCCTGTATTGATCATAGAAGACACTGCAATGGTGCAGTATCTAAAAAAAAAAATAAATTAATAAATAAAAGTCTAGAACAGAAAACATTTTAAAGCAATTTAAAACTGTTAGTTCAAAGGAAATGGGAAAATATATAAATAATTACCTTGCCTTCCTTTCATATTAATTTTTCCAAGGCTTTTTTCACTGGCATATAGTCAGCCTGTCATGACACAGTTCAATTAAAATTATATATTATCACAGGTATCCTTTCACTAGCGCCAACGTTCTCACTGGACAGAAGATGCTGCTGATAGCACTTTGATGTCCACTATTCAGCGTTTTAATTTCCTGACAAACTTATCATGTGTAATTTATCATCACGGGTGGTCAATCTCACAATAATAAAAGGCAGAGCTTGGTGTTTTCCACACCGTTTAATGCATAGACTCTTATTTTTATTGAAACTTGTATTAAAACTGCAGATTCGTCTAATGTATTCTTTTTTTGAAATGCCACATTTTGGCATTTTGTGGTGTTCAGAAGATGTTATTGGTCTGTTTAACTAAACAAATCTAAGCAAATATTTCATTTCTGTTTCAGTGCCAAAAATCCAACTTGTATCTAGTCCACAAGAACCACATCAACAAACTGAAGGAAAACACCGATTTTAAAAGTTTGTGGCTCAAAAGAGACATGCAAGTGCCATAGAAGTAGCATTTTTCCCATTTTACAGTGATGACAGAAGAAAGCAGAGATTAATAAAGGAGGAAAAGAATAGATTAAAGCGATTTATAAAGTTCCACTGGAAGTTTGTAGGAGAGTCAAAAACTTGATAACAGTTCTATACTTTCATGAAAAAGTTCATTTGTCCTTTCATAAATGTCAAATACTGTTAAAAAAAAGCAGGTGACTTTCATAGTGCTTTTATTTCTTCCTGACAATCATCTACAACCAAAATCCTAAATTCTATCTCAATGGATATTTTAGACAATTTAAAGAATTTCCATTCTCCAGAACTTCTTCAAAACCATTACCTGAAGCTTAAAATATTTTTTTTGAATTTTGTCTGTCAGCAGCAATTCTCCTCTTTTAACTGAGAAGGATGCCTAGTATGTGGGATAATGCACATTTTGAAAGTAGACAGAGGCAAAAGACAATAACGAATCCAAAAGAATCAGTATGCACTGCTGGGATGGTGATTCAGAAAGGAAGATGAGTCAGTGACTACAGTTCTGGGTATTGTTCATTTCCCAGCATGCCTAATTGAAAGGCTCTTTAGCAGGAATTTTCCAAACTTACACAAACTACCTGTGGTCTAAGAGAATCTTCCCTTATAGCTTCTGAGCAGCAAGCCTCATGTAAAACAAAAAGGCAATATGCCAAAGATCAACTCCTAAAAAACCCGAAGGTGGGTTTTGCTTGTCTACACAGAAATATGCCTGCATGGACCTTTATATTAACAGCAAGAAACATCTGCATAATAAGTGTGTTCTAAGAAATGATTCAAAAGATGTCAGCACATTATATGAATGCATTTCGTTCACCATTAAAGATTTTACAGCCTGATTTAAGAAACACAATTGCTCCACAGTACTTGGTCTTCTACTGTTTAAGAAGCTATTTTAAACTTCAGTGTCCCTAACTGTATGCAACTGCTACTAAACTTTGTTTGAAATTAGAGAGTAAATAATACATAAAACCTTTACCAAACTTCTCAGTTAGTATTCACTTCTCTTCCCCTCAGTTATCCTGATCTGAGCCTACAGATATGTGAGGGATCTACACACCTAGCAAAGAATAGTGTTTTCTCTCTTTTACAGGAAAAAATTTGCAAACAAGGTGAAAAACAGTTCCAAGCAGTATTTTTACTGATTTTCCATTATAATTTCATGATGCTAATGAATTTATAATTCCATAAACAAGCTTATTAAGGTTGAAGGCCCATAGGAGATTCTTTTTATGAACAATATTTTTCCAAGCCTTGACTGGAATGATTATGAAAGATCCCAAGACATTTAATTCCTATATGGTAGCAGCTGAGACTATCAACACATCCTTGTTTTGGACAGCATTCTAATGATAAAAACAGTATTTCTGGGGGCACCTATCACTGGGTGCTGACACAAAAATTCCTAGTGATAAATCCATGGGTTTCCTTTTCTCAGCTCTGTGAGTTCAAGGCCTGATTCCTCTTTCTGATACATCAGCTGTGCACCGTATTTATACCACGACAGAGTTCAGAGTTACACCATCTGCTTGTGATGGTTGTTACCATTAACAAGTCATGTATCAGCCTGGACACAAGACACTATGCAGTCAAATCAACTGGGCTGGCTCAAAAACACAGTCTCGGCTCCAGGTGTGGTACCTGGAGTTTACCTATGCCTGTACCTACAAATAGCCTTGTGCTGCTCATGGGTACAAGTAGTGGAAATGCTGAGGCTCTGCTCCCCTGCACAGGAATGTTCCTTGATTCACTGCACCCACCCCCCGCTTGCATCAACCGCGAGTATCCTGAAGCCTGCTTGCCCTGGCACTCCTGTTATCCTGTCGGCCAAAAGACAAGCAACTTGCTTCCAGACCTCCCCAAGTCATAGAGGGCACTCTATAGGACAGAAAACAAAACAGACCAAAAAACAAGGCACATACCTGTGGGCCACTGCAGAGGCAGCCAGTCTCTGGAAACAGCACTTTAAAGAGTCAGGGGTGCAGGTATGCATGGCCTAACCGCAGCTTCCTCACAGCAAGCAGCAAGAGCCAAAAGCCACCTGATGAGACATATGGGAGTGACAAGGCCAGAGACGAGGGGGTTAGCAAAGGGAATAAGTGTATGTAAACCACAGAAAAGGTTCTTTCACACACATATCAACAAAAAGAGCAATTTTCAGAGCTCCCAGAAGCTCCTGGAGATGCACTCAAAGTGCAGGTGGCTGTAATCCAAGTTGGGAAGCATTTTGAAGAGAAAAACTCCCAATGGTCAAGAGATCTCTGAGACCCACGGCAGGACAAAAACTGCTGATGGGGAAGCGGGAAAACTGAAGAAAAATAGTGGCATAAGTATTTAAAAAACCCAAAGAAACAAAGACTATTTAAAAGTTAAATTGGGAATTACCATTTCTTTTCCTTCCCACTGTGAACTCTTCCCAAGCTCCTACTGAGACACTTTGATCTTTTTTATTTTGTTTACAAGTACTTTTACAGTATTTAGATTTTCTTATCTGCATTTGGTTTCTACCATTCTGCTCATCTCTTCCACTATAATTCGTTCTTTTCAGTCAGTCATGAGAGAAATAAATGCAAATGAAAGCAAAGTAACAACATTCCTTTCGTAATTCATTACCTTCATTCAATTTGTTCCATTCCTCTCCCTTTGTCTCTCGTTTGTTCCCAATATAGATTAACATATCCTTCCACTCCCTCTCTATTTTTTTTTTTTATTAGCTGCTACTTTAATTGTATTTATTTGCCTTTTTCAGTAGCCAGAGCCTGTCTCCTAATTTTTGGTCACTCTGCCCTGTTTCTCTTAGCTGTGTGCAATACAAACACACACACACACGATGCCTTCCCTCTTTCCCATATACTGCTGCCCCTCCACCAGCCTACAAGCACACTCTCCACTCTCACTGTCTCGTCTCCATCCAGCTTTCCTTCTCGTGTGAATCCAGGCATCCCTCCATTGAAGAGCCATGTCTTGCCTGATCTCCCCTAATTGTCTTGAAGTTACACTGCACAAAAGAGACAAGTACAGAGAGGAAGGAGTAGTTGGAAACCTGCTGACCTCCTGACTGTGACTTGATCCCAACTCTTGCTCTTTCAAATACGGAAAAAAATGGAAGGAACAGCCAATAACTGCAGAGGGAGGTTGTGTTTTCAAAAAAGAATATCTAAATTGTAAATATGACTTTATCTTAGTGGAAAAAATTGGTTTGGTTTTTTTAGAAGTAAGAGGAGAAGAAGAAATGTAACCTAGACTCACTCACATCATTATCGATCTAGATAGTTGTAGTGTGTTCAGGGAGGTTCCTCCAAAAGGAGCACAATTCCATTAGGTGTCCAAAAATTTTCCTTTTTGTTAATGTACACTGTAGGGACCAGGTTATATGTTAAGTACACTGAAGACAACAATACATGCATTAAGATACAAGCTTTTGAATGTGCAGACTGGCAACAGCTGGCAACAGCAAATTAATATTCACAGGCTGACTTTTGAAACATGGGAGAAGAAAAGAGGCAACGAAAGAAACAGCACAATTTTGTCTTGACAACATCCTGACAGACTTCTACAGTTATGGACAGAGTCATTTATAAAAAAATTATGTAGCAATTAGCATTTCACTTTTCTTCAGCATTGTGAGAAATTTAAATAAACCCAATATCAACATAAAACCAAGAAACAGCTAATTCCCGTATTACAGGTAATTTTCCAGAGACTCACAGAAGTAATTTACGGCCTACTGTGAAAAATATATGGTGGTGGTGACAGCTAGTTGCTTTCCCACCTTCTTCTTCATCTACATACAATTTTCCTTCTACTTTCAATTTGGTGTTGCACATAATTCATGTGGCATTTGCGTCAGTCATGTAAGAAAAAATTGAGTAATAAGCCCAGCTAGCTAGACCTCCTGTGAGATTTTCCCAGTACTGCCCCCAGCTCCCTCAAGACAGACAGACACTCTCCCTCCCTTCTCAGTGCCAGACTTTGCATCAGGGCCTGATTTGTGGCAGGAATTACAGGCAGGGTAAAGATTTCATATTAATGAAGCTGGCTTGAACAGATTTTGTCTTAGTTTTCAACATAAGACTTCAGCCCCTCTGAACTTCTGGCTGCTAAAATGTCATGTTATTAATATTTTCTTTTGCAATTTTGGAATACAAAATACGTAGTAGCACAGAAAAGAAATATGAGACCATAACCATGATGTCCTTCCTCTACTGTTGCACATAGTTATATTTTCTTCTGTCCTGGTTCTTCTTAAAACTGCTTGCATTAGGCAAAATCTACTTGTGGGAGTAGGAAAGAAAGTGCCCTTCTGCTTGCAGAAGGCTTTACTAAAATTCAGCCTGAGTGCCAGGTGGGAGGCATGGGGAAGGAGGATGGGGAGATTACTGAGAAATAAATTTATTTTCTAAGAGAGTATTTTTATTTTTAATGTTGACATTAAAAAAATCTAACTTTTCCTCCTCTTTTTATCTTTTTAATATTTCTTTCAGTTATAATATATGGGTTCTGTTTAATTAAAAAACCTATTGCATTGAATTCCTGATTCTCACATACTCCTTTTATGAGGCCATGCTACTTCTTATATCATCCGTGAACACACTATATCAACCATATTGCATAGCACCACAGAGTAATTACAAACAATGAGATTCCCAAACAAATGGGATTTACTTGGGCCACTGGAAGCTCAGTGTACAGCCAAGTCCTGCAACATTCTGAAAATCTCTAAACCATTCTAAAGTCTAGCTATAACCTAAATATGTAAACGGCTATATAGATTTTATATATATATATACATGTATATTTAGAGGTTGCTATATACATAGATGAGAAGTGAATCGAGTCTGGTTAGAAATAATAATCAAAGTAATGGAGCAGAATGGCTTACAGCTCCATCGGGAGCTGCCCAGGAACAAGAAGCTCTTAGTACTGGAATTAGACAGAGACAAAATAAAACTTTTCTATTTAGCACCAGTATCCCTCACCTGGATAAGGCAGCAAACACGTGCAAATAACAAAAGACATCAGAATAACAAATAACTGCAGACAGTCACTCTGGACCTATTCTGAAACAACAGAATACACTTTAAAAAGCAGTAAAACCAATAAAAATCCAGTCATCTTGAAAAAGGAGAGTCTTCACTGCAATAAAGGCAGTCAATAAAGAAGCTCTCTCATTTAAACATCAAATGCACATTGTTTTGCAACACCTGTTATTCAGCCATAATAGCTTTCTTAACCTGTCAAAGTGTTTAAGCTGAGGAAAAGAAATGGGCCCCCAGCTGTGCACTTCGGTGGAGAAAGTCTGCGCGAAGCGATATTAGTTTAATGAAATGTGTACAGATTGTAATTGTGGTAATAAGAGGGCAATTCCCAGAGGGGCAGTAGGGAGGTTGTGGGTTCAGTCAAGCAGAAAACAGAAGCTGCAGACTGGAGAGAGAGACTGATACCCTGTGTATGGACTCACTCTCCAACCTGCTTGCCTACCACACAGCCCTAGCAGATATCTTGCCCGACAAGCCTCACGACTGCCCCCTGCCACATCCTTGCCCATCTTCCCAGTAAACTTCCCAGAGAAGAGGCCAAAGACAATCCAGCTCTCAACACTGGAGCCCGCCAGCATCTGTAACAAAGGCTCATGAATATGTGTGAATATGGAAAAGCAGGACAAAATAAAAAATTAGGACTGGAGAACACTGGCATGTCTTCCACTGTTCTGCTCTGCAAGCCTCAAGACTCTGCAGTGCCCAATAAGCTACAAAGCATGCTTTCCCAGGAAAAGAGGTTATCAAAATCCTGGAAAAATGAGAAACAATACTTAGGGAAGAGATGAGGAAAGAGCAACATCAAAAACATATGGCTCTTTCCCTTCATTTTCTTAAGAGAAGGACAAACACTCTTGTTTCACCTTGCTTGCCTGTGCAAGGACAGCAAGCCCGTTCATACCAGCTAGTTTCCAACATTAAAGCTGACAATGCCAAAGTGTATCCCAGGGTTAGTCTAAGAGAAAATGTCAAAACCAGCTTCTGAATGATGAAGTCTTTGTCAGCTGAGCCTGTTATAGTAATTTGACAGTGTCATTCAATAAATCCACCCTCAAGGTAGTTTAGCCAGTCTAGTGGGTGTCAGAGATCCACGAGCTTCTATGATGCACCAGTTTCTACAAGTGTTTCCATAACAAAACACCTCTCTCTGTCTCTCCAGCCTGTGAATAGTCAGTAAGAGCTAAGGCAGAGAGGCAGAAGCAAAGACTAACTTTCTTTTCAGAAACGTGGAGGTATTTGGAAAATATGAGCAAAAAAAAGACAGCTTGACTCCTCCCAAAATACAGAGACAAACAATAACTAGTGAGGGCTGAAGAAAAGTGGCCAGGGGAGAGCTGATAGAGCAGGGTTGAAGACAGAAAAAGACAGCAATGAATTCAAGGAAGGATACAACGGTCATAAGAGCAAGAACCTATTCCAAGATGGTTAAACAAAAAGGTATGCAAGAAGGGGAAAAATTTAAGACAGTTTAGACTGAAAAAACGTGAGCCCCAAACCCAAAATCATGGCCCAGAAAAGCATCAAAACAAAGAAAGAGGCAGAATACAGAAAGTATTTTATTTTACAGGGATTAACAGAGGAGCATAAAAGAGAAGGAAAAATAGATGTCAGCCTAAAGGAAAGCCCAAGTTAAAAGCTGTGTTTGGAATTGAGAGCAGTGAGAATTTTCAGCCAGGGTCATGATTCAGAAATAGATATATGATTCATCCAGTTTCTCCTATTAGTAACAAGCACTATGCTGCCTTCCCTTTCTCAAAATTGTCTTATTTACCAGTCATATACTAGGAAAAGAAATCCACAGCTTTATTAGGTGATTTGCAGAATAATGTTTTTTTCAATCTGGGCAGCTCACCAACAAACGGCGTTTTGCTGTCAACCAGAAAAGCAACTGAAAAACATAGTTTGCAAAGCAACCACTCATCTGAAAAGGTGAAACTCTTCTAAGTGGTGAAACCCATCCTGCCTAGACTTGCTTGGAGCCCTACTGACACTCTCATGGAAAATGTATGTGTGACACACAGTAAGGAGAGCACTTCCTGCAGGTGAGCACAAGGAGATACTGCAGACAGGGAGAGAATCACAGCTATTTGTTTTAGATATAATTGGAAGGTTAACAAGGGCTATCATTGTTTCAGACATTCACTTTGCAACACATGCTTCTGCTCCTTTTACACAGGAACAAGCAGGAACTGCCTGTTGTTATTTAGTGACATTAGTGCGCTGCAGACCTCTGACAGTGCCTGAGGGAAGATTTTGAGCTTTTTAATTCATTTCCCTGACTGTAAGAAATACCTCACAACATGATGGCTGTGATTAGTTAGGACAATACTGAGGGCGTGCAGACAAGGTTCATCAGACACAGAGCAACTACAGTTGCCCACGGATAAATTTATGCCATCAGTACAGATGTCATAGAGTTCCTTTCTACACGCCTTCAAAACTTCTTCAGCAACAACTCTCGATCCAGGCTAACTTGGGTGGCACAGCAAAATATGCTTTGTGAAAGGGACTGGAGAGCAAGGAAGGCATGTAAGGCAGAGCTCTACTTCTCCATTCCATGTCCCTTTTAATGATGGTTGAGAAAATTGCTCAGACTTCTCCAGCTGAGGCCTCAGTTGTGATGTGACACTATCACCTCTCATCAGTCACATCTCCTTCTGAGCCAGAATGTCACAGAAGACAACATGACTGATGCAACCTGACACAACATGTCATCATGCCAGGTCTGCCAGCTGGGAAACTGGAAGGAGGGAGAAAGGAGGGAGGGAGAGAGAGTGAGAGAAAACAGGCTTTGGAAAAGGCATTCCCCATCAGAGTTCCCATGTTAAAATGGGTTGTTTTCTTTATCAGAAAGGACCTATTACTGCAAAAGCCAAAAAAAACCAGAGATACATAGAAGGAAAAGACCTCAACCGACTGGGGACAAACCAGTGACTAAATTGTCCACTGAAGGTCTACTAAAAGTTTAGACAGACCTTCTATAGTGAAGGAAGACATACAGCAATAGTTCTCTGTCTTGTTTTAGACATTCACCTCTCTTTTACCTCTACTGAAAAACAGTGCAAGCAAACTGAGCCTTTCCTCAAAGGGAAGATTCAGGTCCCTAAGGACTGGTCCAAGAACATTTGTACCAAGTGTGTTGTCATTTTACAGAGTACAAAAGCAGAGGAAGAAACATCTGTTTATGTCTTTTCCCTAAAAAATAAAATCATTTTAGTTCAAGACTGTGAATAATTATGAAAATAAGCATACAGTCACAAATTTCTGCATTACATTACATTAATACTGGCTGGGACAGCAGAAAGAATTTGGGATGCGGCTCTCCCACTGTTGGAGACAACCTCATTGCTTCTTCACCGCAAACTGGTGAAGAAGCTGTACAAAGCAAGATGATTTTCCTCATAAAAAGTGTCTTTCCACAGTCGGACACTGTGACTACAGATTGTTGGAATCACAGGAGCTTCAGCTAATGGTATCTCAACCAATGCCACTTCTGCCACAAGTGCATGGTTTGCCTCGGTCATGATTTAAATCTGAGACATCTATATAGACAATTTAGCAAAGGAAAGGCACGAACTCTTCGAGCTAACAGTGCCAAGTCAATTTAGAACAACTTACTGCTTTTATCTTCTTCTTCATATTTCCAACTATCCCATAACCCCAGTAGCAACAACTGGACACGTATAAAATGTTGCATCACCATGCAACCACGCAAAGGAAAAATCAAATAGTGGAACAGTCAGATCAGTTTCCACTCCAACTTTAGCTAAACTATATTTTACATATTGACACAGATTTTACTAAATTTAGTCCATGTTTTTGAACAAGAAGCTTTTTGACACAGAAAACGCTGTCCCTGTGATGCCAGAGTAATTGTCTGCAGACAATGTGGTGCATGTATTTGCAATTTAAAAAGCATCATACCTGCCAATAAGCACAAATAGAAAAAGATTTAGTTATGTAAGATCAGCCTGAAGTTCCAGCATATTACATGTATTATTCACTGCTGTTTTCACAGCTGAAAGCAAATTTGAATTTGCAAATCTGAATTTGCAAGAGATACAATTTGTGTGTCATTACCTATTCTTCCAACTCGTAATATATCAAGTACCAGTCTTAGCAAAGGGAGTTTCCTGATCTTCTAATGCGTTAATTACCTACATTAACTTTTTTCATACAAAAATAGGTGAAAGTTAAACACTAGTGTCAGCACATCTCTCTTCTTTTTCCCTGCCTACATAGTGCTGAAACATGCAGTCAGTCTGAATTGACCTGACCAGGCAGCTCTGTACTGGTCAATGGACATTGCTATCTAGTGCTTCTCACTTATCAGTTGGCTTTGGGCACTTTAGCTGCTGATGCCAATCACTGAGTGAGAGGTTTGATAGTGACATCTGCCTGTCAGTGAGTCTGACTGTTCATGTCTACCTTCCAGGGCAATTTTTCTTCTCCTTGAATGTCAATTTGTTTAACCACAGTCCAGTCACAGCTGCCAACTATGCACCATGGCAGCATTTCTACTAGCAAACAAGAGAAAATCTATTAAACATGAAAACATTTAATTCTGGCTTAGCCTCAGGCTGCACCATCCTGAGGGACTGACCCAAGCTCATTGCTGATATCAACAAATTCTTTTTATTGCCTTGTTGCTCTTTTGCTTTAATTGATTTTTTTGTTAAAATCACACTGACCGTAATTTGTGGTTGCCTCACAGCCAGCCAGGGTGGGCTACTTCAGTTATGGTGCAGTTCGCTTCTCTACACTAACAGATTCCTGTCCAGGAAATGTTCACTAGCCCACTCCAAAAACAAGGTCTTGATTTCATTTCATGGAAGTTACCCAGCTCTCTTTCTAGGTAGACTGAAAGCCTATTTTATTTGCTTTACTTCCTACCACTGGTGAAGTATTTCAAAGTCCCTTCCCAGTGCAGCAGCAGTCAGCCCTGCCATGGAGTACTGGGTGGCCACCCAGCTGTCCTCACTCTGGGGAGGTGTGCACTGCCACTTCTAGCAACAGCATCCTGTGTTGTGACAGACCAAAAGTCACTTCCATGCTCTGGTACGTTCATCTCTTATGCAGGTGACTGAGGAATCACGTGTGGTTTTCAGTCAGAAGCCGAACAACATGATGAAGATACAAGTACTCAGCATGATTTTTTAAAAAGTACAAATGCAAGTTTGCATACTCAATTTAATCTCGACATTAATTTTATTTTTGAGTAACTATTTTTGCAAATGAATTTATTAACAATGTCAGTCACCAAAACTCAGTCTGTAACCGTGGTATTTTAAAATGATCCAAAAAATCATATTTAGAAGCTAATGGTAACAAAAATTTACCATTTGGATAGAAAGCATAACTAATCAGAATAGAATGCATTAAAAATACTGAATGTTCACAGTAATAGTAAAAAGAGGGAAAACAGTTAAAAAGCAGAGACAAAAGGAAAAACCTTGCTCATGTATATGAAGTCCAAATATCACCACTTTCTCTGATCACATGCATGGGATACATGAGACATACCAAAAATACATGAGAGACTAAGTCTCTAAGCAGTTTGCTTAAAAGAAGCTGAAATTCAGATCAGGTCCAAATGTCCAGATATCAGGTCCATCAACACTATCATCTTACTCCTTTATCTTTACCACTGCCTTTGAAGGAGACTGAAGTCGACAGCCTGGATATGAAATTCCGCCTCTTCACAGCCACACAGATTTGTCCTTCAGATTCATTTTCTCCTCTTTTTCTGTTTATGCTTCTCTTTTTTTTAATTTCCTTTCTTGTAAAAACCTACATGTTATCTCAAGCTTCTAGCCGGTCAGCTAATTTTTCTATTTTTCTGTATGTTCAGCACAGGACTGAAATGAAAATTAATAATCCCTTCTGAAAAAGCACATGTGTCTGTATATACTACAGTGGCCAGGAAATCCTAACGACAGAGCAGTTTATTAATATTATGCAATTACAAAACTATTCCCCTCAAGTAACACTACTTTTTTTTAGCCCCATTCTTTAGAAGACTCACCCTTCACAAGCCACAATCCTGAACTAGTACCTACAACAAAACAAGAAGTGAAGCCCTAAAGGGAGGGCTGACTGCCAACAGACCTGACTCTACTTTCTTTCTCATTAATCTACCTTCTCTTCTTTCAATCCACTATTTTTGTCACTTCCCAGATTTACTTCACTTTTTCCTTCTGGGACTTGGCTGTCTTAGTCTTCCTTCCCTCATGCTCCACTCCTTTTTTTTAATTCTCTCTCTTATTCCAACAAATGCTCCATAGCAGACAGATTCATTCATCTCTAGCACCTTATCTGGTGGAGCATATGTTTCTTTTCTTTGAGGTCAGATTAACTATTCCTTATAAATGTTACAAAGAAAAAATATGTGTTGGCAGCAAGTTCTGCCACTCTTAGCCATCATTTTTGTCCACTGCATTAAGCCCATTTAACATGCTTAAACATGCCTTTTGTCAACTGCAACAAAAGCAAAAGGCAGCTGAACTCTAGTTAATAAATCATTTTCTGGAAGTAAAAACTGCCTGAGAAATATGATGCCAAGCAATTAATGCATGTTATTCTTACAGAGAGGAAAATTGAGGAGAAAAGGTTTAACCAGCTTTTTTTATTACAGAAGGTGCTTTCTATGTACATATCTGTGTGTATAGTCATTGTACTATTTTGAAAAAAAAGAAATCACACTGAAGTTCAGTGCGTTTCTTTAGACATAGATTCACTCATCCCTGGTTGGTCTCATTTCCTAATTAGAAAACCAATTCACTAGTATCCACATTTGAAACATAAGCCTCTATCCCATTAGGCAAACTCCTACAACCTTTATGAATATGTACATATATGTGTGTATGTGTGTGCAAAACAATATACCACATGAAACCCTGGAATCATGCAACAGGGAACCATAGCATTTTCCACTCTCCAGCTCATAGCTTTCCCTGTCCACAGGAAAGATCCAACAACCACAACAAGAAGCAGTTAAAAAGAAGTCAAGATGTTTAAGAAGTTAGTATTTTAAAACCCAACAAGTCACTATTTAAATGGTGAACCAAATTTAATTGGTGAATTTGGATGAACCAAATTTAAGTGAAAACCAAATGAAAGCAACAGAAGCCGATCAAGCACTGTATTATGGTCTGTCATTAATCTGCACTGGTTATTTAAAAAGATCAGGAAGAGCAGACAAAAGGATAAAAGAAAGAACGTGTCTTTCTTCATCTTTTCTAGCTACTCTACTCTTGTTTCAGATGGTCAGTTAAGAAATAATATACAAAATGTAGATTTCATATCAGGATTACTGTGTTACACCCTGTGCAGGCAAATGTAGGAATAAATTAGCACCTTGGCAAGCCTGGCCAGACAGGCATTACAAACTCCTATAAGCTAGGACCCATAGAAAATCCCTTAAACATAGCAAGCAAACAGAATTTTTAATCAGTTTGTCTGCCTTATCTACCTCCTGCCAAAAATACTTCCCAACTCTCCTGTCTTCTGAGAATGGCTCCTGCCTTTCTTTCTATTCTTAGAGTGCATCTTATCCACTGAGAAAAAGTAAGAAGGTTGTTTATGAACATACAAGTCTGTTCCATTCCTCAAAACCAGCATCTCATCCCCTTGCTGAGGAGAAGAAAATAACTCTTGCAAATCTGTTATTGTATGCCATACATGGTACTGAGCAAAGGACACAAGGAAATAAGCCAAAAACTCCAAGATACCATTAATTTAATGACAATTCTGTCTGCTAGAGAGAGGTATCAAGAAGTGGATAATATTGAGAAAGAGAAGAAATGCCTAGAGTTTTTCTGGCTGTGCTGCATTTCTAGCACAGGAAGCTTTGCTGGTTCCCAGGAAATTTTGACAGACTGGAATGTTCACACCCAAGGCTGAGACAGCATCATCTACATTAAAACAACTACACCACTGAAACATTTTTATGTTACTACAGCTCCTTCTAAGGAATTTTTTTCCCCACTTATTTTGTTCTGGTCCTAACCCTTCTTTCCTTCTGACATTACAATGGATTTAATCTTCCAAAAGCAATTGGAAGGGAAATTGGAAGTTTGTGTATATCTACTGTTTGAGTTCTATAAAAACAGAAAAGTAGGGACTATCATGAAGTTTTTATAAGTACTGAACTAAATATATATTAAAAATACACTAGTTTATGAAGTCACATGAGAAAGTCTATATGAGAGCTTGTACTAGAAAATTCGGGGAAAAAAGTCATCAATGAAAAATATGAATTTCATTTTTCCCTGCGCAAAGTAATTTTGCTTTAACTGCATTTCCTCACAACACTGTGGCTGGTCTCGTCAGAGTTTGAAAGAAAATAAATGAAAAAAAGCCAGCAATTGATTAAAAAAAAATAGTTTAGACAGTTAATAAACTACAAGCACAAGACTTTTCCATTAACCATGTCTCCTCTAATATCTCCAGTCCTCTTACCTGTTTTTGCCAAGGGATAAGAGCAGGGAGCCCTATTTCCTACAGTTTAACAAGTCCTTTCTAAAAGACGACACAGCTGCAACCAGGAGTGTGTTGCAGCTTCCAAGCAAAGCCATTATTTCTTGTCTGTTTTCAGAATCTCAAGGAATATCAACTCACTCCCAGGAAATAAAAACACATAAACAAACAAGCAAACCCCTAGCATTTCCACAGATTAATTGGAAAGTTCTGCCACCAAAGAATTTTGATTTATAGTGGAGATTTCCCTTGGCAACAGAAATAAGTTATGTTTGCATATACTAAAAATGAGAGTAACTGGATCCGGAAAAGACAGCTTGACCCAGATCACAAGCACTCAGTGTATTTGGTATAATTCTGAAATGAAAAGTGGTACAAAAGTAGTCTCAGAATATTTGACTACTTCTCCCACCTCTGAGACCCCTCAGCACCAGGTGGGTCAAGCTATGGATTAGAGAAGTACTATGTTTGCAGAGAAAGACCTAATACAGAAGTATAAGTGACCACATAAACCTCTTCTCTTTTGCTGCTTCCATAGTCAGAAGTGTAAGATGGGGAAAAGTGTGCTGTTTCTATCTCCCAAAATAAAGTTTGAAAGAATTTTGAGTCTCTGAAACACTAACCGAAAGTATGATATAATCCCTGACACCACAAGCTTGCACACACATCCTCACATATCCATAAATTCATTATTAGGGTTGCAAAAATAGTAAAGTTCAGTCTCTCTTACTTCTTCCCCCACAGGACCCAAACACCTCCTTACACTGTTATGAAATTTGGGCTTAATTTTCTCTACTAACCTAGGTCTAAGTCAGAAGACAACTGGCTATTTTACCCAGCAGAATCTGCTTTGGCCAATGAAAGAGAATAAATACTCCAGTCTTAATAGAATCACTCAAACCAACAAACCACCCTAGAACAAAGGTAATTTATCGAGATGCAGGCTTTTGGGTTTTCTCACCTTTCTCTACAGAAGAGACAGGTTTAGACCAGACAGCACTAAATTTATTGATATTTTTCTTGCAGGTAGTTTTCTCTGTAGTATAGAGCACTGATACTGCAGTTTCTCCTCTGCTTTCCCCATACCTCTGAGTGGATGAACAGAAGGTGAAACTGCCCCAAGCCTTTACATCTGCCAGATGCACCAGTTCTGACCGCAGGAAACAGAAGGCAAACCCAACTCAATTTCACAACGTTGACAGGAGAAAACATTGAATGCAGCCATGATGGACTGGTTTGTTTCAAAGTGGGGTTGCATTCAAAGAACAGTTGTATATTTGGGGAGACCCATGACACTTAATTCAAGCCTGATCCCTGCACATGTTGTCAGCAAGAAGGAAAGAGCAGGAATGTCAAATTCCCCCTCCCTCCATGCTGTCACCCTTCCAGAAAGTATGGGAAAAGGCCAAAGAAAGAAGTACTTCCTTCCCCTTGAGCCACAGTCAAGCAACCAATGCAAGTTTGTCACCATCACCTCTATGATTCAGAGAGACTTAATGGAGGCATCCACTGAAAACCTACATGAGGACTGATGGACTGCAATGGAGTTGCTGGTCTCTTCCACTGAGGCAGATTTTGGTTTCTTGCAGAGTGTACCCAAGCACATTAGCGACCCACTAGCAGAAGCACAGGAAAAGCCAACATCCAGCCACCTCAGAGTGGGGTCTGCAGTAGTATTCCCCCAAATACATTTCGTTTTGAGTGACCTCGGCACCCCGACGACTGAGAAGACCAGAAGAAGACCAGTGGGATGCTGTCTGGATCCACAGGGTGGTGACTGACTTTCTACTTAATCTGTCTTTCACTCTCTTTCTCCACACCTCCTCTTTTACATTCCTTTCTATCTCTCTCTGCCTCACATTCACCATTAAATAAAATCCATACTGTTGACTTTGGCATATGATCTTCGGCATATGATTTGCACCCTAGTTCAGGCAGAGGCATCTCTAATAATTGTAACAATTGGATCTTAACATTATTTTGGCATAGTCATTGCAGGATACTGTTCTCTGACCAGAAGTGACTTTGACAATAGTCTAGACCCCTCTGATATGGACCCCTCTTAGAGAAGCTTTGAAACTTTGCCACAGCTTCCCTCTGAGGGAGGTTGTGTAGTTCCTTCTGTGGGAACTTTTGGAAACTTTGCCACTGGTGCTCCCTGTGGGAACTTTTGGATAAAATAGCTGTCCAGGATGGCTAGTGAAAAAAAATATATTTTGTTGTTCTTCCTTGAAAAATTTGTTAATTGCCCTCTACCCCACGGATGGAGTTGGCACAAGAAAATTGGGAAAATAAGCAATTAGTTACTCAAAAAATCTGAAGAGGAAATAATATTATCTTTACAAGATTTGGTGACAGAATTATATTTTCACCAAAATGAGGAAAATGAAAAAACTGCAGGCAGAGGCATCGCTTGCTGCTGAGCTCAAGAAGAGGCTTTGCATTGTTTGCAGCCATGCAGGATCATGTCCAAAACCTTCAGGTGGAACTTTGGGATGCACACGAGAGAATCTTATAGAAAGAATTGCAGGACGTCACATTCTCTGAAACAAGATGTTGTAACTGAGACCTTTTATGTTCAGTGGAGTAGTTCAGAAATGGTGAACGAGTCTGTTCTAATAAAGAGCAAAATGTAACGTTTGCATTGACGTCTGATGACGAGGAAGTAGCATGTTGGCCCTTAATTAAAACTGAAACCAAAAATGATTGCCAGGGCCAGCAAACTGCTACTAAAACAGCTACTGAGATACAAAAGTCTGGCCATAAATCAGACAAGATTGAAATCCGGTCAATATTAATGCAGTGGGATGCCAAGAAGCTGGGTGTACTTCCCAGAGAGCAGAGTTAAAATCACTGGAGTAAACTGAGCAAGTGTTATCTGCCAAACTGATAAGGCTAATTCATGGTTCCTGGCTGAGAAGCAGAACAATGCTAATATTAACCCTAAAAGAAATCTAGTTCAAGCAGTTAAAGCATTCCCTAATTCACAAGCAGAGGTGTTTGTCGACTTTTTACAAGCAGTCTCACTTCCTCCAGACATGAAATTAATCAGAGGAGACCGCCCCTGAAAAGATGGGGGAAGCAACAAGAGCAGTGCAGCAAGCACTGCAAAGGAAATCAGTTGTACTACAGGGCCTGAAGATCCCCTCGAGACTTGGCTCATTGACACATCTTAATACATGACCTGTTGGGTATAGTACTCTATGGGATTTAAAAATCAAGACCTGCTGTGTAATTCCACGGCAAATTTCAAGATATATTGGGCCCACATGCAACAGGAACAGTATTGTGGAATCCCTCACACCCACGACCCATTAAAGAACACTCCAAGCCTTGGAACTCACAGGGTAGGAACAGTGGCTAATGAGAATTGGGTTGATGATTGCAATTGGATCTGCATTTTTAATGATTGGGATAGTTATTGTACACTGTATGATTACTTGTTTTATTCCTTCTGCTGTTTCTGTCTTTTCTCCTACAATAAAATATCTTCATCACCTCTGTGGACAACTCATGAACCGAGGAAAAGTCCCTGGAAAACACTGTTTGAGCCGAGTGGTGGTGTAAGAAAAAATTATAGAGTGCAATTTGCTTTTAATATTTTCACGGGGTTTTTTTGTGGTTTGTTTGGGGTGAGGTTTTCTAATGGAGCAGTCAGTATTAATAATCTTACTCCCCTTGTATAAATCATAATGAACATGGAACATCTTCCCAGAATGCCACTCTGGTCTGAGTATAAATCAGCAAATGCATCAAACATTGGAACAGCATTTTTTGATCACTTCTGCTCACTAAAGTGTACATTTATAGTAATATTCATGCCAAGTAGCTCATTTTTGCAAGTAACAAGTATGCAGTTACTCTATTTGCATTAATTCTCACAACATAGCTAAAGAAACAAGGCACATCTTGCCATATTTTTTTCATATGGCGATCTGTGATATGCTACAATCCAAGGATTATTTTCCTTGGCATGTACTGCTAAGAAGGGACAATGCCACATGTTGTACAAAACAAACTAGTGCACAACCTTCCACACCAGGGTTACCAAACTGTTTAAAAAGATGAAATGCACTTGTAGGCCCAAAAGCAGAGTTCACAAAGGACACTTTTGATCCCCATTTTCAATAAAAGTATTAACAGTGACCATCGAAAGGAAATCAGAGAGGCTTCAAGCACTAGGATGTGTGATTAGACTGACTGTGTGAATAGCCTTTTTATCTCAATTTTATTCTTTTTTTACAGCATCTCAACAATTTCCAGTACCAGATTTGAAATTCTCTTTACCAGTCACACCAATGTAAACTCAATTGCACACTCTGCACAAGTATTGAAACAGATGGTCACATCTCATTTAATTTAGCACTTCTTGCTTTATCTTTCCTTCTGATGACCCTCTGTGAATCATAGCTGTTAAGCTAAATCACAGTATTTAAACCGCTTCTGCACCATAAACAACACTCCCTTGAGCTTTCTGTAGCTCTGACCTTTACCAGACATCATAATTTTAATTTATATACCTGACCACAAACCCCCATCTCACCTCTATGAAACCTAATTGGTAAAGGATTACTGCCTCTGGACAGAGTCAGGACTACCAGCAAATCAGAACAGTTGATGCGCAGCCAGCACGTGCAGTACAAAACGATGGGGCACCAGATTTCTATTCTCTACTGCTCCCTGTTACTATTATGGAAACATCTAGCAGCCATAACATAGAAATATAGTGAATTCCATCAAACTGTAAGGGTAAAATTTTGAAGGGAAAAAAAAAAAGAAAAAAAAACCACTCAGTTTATTGATTGGGAGACAATACTTAGATGCTGAAAATGCCTTTGAAATAAACAGGCACTAAAATGCCTAATAATGAAATTCCACAGAAATTTTCCATAGGGATCTGGAGAAAGACGACTTGATTTTTGCAGTTGAGTCTGGACAAGCTTTCTAATCCGAAGGGAAGTGTTGCCAGCTCACCAAAATGATCAGAGAAATCACTCCATTACTAAATTCTCATGCAGCATATAGAATTGGAACACATGACCACAACAATGTTGGGGATCACATTTACCCTCTGGATTGACCAGTTAATTAGAGGGGGGGAAAGTCAAATTCCTAAGAGTTTCAGCAAGGCAATAGACATTGCTTGCCTTCAAAGAACCAGCAATTTTTCTAAGATATTTCTAAGACATTTTCTTTCCTTTTTAGTATTAAAGGAAAATATCCCAAAAGCCAGTTAGAAATAAGATTGCTATCCCATATTGAACCAAGCCTTCTGTAGCTTTACACATATATAAAACATTCCATCCACAACTTTTAATGTAGAGTTCTGTATAGCATTTGATCAAATATAAGTATCAGATGGGTATAGCTGTGGGAAAAAAATAGTATATAAAAACATTTTGTGTGTGAAATTTATTTTTTAATCAACACATAAGCAGTTCCTTAAAATATTTTTACATAATTCCTAGGTTAAAAAAACAGCTATTGTAGACTCAACATTAGTGTACTTGCATTGAAACCATGTATGGTGTTTCAAAGCCTACAACAAATAACTTCCCTTTGGAGCATTTGAGTATTTCTGAAATAATAGAAAGGGAAAAGTGAATAAGACAAATACAGAGAAGCCATTCAAAAACAAAAAGAACTTCCATATAGATGGAAAAAATAACCCAAATTTTTTAGTCTCTCATGGTAGAAACCTGCAGATCTGACACAGCTTAGATTTGTTTAAATTACTTTGCTTTATCAGTGTAAAATATGTGAGACATCTTAGGTATATTCAGAAAGTTTGTGCAGGAGATGAATTTGGCTCTCAGTTTTTGAAATTGTTTGTATTGTAGTGGATTCACTTTGTGATTCCCATGGCTGCAGCAGAGCTTTCATTTACATTTTTACTGCATTTTGGTGCAATTCAATTCGAACTCTAGGCAAGGTCTTCCATGTTCTGAAAAATCCAGAACTGACTCTGAAGAGAGCATACAAAATTTAAATGGCACAACCTTTTTTTCTGTCCAATGTCCTTTATTTTCAGACAAATAGGCTCATGCATAAAACTCTCTTGTGCATCGAGTATTGGTAAAATATTCTTTTCACATCAGGAAATAGATTTGTGCATGCCAGACATGCCCCAAAGGTATTGGACATGTACAGGTGGAGACATCTGACTGAAAACAATGTTTTATTCTCAACAAAGCCACAGCAAACTCTGCTATGCTCCCTAAAATCCCACCTGTATATGAAGGGTCACTGACTATCCAATCAAAAAAAAGCTCAGAGGAGCAACTTAGGGCTCCTAAAATTTTTACCTAGGGGAAAAAAAAGCTGACCTTTCAAGTCTCCAATCAAGGTGTCTAGTTACATACCATTAGTGAGAATTAGTTATGGTCAGGACTGTCAGAAGGGCCTTACAAGAGCACAACAAAAATAGCTGCACAACAAAAATCTCCTGATGCTCATCCAGTTGCACCATAAATGCTCCATTCCATTCAGAATGCACAGTCATGCACGGCCTTTTCTCATTATCTAGATCCATGCACTGATATTCCCAAATTCTATTATTTCCCCACAAATTATATGTCACACCAGTGACAAAAGGTGAGAAATTAGGATCTATACGTAAACAGCGTTTAATTCTGAAGAGAAAATCACCCAGTGTGGCTGTTCAGGGATCTCAGCTAATGTAAACTATTATCCAGACTGACAAAAAATTCAGAGCACACACTCACTCAGATATATACAGTGGTATTTATACACATACAAACAACAAACAGTTGTGAAAGTCTCCAGCCAAATGTATTCGTGTACATAGTTACTTAACCCTGGTAAACTGTCCCATTTCAGGACAGAAATGATGCAACACAAGTTCAGAAATCCTGCTTATACCGGTGGGAAATCATTTTCCCAGTTGTGACAAGAAAATTACAAGCATTACCCACAGACATATTGAAAAGTCAATTTTAAAATAATCAATCTACTAAGCATACTTTTAAGTTACACTATTTTAGCGTTTGTGATACATTTGGGCTTACTCTTTAAAACTTGCTTCTCTTTTTAGTGGTGCGTCTTTGTAAGCTTATTTAAATAGGACACATGTGATGGTATTTATGTGCCTAAATATCTGAACAGCAGCAGAATTTCATAGCCAGAAATGTAGGGCTAGCTCTTGCACTCTCAGAAAATGATGACTACATTAATTTAAAATTTCTTCTCTTTATAGCTACATGTGTTGTAAAGGAATTTCTCCCAGCCAGCCAGAAATAAAAGTCATTAGACAAAGAGAGCATTTTATAAGGTAACACCGCTCAGAGCAATTCTAGAGCTGTGCTAGAGCACAACGCATGTTTACATTCTTTAAAAAAACTACATAAATTTGAAACACTCCAAAAGAAATATCACTGGCTACGGAATTCATCATGCAACACTTGCAGTCTCCTCAGAGGGTGGGCAATACACACACAGAGAGTCCTGCAGTTGGTGTCCTAGTCAAGCAAGACAACTGCTCACCCCATGGTACTCACCAAGACAGCCCCTTCAAGGATGAAATCCTGCCTTTTGGGCTGCTCAGCTCAGATAGCCTCAATTCCTTCATCTTCCCAGGTACCTCTAGGAAAATACCTGCCCAGGTGATGTAGATCACCACACCTCCTATTAAGGTCAGTAGTACTGCCTGCCAACAAGGCTTGTTTCTACAACGGCAAGTTTCTAAATTTTGGTTTGTAACTTAATGGTATCCATTTAAGATTACAAAATTTCAGCTGCTCCTGATTCAAACCAAGAAGCCAAAGGCGCACTGTCCCACACCATACTCCTGAGACATTCAGCCTCTCTGATTTGGAAAACTCATCCACAGACCAACATAAATAATTTTTCCTGAAGCCTGATGTTCCCAAAAGGCTTATAATACTAATGAGAAGCTGCTAATGTTTAATTTTGTTTGTAGAGCACAGGTGAACAGGTGCACTTTAAAGCATAAAATGAAATATTAAAGGTAAAGTATTTCTTATTTATTATCATAAGCTTTACCAGACTTAAAACATGTAAAAGATTCCAGCTCCATGTGAATGGGAAACTTTGTCACTCTCTCTAAAGACCTGGTAACATTTAGCCAGGCTCCAAGAGTAACCTTTAAGATGCTGCTTACAAAGGTGCCATGAGGGATACTTAAAGTACACAGTCTGCAAACTTTTCCTTACTAATGGAGGGGACGAAGGAGAAGGGAAGGGAGAACAGGGCATCCAAAAAGTGCTGTTCTTCATTTGTAGTGTATTACATGCAAAAGACTTAATAATCTAAACCAAGACATACTGTACTAAACTTTTTAATTATGCCTCTTAGGCATATTTAGGCTCTCAGAACACAATATTAAAAAAATTAAAAAGCAAGCACCACCTTTAGAAACGGAAATAATCATTAAATGAAGCTAGACAGACAAGAAGACAAGATAAAGATTTTCCTTGAAGAATTTACAGCCTAGAACATGGGAGGTTATAGAGAACTATCTGTATCTTCAAATCAGATGTGCACAGGGAGGAAAGACCCATCAATCAACTTTCATACAGGGTGTATTTGTTGCTGCATTTTAGTCGAGGAACCACTATTAGATACTCCAGACATTTTACCAAATATCACATGAAAAAAATCTGCTCCAACCAATGTAATTTTAAAGGCTAACTTTCACCTAGAAACATGCTTTCCCACATGAAAAAGTTTCGTTGCTGAAGAGGAGCTATTAATAAAAGTTATTAACTCACCCCTCAGGGCTGGTAGCGGATGTGACACTACCATAGCACAATTTAGCATGCCTTACTTTTGAGTAGGCTACTTTAAAGGGAGTAAAAAGTTAAGCCTTTAGGTCCTACTAACCCACAGGGAAAAAAAAAAAAAGTGTTTACTTGTCATTAATTTCCTGATAATCATTAGGCTATTTACTGATCTTGTGGTTTCAATAGCAAGGCACTTCCTCTCACCAGATGTAACCTTATCAATGACCAAACTCAGTGACATGCCAAAATTTTTTAAAACTCTACCTTAGGATGTCTGTACTTGGTATTAATGTGTTGCATTTAAAATGTCAAAATAAAATCTGGCTAATTTTGGATAAGCCAATTCACTTGCTATCTTTGCTGCCAAAGCCTGCTGATCCTTCATGAAGATAAATTTGTCCTCTAAAAGTCTATAACAGTTTTATTGACACTGAAAACTGTAGAAAGAGCATTAAAATATTCAAACCATTCCACAAGTTCCAAAAATCACAGATGCTTTTTAAACTTCAAAACTGCACCAGAGTTCAGATATCTGGGTGAGAGGCAGAAAACAAATGAACAAGTTGGAAACACTGGGAATGAGGCAGATACAGCACAGCAAAGAGTAGCAGAACTGCTACAGGGATGCGAGTTGTTATCTGTCACTTTGGTGGCATTTATGAAATCTTCAAAATCCACAAATTTTGTTTGAGAGTTAGGGCTAGAGAGGTACAAAATGTCTGAGCAATCATCATGTCTTGGACACGAGCACCCATTGTAGTTACTATCAATGTAATTATAGGCTTTGGTGGAGTCTTTTGAAAATCACAATCCAAGTCACCTGCTTCAGACTGAGAAAAATGACATCACACTTGTGTCATTTATTTGTGCTCTGTCATTGTCATTCTGCATAGGTCATCAAATGCCTTTTCACTGACTTCTGGCAGAAGAGCATAGAAGGTTTTAGTTAAAGGAAATATTTCCTAAGACATCTTTACAAATAGATGTGGAGGAGATCAAACACGTAATCAGAAGAACTTATGCCTTACAGTAGTCCCTAGACAAACATTTGTTCGTATGTCACTGTTGTCAAGTGTCATCCAGCCTACAGGTACAACAGTACTTCAAGTACAAAGGAGTTATTGTCATAATCACTGTCCCTTTTTAAACAATGATTTGTGATACTAATCATCCACACCATTTTATAAAGTCCTCAAATATTTTCCGTTGAGCTCCAGTATTGTTCTTTGCAAGACACAGCCAGGTCTTATAAATGCTGATGCTGATGTAAGACCTTCATCAAGCAGGCACACACCAAAAAAATACATGCAGTGATATGTTAGTGGTGCTGGTGTTAGCTCCCGCTTGGAGCTACAGAAGTCATTTTACACTTACCCCTTTCCTTGGCACTTAGTAGCAAGGCGGGTCAGTCTGAGCATTCCTATTTAGTATCAATGGGTAGCAATTGTCCAAAAAAGGCAGACTAACAAGTAAAAAAGAACACATAACTACAGACAAGCAAAGCAGAATCTGGGCACAAGCTATGGCAGCAGTGCTGTGCAGAGCAGTCATTATTTAATGTCACACTATTTTTTAAAGGCAAAGGAAACATCCCAGATAATTTGAGTACACAGAACAGAGCAGAATATGAAGAAGGTGACTATATACTATTCATGAAAAGACCAAATTTTTGAAAACAAACAGGGACAATGTCTGCACTCTTACATTGTACTGGTACATAAAAATCTCACTGTCATCCAGATTACTTCACAAAATCAGTTTGAAGCACGTGGGCTGTGTATGTGCAGCTTCTTAGTGTTGCTCCTTTTGTAAAACACACGTATGTGCTGATTTGGCTGGTATGACCTAGAGTGACTGACTTGCCTGCACCAGCTGCTGCTGCAGCCAGGATGGGAACAGAGCTGTCACACACTGTGCTGTGTTTTTGCAACTGAGTAGGTCAGTCTGATATTCCCCTGTGATGTAGGCAAGATATACAGCACATGTATCTCCTGGCGATGAGACTCTGGCATGTCCCCTACTACACAGAGACAGCCTTTGTACTTTGTGCAAATCCAAACCCACACCCTGGTGTGGGGAATTTGTTTTATCCCAAGGTCAATCATGCCTGCTCCTCTCTGTAAAGGATAATTTCTGAGGCTGCTTTATTATGAAGGATATAGTCTTAATCCCCTAGATTTTTCCCTAAAATACAAAATTATTCTTAGTCCTTCCTGCTTAGGATTGCAGATAGCTTGGATCTGTGAATCCCTCCTTTTTCCTGTGGCCTATTTGCTGGATGTTGTCTTAATAGGTATGTTAAAATGCACACTTTAAATACCAGTAGGCTGCCTTGAGTTACATCAGCCACTGCAGTACCAAGACACAGCAAAGGATGGTCGGTGACATGGGAAGCAGCAGTTTTGGAAGGTCAGCCACAGAGCTGCGAGCAAAGGATCACTGTGATCTCCTGCCAGCTTTAACACCTTTTCTCTCTCCCCATGATTAACATTTTCACATTGGGTCTTCTGGATCACATTCACCAAGAAAGCCCAGAAAAACAACACAGATCTCAACAACACATCCCAGCAACATAAATCCTATATGAAGCAGATTAGGAGAGGGAAGTTGGCTGAGGACTCCAACTAGAGTCTGGAAGGTGTTCAATTTCCTACCACAGACTCTGCAAAGTGGCTCTGAGTAGTGTCAATAATTTTGTGTACCCCTTGCACAAGGATCTGTCAAGGCTTCACCTTATACTCATGCATGGTTTGCTCTGCAATAATATGTAATCAGTTTGCAAGTCACATTTCAAAAAAAAAAAAAAGGCAGTCCCATGCTTTCAGCCTCCACAGGGAATAGGAATTGTCTGAGTGCAGAAAAGAAAGCTGACAACACCATTTAGGAAATTAAGAGTTCTGAATATATTTCTCAAACTGCTTTTAAGCATCTTTAATGTTCAAGAAATTCAACATAGACTAGACAGACAGAAAACAAAAAAAAGCAAGTATAACCCTGGAGAACATAATAGAAAATAAGTGGTCAAAAAACAGCAGGGAAGAAAACAAAAGATGCTTTCATGAAGGAAACTGCCCACTCAGAGGAACAATGGGGAAGAAGCCAGGGACAACACACTGGGACAGGACACAGAACAGGGTAAGAGAGGAAGCAAAGCACATTTATGTGGAAAGCTTTATGAAAAGAGAAGTTGCCATGACTGGGGAAGCAATCAAAAGGCTGCATGTCAATACTACAAAGCTTAACCACGCTTGGTCTGAACAGTACTTGGCACACAAAATATAATGGACTGAATGTAAAACAGCCCAAGGAGGTGAACAGTAAAATGGGTCTTAATCCAAACTGGGAAGAACCACTGTATCAGAGATGTGCTCCAAACAGGAACAAGAGATAGATAATAAGTAGGTATATTATTATAAGAACCATGTGATGCAGATCAGTTACTTAGCAGCAATACAGAGAAACATGCAGCTTTTTTAAGGTAGGCAACTGGCATGTTTTGTTCCATTTTATAAGGTGTTGCACACCTGCATGATGAAATTTAGGATACAAGACAGCACCACAGAAGGTAATGAACACCAAACATGTTAAGTCCTATGCCCCAGTCTATTTGATCTAATATATTAAATAGGAAGGCATTCCCTGTTTAATGCTTTCATAGAATGAAATATCACAATGCACCTGTATATTTTAGGTTAGCCTCTCAGCTGGAATAAATAGCTGCAGCCTCACTGAAACCCATAATTTTCAAGTATTCCCCCTTCATTCCACTTCCTTTGGAAGGAGGAAGCTGAATTTCAGTTTGCATGTTTCGCACCTCCTCCAAAACTTCATGGTCAACTTGGCCTAAAGACATGATTTCTTTTTCTTTTAGCATGCTAACTATCCTGTTTTACAGACAATTACTTCATCTGTACCTGACTCTGAACCTGGTCAGCCTATTATATTAAAACTCTCCTAACCCTCGCCCTCACACCACTCTGTTAATGACTGAATGTTATAAAACAGTGGCTGCTTTGAAGGTGACAAAGCAAAAACTGACTCATCCATCCCCTGACTTTCCTATTAATACAATTAACGGTTTGAGTCAAACTTCTTTATCTTTTTCAAAGGCTTGAAGTGACAAGGATTATCACCAAACACTCCAGAAAAGATTGTTTATTATTGCTCCCTAAACCCAAATCAACTCTTGCACCACATCTCCAACGCACAACATACATGTCTGCTATTGTTGTTGCTGGGCTGAGGCTACAGTATGCGTTTGCATTACAGCAACCACTTTATGACTTATAGTTATCAGCCAAGAGCAACACACAAAGGCACAGTGGCTTTAAAGCATCAACAAAGTATCAGTAAAGAAAAACTCCAAAATCGTTTTTCTCATAAGCAGCTGACAGTAGCTGCTGTGAAACAAATGACAACTTTGTGTCTCTCCAACCAGTAAACTTCCAGTAAACTTCGGACAGAGTTGGACCAGTTGGTTTTTTTACCTCAGTCCAGTGGTTCATTGCCCCAGTTAGAAGCAAAAATGAGCCACAGGAATGGGATAGAATGAATCTTTTTACAGAAAGTTTCTAAGTTGGTTTGTATATGCATTGTAAATACTGAGGGCCCTAAGAAAAATGAAGGGGAAAAAATAAATAGAGTGTTTCACCATGAAAGCCAGCAATTCATTATCAAGCAAATACCTTAGTAATAAATTCCCATTTCTCATTTTGGGAAATTTCCATGAATATTGGTAATATAATTATGATAAAGGTTGAAGACATACTACAGTACTCAACTGCTAACAGTCCACAAACAATTTGTCTTCTCATAACAGACAGGAGAGGGTTTAATTACACTGAACATTTCAAGGAAAGATTGAATGTTTGCCAGACAACTCTCCATTGATTGCTTTTAAAGCATACTAGTTGACTGGTGAAGGGAAAATACAGATTCTTGGCTCCAGGTAATTAACTTTCATGCTGTTCTCTTCTTAAACCCTAATGAAGCTCCCTTGAAGTCTTCATTACCAAAGGGTATTTGTTAATAAAAAAGCAGAGAGCCAGACAAAGATCCTATTTCCCTTTCCTTCACTATAAATTTCTGTCTATTACACAATTCTCAGGACTCAGTAACATCTTTGAAGTGAGTAATGATAGCCTGAAAAGTGCAAAGGGTGAGTGATACGTAATGAGAGAGGGCAAAGCAGAAATATGGAAAAAGCTGGGACCTGAAGAGAGACTCAAAAGAGAGAATGGGGGTGTTTAACAGAGGAAAGAGTAGAAGGAAAAGAAAGGCAGAGCTATATCAATATTTGGTGAAATGGCATTACCATGAAGTTAAACTGATGAAGATAAAAACCAAAACTTTAGGACATTCAGCAACTCAGCAGCTTAATCTCAGGCAGATAAGTTTTTCAGAGATGGTAAATAAATCAAGTCTAGATTTCATAAGGTAAGGAATCAGATTGCTTACTGACACTGGTGGCAGTGCTTCGTTCAAGGGAGCATCTGCTCAGATATTTAAAGTGCTTAGTGTATCTGGCAGAGCTCTCCACAACAAAGACTCCAATCCAAGGACAGTGAATCCCCTTGCTCCAGCCACAAATAAATACTGTTGAGCCAGCTGAGGTATATTGGCTACCTAAGGGAATGCGATCCCTTCTGTCAGCTCTGCTGAAGATAAAGTCTTTGGTTTGCACTGGCTGGGTGTTGATATTTCAATGTGTCCTAGTGCTATTCAACAAAGCACCAAAGTGCTTTAATACAAGCTTCCTGTGAAGTCACTGAAAGGCATATTTTGGATTACTCTTAATTCCCAAAACAAACATACAACAATTTGCATAAATATTGTCCACAATATTACAGTTGGAGATTTTGTTGACTCAGTACCTGAGTGCTGGAGGAAAGTCAAGATATGCAGTCTGTTTTGTCTTTCATTGTCCTGTTGCCTGAATCCAAGACAGCAGCCACTAGGAGAAAGGAATAAATGCTTTTTGTGATTTCATTTTCATCTATTTTGTATGTCAATATTTCTTTTCAGTATATTAATACACATCCTTCCCTGTCTCTAAAACCTACATTAAAAACAGGAGGTAATCTGTATCCCTACTTCATGCATCAGCAAGAGAATTTGGCATATGAAGCACCCCAGCACTATTCTTTAGAAAATCTCTGCCTACATAGAAGATTTTCCTGGAGATTTCAAGTTTGCACAATGCATTTCTGCTGGCTTCACACAGAAGCCATGCCCCCATCACAATTCCCACCCCATCCCCATGGCCCTATTGCAATTTTATATATAATCAGATCAGATAAATCGTAAATGGCACATACAAAAGCACATTCTAGCAATTTATAAAAGGATTAAGACTCACTAGTCACTATTTGCAATTATTGAAATTACCTTTTTGGAACACTAAGCATCTGAAGAGGTGACAATGGTTCCAAGTCCCTGCACTTTTGACGGTCTAAAAAATGGTTCTTCCTCAAGTAGTTTATTCAGCTTTTGGAAGCACATCTGAATTTTACAGAGCTATGTGTCTTACATTTTGTGAAGTTCTATGTACTATTTAGATACAGCAAAGACTGCTATTAGTGATTTCCTTTGTAAAGCTTATGGCTATGGTTTCTATAGCTTGCTGTACCCGTTAATACTCTCTAAAGCTACGATTTATCTTTCTAATTTCAGGATTACTTTTATTCAGTTGAGGTTGTAGCTGTCATTAATCAGTAGCTACAAGAGATGTGCATTTACAAGAAAGGGTATTTCAGAGCAGGTAGAGACTAGTATAATCTCTTGCTTTCAAAAGTACCTATTAAAAATACAGTCAGAATGTTGCATTAAACAGCATAGAAGCTAAAGCTCCATGAGAGAGAACTTAGCTGAAATGTGATAACAGAAATGCAAGTAAATCCAAACAATTAGCTGTGGCATACACATCAAAAACATTTCCCCAAAAGTATCAAACATGAGCAAATTCCCTATCAATACAGGAAAGGAGCTTGCACTTAGATTTTTCAGTTCAGGAGTATTTGTAATAGCTCATATAAATTATGAATTATCACAGAACTAGCCTTTGCATCCAAAGCCCATTATTACTTTGCACCACTTCATTTGGCAGAGGAAATTGAGTTCTGTTTAGAACTGCCTAACCACCAGTGATAAGCCAAAGTATCCATTCCAGATCTTTGACATTACAGATATCAGAGAAGAAACGGATCTTCTGATTGTAGCCTAAGGAACAAAATGTTCTGTAGTTGCCTGCTAAGATGAACAGGAATCAGTCACTGATTCAGGAACAAACAAGCAATTTTGGATCAGCCTGCAACTACATTTTCCAAAGGTTTCACTTGGAGAAAAATATTTTAAGTTTTATTTTTTTATTCACTTATCACCAGCTCCAAGATAATGTTACACAGTAATTTCATAAAAATGCTGATCACCTACGCCACAGGGCATCACAGCTGCTTGTATGTTGAATTGGTCTCTTTATCCTCAATCTTTTACAACAAAGACACAAGACAGTGCTACTGACAACTAATGAAAAATCTTCTCTAGAGGCCTTCGCATTCCTGCGCTTACAAGTCCCAAGTCTTAACACCCTTCCTCACATTGCAGTCTAAATGCAGGCTGTTATGACCTTAGGGGACTCAGGTGTGAAAATGAACCAGCTTCACATGCATCCTGGTGGGGCACATCAACAAGATTATGCAAGCTGATAAGAGACATGTTACACTCATAATCACACTTCCCAGTGGATGCATCTATGCCAAAACTCGTTGCAGCAGGGACAGTGACAAGCAAATGTTCAGTCCTAGGAAGAGAGTGGAGAAAGCTTTTGTCAGGCTGTTGGTGGATGGTTTATGTGTTTCCTCAGGAGTGTACTTTCATGGGCTATGCATATTTTAGACCCAGGAATAATGGGAATGGCTTTCAATTTTCTGTTCCATTGTCTTCCACTAAGGTCTTATGTCCATGTCATCACTGGAGCAACTGAGTGCTTTCCAGTAGTTTGTGAAGCGACATGACTGACATCTGTCATGTGTTCCTGCCGTAATCCCCTCCCATTGCAGTAGTGTTTTTGTTTTCTTTTGCCCTTTCTTTGTCTTTTTTTTTTTTTTAATTAGATGTGTGCACAGACTGGTATATACTGTGTTAGGAAAAACAAGGTGAAACAGGCACTTTTTACTCAGCAAAGAAGTTTCTTCTTTTGTACTGGTCCTTGTAGGAGCTCAGTCCACAGTCTTAAACCACGTTCAAGAAAGTCTTTGTGATGCTTCATATCTTGCTGGAGTGACTGGTCACAGTAGCCACCTGCAGGTCTATCTTAGATCAAATCCTTTCTTTTCGTGTAGTAAAGGGACATATGGCCTCTGGTGTTATGTTACCAATGGACGGGAAACTGGCAAGAGAGAACTGGAATGAGAAACGGTCATGATCTTCCTACTAACTTCAGCATTTGGCTACACTCAGCAAAAACAAACTGGTCAAACTCTCCAGAACAGATCTTTATTTTTTAAGACATTGTTGCAGGACTTGATCCTAACACACTTCACTACAAAACAAGGACAAAATCCAGCCCTTTCCTGAGGGTTTATTATCAACACAAAAAACACGGTGAGATTTAAAAACAAAGGCAAGTAAAGCTGACCCATTTTTAGATGTTAAAATAAAGCACCAGCACCCTCTATCAGGATATTTCAAACACTGGCAACAGAACAGTGATTTATCCTGAATAGAAAATATGCCTTTAGTAGATATTTAGTATGTACCGCAATCTTTGTAAGCCTGCTTTAATTAAAATCTCTATTTCTGTTTTAAAATTGACATGAACTACTACCATCCAGAGGTCTGCTTTGCACAGATATTTTTCAGAGCTGTAGAGCAAATTGTTATGCAGTATCACTCAGATAAAGGCCTGCAATAAGAGAAGTGATAATGAAGACAGCAGCTGTTACTAAATTACAAAAACAAGACAGATTTGTTGGCAAACACTAACAATCTGGGAAACTTTTCTGCAAGTTCAACACTTCTGCAAACAGTCCCTTTTGGGGTTCCTCCAATGGAGTGTCATGACACCAGAAAAATTGCTTCACAGGAGATTTATGAACTTTCTAACACAACCTGCTGCTCCTCACACTGATCTCCTTCACAGGGAAGGTAATTAACATTCATCATGACCCCTTGCAACCCTTTTTTTATGGAAGGGCCTATAGCATACAGAAGAGGTTCAGAAAGAAAACCTGGATGTTCAATGCCTGCTCTTCCTAATAGGTTCCACACAGTCAGCAGCAGAACATATTTCCCTACTATGCCTCACCAAAATCCTCAGCCACTAGAGAAACAAATCTTCTTCAGTATAGCATTTCACCAGTTCCTTGCATCTAAACAATTAAATAACATCTGCTTCCAGTCACTCCATAATTATGACAGGTTTCAAGAGGAAATCCCAAGGACAAACATTTTATAGCCATTCTTCCAGCTTGTGGCAACTACTCTAAATGCCACTGGCTTCTTTAGACCACTAGCCATTTAAAAAACTGGACAGATTCATGAGTTTTCCAGCACCCTCTGGTTATGCGTACTTTATCTTTCACAAGGACTTCGCACAGTCAGAGAATTTCCATCTGAAAATTATCAACTCATGTTTTTCCCAATGCACTAAATGAAAGGGCATGGGGTAGCACAACTAGTCATCCATGGGGATTACCAACCACTTCAGGCTTCTATGTGTGTGCAGGTTTACAATATGGATTTTGAAAACTATTTTATTTGCTTCTTTTTCCCCCCTCAGCTCTCCTCAGTAGGTGGCCAAGTAAGTCCTTCTCTCCTGAAAGGAGCCTCAAGAGCTGCATTTTTTTTTTTTTAATCATCATTAAATTTCTCAAAACTCTGCTTGGTGTAATCCAAGTTCAAGGAACTTTGCTGAAAAAAATTGCAATTGCATCTTCAGTGAAGCACTGGAGGCAAAGTTACCAGGGCTACTGAAAGGGAGAGTGCAGCAATATGCTTTGAGTAAAGAGGCCAGAAAAAACTCACCCCAGAAGATTTTATTACTATTGTATCTGCTCTCAGTTGAGACTCAGTAAAAAAATAACATAAAGGAGATACGGAGAACTTTGTCATGTATGTTTTCAAATATGCAGATTGATATTGGATGCAAATTCCTGGAATGATGCATTCTGCCCTGAAGCATGAAAACTGGAGTTTTGTCCCACACTTAAATAAAGCCATACTCCCTTGAAGTTTTTAGCCCACAAGAGAGGGGAAAATTTGAGTGTCTACACAGAAGAACCAGTTTTTAATTAGGAAAAGTGGTCAATCTCTTTGGAGAAGAATCAAACAATGAATTTTAGAAGAAAAGTTTTAATCTGTTTTCGGTTCTAAAGATGTTTCATAAGGGAGGCTGCCTTAACAGCTGTCATAATTACCTATGAATGTTTTTTGCCTTTTTGCAGTATTTTTGAAGGCTTTGATATGCAAAGTAGTACTACATGGAAACAATTTGCTTTGTCTCGGTTGTGGTAACTTCCTAAATGCATGCTACAACCCCACTGGCTCATGTCAAAGGGAGCTTAGCCCTTTCCCATCAAGGGAACTCAAATCTTCCACGGCACACTAAACAAACAAAAACACAGTTTCTGCAAAGCATGGTGACACTTTTCTCTCAAAATGTCTAGCCTCTGTGACTATTTGCCAAAGCAACTCAGGTCTTCCAATACCAATGCATACACTGAACCTCAAAAGCAAATGAAGTACACGGTGCTGTAATAACAGCACTAGTTTGAGAGACAACCACCTATCTTGGAACAATAAATTCATTGGTAAGACTTCACGTATTCTTCTGCATAAAATCGCAGGGGGGAAAAAAAAAAAGGAAAATAGTAACCAGGACAGGTCACAGTAAACCAGGACAGGTCACAGATTGAACTGACAGTCACAGAGATGAAGAAGATATGTTCACTCTTAGGTTTCTTCACAGAGATTACAAAGAGCAGATACTCAAAGGTAGAAAGAAACTTTGCATGTTACAGTGTACAGCATAATTACCCTCCTCCATGATAACTAAAAAAGGGGCTGTTACTGAGAAAGTTGTTCTGTTGTATGTTAGACTTTATATCAAGTGGCACTTCTTGGACAAGAAAGTAGTTTTTCAGAAAAAAAAACTTTAGAAAAAATAGTTATGTAACAAGAAAGAGAGAAGTGAAAAGCAGGTAAGGACAGATTATACATTTAAACATAGGAAGCATAAAAAATGTAGAAGATAAAAAAAAAGAAACTTTCTCAGCTCTTCACAGGACGAAATTGGTAATAGGACGAAATTGGCCAGAGAGATATGGATCAGTCAACATTGACATGATGTTTCATTTTTTCAAATAGTAGCTTAAATACATTTTTTTAAATATACATCAACTTCAAACCAATTATACTCAATAAACACATGATTATCTGGGGTCTGACAACATGGAAATGATCTCTGCCTCTGCTAAAACCTTTGATATAAAACACACACTCATTTTCTTTCATGTCAACTTCATTTAGCAGTTGCTTCCTTTCCAAAATGAAGTCAGACAAGTCAAAATTAGTATTGCACACACAGCAAGCTTCTCCACCAGATCCGTTTTAATCAGTACACAGCCCACAAAGTCTGGACCTGAACGGCTTCAATGGAAGGATTGTTTTCTGCTGGGGATATAACACAAACTTGCCTGGGCATGTAATTGCCTAATGGACTTCTAATTTTTTTGAGAAGGTAAGTTTTTTACTAATAGCCACAAAGAACCAGTGTCTGCCATCACAGACATTCATTCAGTCCTAACAAAGTTGAGAAGACCTGTGCAGTGCCACCAGAAGAATAGTGGAGAAGGACACTAGGATCTGATCCTCCAAACATGGACAATGTATAGAGATCAGATTAAGTAAATGTATGTTTTTTTAAATGCCTTACCCAAGTAAAGCACCAAGGAGTTAAGCAGCTGGAGCAATAGTCTGAAGAGTAAAGATGAAAAATTCTGGTCCCAGTACTTCAGACACTGCATAAGTTGAGATCTGCTCCATGAACACATCCCAATTCTGTTTCCTCAAAAGCAACACGAAGAGTGATGAGATATTCACTACTGACGTCACAGGAGAGATATACACATTTGGATATCAGGGTTCCCAAAACTGTAATCAGATCTGACTCTTGTGATCATGTGACACTTAGTTAATTTCAATGGAACTTTTGACTAGGGTCTACCCAAATAAATTCTATAACTGCAATGAGTATGTATAAATTAGTGAAAGCTTGTTAAGTGCTTAGGGTTTCTGGGATGACAAGTTCTATACAAATACAAAAGATTACTGCTACATAATATCCATCCTGAGAGAACAGTGACATTCCTGGAGCTGTTGTGGGAGCTGAGGTGAATAATAGACATTTCATAATTTACCATGAAATACTCATTTATCTTTAAAGAACAGCAACAAGAAAATGCAATGCTAAAAAAAGAAAAAAAAAAAAAGAAGAAAAGATAAAAGAAAAGTACATCGTATTTTCCTTGTGAACTGGAGAAAACTATTGGAAACCAAAACAATTCCAAACAAATATCCAGCAACTGGAGATGGCAACTGAACAGCAGGATTTGATGAAGTAAGAATGATGCAGAACCAGCATTTAGAAAAAGAATTTAGGATAGTTGTACAAATATTATCCAGATGAGTATAGCTGCATCTAGGGCAGGAATAAATAGCTTTCACTCAGTCCTTCAGGGAACCACAAGGTGGTTTGTCACTAGTGGTAACCTCAGCAGAACACTGCAGGGAATCTGACCGATGGTGACTTGCCTTTGAGGAAGGCACGATCTCATGCCTCTGAGCTTCCCCTGAGCTGGAATACCCCAGTATGTATATAAGCAAGAGCTTGGATTCTGTGAGACTGCTGCTCCTCGCCTTCAGCTTCCAGTTCTGACCTCACAAACACATCCCCTCCCCAGGCATGGTCCTCCAGCCGAGGCAGCAAGATGGCTCCGTGTCTGAGGGGCAGAGAGCCCGCATCTTACCAAGGTGTTTGGCTTGTGAGAGGAAACCGGTTTTGTCTAGCACTGACTAGAATTAGACTTCACAAACCCCAGGCTTGGGAGATCTCTGACCAGCTAGCAAGTTGTTTTGTCATTTTTGCGAGAAGCAGGCTGTAGCTGAAAAAAGTGCCATTCTCCCAAAACCCTTTCCCCTTCACTGCAAGCACTGAAATCAGCTGTGCCTACTGCCCATCCACCTGCTCAGAGACCTTTTCTTTCTGTGGGAGCATTTGGCAGGGGCAGGGATTTATTCAGTTACCTCAAAGATCTCCTAAAGGCCTGTAAGAACCGTGATCTGGAGAGGGCAGGTGAAAGGCTCATTTCTCATCCTTGAATGGTCTTTATGACTAACCAACTTAGGTGTTCAGCCAGAGGAAAGTGTTATTTCAGGCATTTCTAGCTGAAACTGAGCAATGGAGATGCTGCTAGGGGCTCACGTGGGCCACACTGCTGTCCCACTACCACCCAGGCAGGAGCGAGGCCATGCTCCCCACCACAGCAGCTGAGGGGGAATGGGAGCAGTCTGCTCCTCACCACCTCATTTTGTTAGAGGGAGCAGTTCATCACTTTAGCCTGGCAAGCGCCTGCCATCCCCAAGAGACACCCAGTCCCACCTTCCTCCCAGAGATCACCATACTGTTCAGGTCTGTTCTGCCCCTCTGCTCTGGAGGGGACTGCTCCCATGCTCCCAGCTGCCCCACAAGCACCAAGACCCACTGAAAATGAAGCTGTGACATCTCTCGCCAGGTGCAAACCCTGGGCTGGACCGTGGCAACCTATTTATAAGCCCTTAGGGCTGTGCCTGGCCCCACTCTCCAGGTGCTCCAACAGGGGCTCCAGCCCTCGCTGCCGTGCGTGTCCCAGAGGCCCAACTTGCCCGGCTTCTGCTCGGTCCCTCAGGCAGCTCAGGCCCGATCTCCTCACTCAGTCCCTGCTCCAAAGGCCATTGCTGGAGTGCAAAGGGTGAGGGTTATTTCTCCTAAATAAAAAAGTGGTGCGCGTCTGTTCTTGCTACAGTGCCCTCATGCGTTCCCACCCAGAACTGACCTGCAGAGTTTCCACTGCCCATTTGTGGCTTCTCTGGTTTTTGATGTTTGTGAGCGTGTCAAAGCCCTGCTACAACCCGCAAACACACACACACACACGCAGCTCCCAGCATCAACCCAGCTGGAAATAAGTCTTAATCCCAGACGTCACTACAAGGACCAAGCCAGTCTCTACAAGCTGCAGAATGAATTTTGCCCCATGAACTGCCAGCACAGCTGCCGCCCTCTGGGACAAGGCTGATAACAGTGCTGCAGTGGCAGCGGAGCGGAGACCCAAGTGTTGCCAGCTGCAGGAATGCTATGGCCTCAGCCCCAGAGGAGACTTGCTGCACATCAACTCTGCCTCCAGAAAACCCTGCAAAACCTCCTTCTGTCAAACTGCCTTCCCAGCATAACAAGGATGACATTCACCCTCTGGTATCCCAGCGGTATTAACCACAGCAAAAAACACTCACTGAAGTAAACAAATGCCCAGAAAAGTAAACTGATCTCCCAAAGTACTGTACAAGAGACCTGAACACCGCTGTAGCCCAAGGCCAGGATTTTTAACCTTTAGAAAGTCCAGAGGATTTATGAAGTCTAGTTGGTATTTTATATCAGATACTGGACTCTATATAAAATGTATTCATATACTGCAATAACAAGTTTCACGGATACTGAAAGACACGCTGCTTCAAATATTATGGTCTGAGAGAGCAAGCAACTGTGCTATCAGGTAGCAGAGTTTATCCTCACTATACGTAAAGCATGCATACAACTACTCTGAAAACCACCGGGGTTACTTTTCCCTCCTCTAGCACCTAACACAGTGTCAGTGTAAGGCTGTCCTAAGGCTTTTCACTGAATATTCATTCTGTAAGGGTGCCTGACAATGGTAGGGGAATGCTGGCTCCTGTGGTTATGAACATAATACAGCGACGGGACTCTTGCTTTAGGAAAAGGGACAGGAAGTTTTCATTCCTCTTCGAACTCCTTTTAAGACACCATTTTCCATCTGGGATCATTTTCATCACCATGTCTTTTCCCTCCATTTTCCCATTAGAAGGAACTGGGAACAAACAAGAAATTTGTTTAATTGTCTTCTGTGAGATCAACTGAATTCTAATGCTGTTTGATTACAGCTAGTCACAAAAATGTCAAGTGCATTTCCATTTAGAGTGCTTGCTTAAACAGCCGTGCAAATGGGGACCACCCGAAAATCAGCATACATCATGAGAGATTTGAGCTTCCTTATGGTGTACACTTGTTTCAGTCCACTCTCTTGCTCTTTAGAATTATGCATTTTCACAGCACATCATTTCCCTAAATGAGGATGATACATCATTGCTGCAGATTGACTCATGAGGCCCATTAATAAAGGCCAGGGTTTTTCAGCAGCTTTTCTCATTGGGTAGGTGTTATCTTACCATATAAATTTGTAATGAATATGATGCTCTTAGCCTATGCCCAGCCCACAGTTCGAGTTCCCCTTGTAAATTTGGTTGGAGGTTTTCATCACACAGGCAGTAGCATCATGTTAGAGAATAAATAATGTATTGTTCCTTTCCCTAAGTAAGTAGCTATTCATTTCAAATGCACAAAAAATGCTTAAAGTGAAATGGTTACCCTTGTCATATGGGATTCACCTCTTATAAAACATCTCTGCCCTGAGTTTCAAACCTATTATACAATTCCTAGTATTATACTGCTACATGATGTACTATCAGTATAAGACAAGAAATACTAATATCCAGAAACCCTTTCATTTTATGTTCATAGCTTTCCCACATTCTTTTCCTTTCCAAAATAAGTAGGGCTGACCAGAAAATTCGACTGGAGACTACAATAAGATATGGAAAAAAAACCCCTAATATCGCTGATGAAATGTTGCCTGTAAAAATGCTTTAGGATATCATTTTTCCATGAAAAAAATCTGGGTTTTTTGATGAAATTCTGACAAAAAGAAAAATAGTTTGTTTAAAAATCTAGGGATCATAACATTTTTAGAGGAACAAAATATTTCTGACACAGTCTGGAAGAGTAATGTGTTAGATATTAATTATCTGATTGGGACTGAGAATTTCAGAAGTCTATAGGGATCAAAAAATCACATAGGCATTCTCTGAGCACTGGACACCCAATTCCCTGATTGTTTAACTTGAATGGTTAAATGTTAAGCATACTCACTTGAACTGATCAGGCTATCACAACAAAAGATTTTGCAAAGGACACAAAATTATTAGCTTTCATTATCTCCTTCAATTATTAGTTTGTGGACTTCTTTTTCAGCTTGGATCTATGTATTATTTACGATGATATATAATGAATTATCTCTGCTTTGCAGCCTGGAAAAGCTTTCTACACAAAGCTTCACTAAATTTTGGGGATGTAGAGTTGCACGACGATCAGTACTGTACCCTCTGTCAGCTGAAAACTGTTGTAGGAATGGTATTTCACATGATGGTACTTCCACTTCCTCTTCTGGTCAAAATTAGGAAGTGCACAGATATTTTCCCATCCTTTCAAGTTTAACAGAATACTTTTGAATCGTCAAACAATTCAACAGACTCAAGCTGCGCTCACTCACCACAGGCTCTTCAGCATGCTTGCACAAGCTAATTGTTATTAGTACATGAAGTATATATCAGCTGTTGGGCCTACACAGCACACCTCTTCCCACACACAATAATAAGAGGCCTCCAAGGAATTCAGTGTCCAAATATAAAACTGGAGAGATATTTGGAAACATCATTTCCCTATTCATTTGATTCAGTATTAAAGGGCTGCGTGTCAAACCTAATCTGAACAGGCTTAGGCTCCTGTTAGGGCCTGATACAACTTTAGCAGTTTTAGCTGGTTTAAATGCAGCTACTCTATCACTGAGAGGCAGTAAATAGGGACAGTGTAGAGCTGTTCTTTTAGGAGCACATTTTGTTGTTTCTTTGTTTGTTTTTTAAAGAAAACTCTAAAACAACAAGAGAATAAAAGCCAAATATACTAAGAGACTCCTTATAGGTATACAACACTGCTGCAACAGGAGTTACTAAGCAGTAAGTTCTCTTTTGTACATTGGACCTACAGAATCAACTAAAACAGATAATTCAGGGTCAGATTGCCGAGATATTTTGAAAAAGCCCAAAACCTTAAGATTTACCTAGTTAATTGAACGCACTCTAGATCTAGATAAGATTCTCTAGCCTTACTCTCACAATTCCCTGTAGTCTGCTAAAGTTTCAGATCTACCCTTGTCTGATGAAGTTCAAATTAATAACAGTGTCTTGAAGACACGAGAGGTTTGACCAACTTTGCAAAAGGCCAGTCTAATAAATGGAAGGTGCTAGGTCAGTCAGACCTGCTCTCCACATTACTGTGCTCACCTGCAGGCTATATTGGACCCAGGAGAGGAGTAACCACATAATTAGGTAGACTGACATTTTACTGCAGGTTGAAGTAATTAGCGAACTGGCAAAACAGGAGAATGACTTTCTAAAGCTTACGTTTTTGCATATACTGCCTAGGGTTTAAAATTGATAGCATAAAGGAGAAAATTTGATACCCTGTGATGCAGGCAAGATTACCAGGTACAGACAACCCCAATACGTAACATTTCAATTCAGTTCTGAAATGTTTTAAATTTGTAAGGGCCAGAGTTGGTGTTCTGGTTTGAACTTGCATACAAAAGAGCAGCAAAAAAGTTCACAACAACCAACAAAAAAAGACTGAATAAATAGTAATGCATTATTGCAGCTCCCAGTGTAGCACCTGAGCTATTAGACATACCTGGCAATAGTCGCAACTTGCTTCACAAGTCATTCCATGCACATTTTCCATGCAGAAGGAGGAAAACAGGACAGAAACCCAATTTGGTCTTTATCATTATGCCTCCTAGCCTTTCTCCATAATGTTTTACAACCATGCATCAGCCACAAGTGGTGAGCATATTTCCCATCTGCTGGGGCTAAAAGTGCTGCGATCAGTACCAGCAAGGAGAGACAGAGACACTGAGACTCTGTCCAACTAGATTAAAATCTGGAAAGCTATGTTATCCCAGGGATGTATTGATTCTGAAGATACCAGCAACATTTCATGTTGCAGTGCCGCAGTCATGAGCTGAACCATGACACATTGGCTCCAAACCTGAAACTTGTCTCTTTAATCAAATATCCAGTGCTAAAAAAAAATCAAATGCCATAAAACGGAGTAAAACAGACTGTATAAAAGATGATTAATTGTTTGGTAAGTACTGCCATCCATAGAAATGGTATTTGCTAAACCCTCATCTTCACATAAAACCCCTCTTGTGGAATTGGGATAAAATACAATTGCCTCAAAATACAGTATATTGTGATAAAGCCTCTCTCTTCATTAGAAACTACAGATAACAACTCTTATCCTGGTTAAATTAGCACTGAGAATTGATCTAACTCAGCATGGATAGACAGATGTGGTGGTTTTGTTCTCTTAGAGGTTTTCTTTTCTTCATTTTACTTTAAACTCCTTCAGGATAAGCTACCATCCTGTGCTCATAACGAAAATACTGAGTCAGACAGTATCACAGATACTTCAAATGGACAGCTTGTTTCCTGTAACTTTTCTGTGCTTTTGGCTGTGGAAAGAGACTGAAATCCCACCTCCATACGAAGGACACCTGCCTGGAAGGAGAAAGCAAGAGCAAGACCCCCTGTCATGTGATTGGTTACCCTCGATTTGTAATGCAAAGATCTGTAATAAGAGCCATCTGTCTTGCACAAAGCCTCCCTACACTGAACACTTTTACCAGGGCCCCCAAACCACAACCAACTGAGACTTATCCCGAGGCAGTTTGTAGATGAAAAGAAAAGACTTGGATTAAAGAGGCACTTCCTGGGATGCCTGCTGAATGGTTTTAGGAAACCGGCCAAGGCACTGAAGCCATTACTCACCAAAAAGTCAACCCAGCTGACAAATTTTTGAAAGAACCAAAGCCTACTGCCCAAGCTATGTCCATTCCTCTTCTGCATGCGTCATCCTCTCATTACATTCACACCACCACATTCTGCAATAACAGGAGGAATCCCTTCGTGGCAGTGTGCATTAAGTAATCACACTTTCACGTCTATATCTGTTGCAGCAAAATGTCACAGTTCCTGAGATTCTACGCATAAAACACAATAATTACAAGGAATAAGAACAGCACTTTTTTTTTTTTATAATATCCCTTTAAAGCGCCCTTACCTGAAGAGGTCATTCATAAGTCTGGTCAGTGCTATGTGTTTCCCTCTAAAGAAAACACGGTGTCTAAAAATGGTTTAGATCAGATGCAGATAAGCAAAGTAGATTTTTCACTTCAGCTGAGTGATCAAAATTTACACTAGCTGAGGATTCCACCCATTAATTCCATGAATTTCAGTAAGCTCTTGTTAGATAATTGAAGGTATAAGCAAAAGAGAAGAAAGGCATATTGTAGCAAAATGGGGGTCAGCCTCTTTTCCCAGGTAAATAACAACAGGACAAGAGGACATAGTCTAGAGCTGAACCAGGGGAGATTCAGGTTGGACGTCAGGAAGAACTTTTTCACTGAAAGGGTGGTTAAACACTGGAACACACTACCCAGGAAGGTGTGGAGTCACCATCCCTGGAAGTGTTTAACAAACAACTGGATGTGGCACTTGGTGCCATGCTTCAGTTGGCATGGTGGTGTTCAAAGGTTGGATGTGATGACCTTGGAGGTCTTTTCTAACCTTAATGATTATATATTTCTATGATTCTGTGATTAATACAGGACGTTAGCAATGCTAGGTGACTTTTTGGCTGCAAATCAACTCTGATAAATTTACATAAGCACATGAGACATGCTGTTTATGTCACATGCTGTACTGTACTCTACTTCATCTCACCATCCACTTAGCCACCACAACATGTGACGCTGGGCTGAGGGGATATTTTTAGGCAGTTCCTTGGCAGCAATGTTTATGGACCAGCCTTCTATGGTCAGCAACAGCTTGGAAGAAACTTCGTAACCCCTCCTCTACTACCACTGGAAAGATATTTGTGTATTAGTCCTGCAAGAATTATCTGTTTCTCCTCTCCGTGTGCTTGCATGTGTGTACCAACCTCCTGAATGACTTGTGATCAAACTGCACTGAGAAGCAGCATGGGCTGGAGCCTGACAATGGTCCCACAAGTAAGAGTGCAGCTGCATTCTTTTCCTGAGGCGGAAAACTTGTTTCCTGTTGTTTCCAGAGCAGTGGGATATGCCTCAAAAAGAAGTGAAGGAGCTATAGCTTTCTGCAGCTGGTGCTATTACTAGTTATCATCTGTAGTAACAAAGATGTCAAGATTTAGGCTCATGCTGTGACAGCAGTAATGACTGGTGGCAGGGAGTTATGAACAAATAGAGGGGAAATGCCAAGAGAGGGCAAATTTCAAGAAGGTGGTGACAGTGGCAGTGGTCACTTTGACAAACCTTTTTGGTAAGGAAGATGATGGCTGTATGTGTGTCCCTGTGTCTTAATAGGCCAGCAGACTGTCATGTTCATGTGCCTACATACTCCTAACCTATGACTGGAGGTGGCTGGCCCATCTCCTCATGCTAAAGAACAAGAAACTATGGTAGAGCAAAGAGAAAGGATGCAGAGCAGTGATTAAAGCAGAGGATCAGTGAAATGGTGGCCAACCATGCCAGTCCTTATGTAGGACAGTGTGTTTCTGATTCACATCACACACTGTCAGTAAAAGCATTTCTTCAGAGCAGCCAAGTGAAGCCATGCCAAGGGTGCCCTGATGCCATTACTGCAGGAGACACACTCAAAGCACAGGCAGGAAGAGCAATCTGTGCAAGTCTGGCCGGGAGGCCTGCCAAGCTGGTAAATGAGAGAAGATTGCTATTTTTATCTGAGACATACAGTTCAGTATTTCAGACCCTAATGGATAAGCTGAGAATCAGCGGTTGAGGATATCTTGAGACTGGAGCTCGGGAAACAAAGGAGCAAGCCGCCTGGATGTACTTCATGACACAAATTCCATTCAAGATAAAAACTGACCAGCTGAAAATTGTTCAACATTTCGAAAGATGACATGATCATGCCCAAAATTATCTGGCTTCTGCTTTGGCAGTTTGTCCAGAAAAGACCACTCAACCAAACTAAAAATAATCTGAGCCCCCACAGAAGGCTTCCTTATGTGACAGCCTGGTTATTTTCTGCATTATTGGCATCTTCTTCGGCACTGCTGTGACCTGGTATTTGTTCAGTCTTGTGCTGTTCAGCTACTCAGTACCCAGGGCCCAGTTCTGTTAAGATCCACTGCATAACCCACCTTTACTGTAAGAAGCTGTAGAGCTGGTGCTATTGGGCTGACATGTAGGTAAGAAGTGTAGGCAACACGTGTTGGTTGCAAGAGCACTTAAAGAGAAAACTACCATCATGAAAAAATATAAAACCCTGAGGAAAAAGAAAAGAAGGCAGAAGGCAGCAACTCAACACATGAGAGGATCAGCTAGTACATTTCCCATGCTGACATCTTATTAATCTGAGCTGTGGATCAGAATCTATTACGTTTACTTGCTGTGGGAATTCTTACAGAACAAGAACATCACATTCACTTCACGTTTTACAACTCAGCTACCTTTTATGTGGGGCAAAAAATTCCCAACCAACTATATTTTGTGAAGTTTGTAAATAGTAATACAGATCTATCCCTTTATGATGCCTAGGTATCTCGAGAAACTGAAACAAAATTGACACACAGAGACTCGGGGAAAAAAAATACAGCTGATAGCAAATTCTTGCAATTCCCAAAGAACAGCTGATCACTGATGTTTGGCTTCAGGGTATTCTGTGATTTTCACAAAATATTATTGCACCATGTTTTATCAAATTCATGTGTTGATGATACCATGAACTCAAGCAATATAAATATAGCATGACCTTTTATTTCCAAGGCACAAGTGACAGTGATTAAGTTTTGCCATAGTCTGCCTTTAAGTCACAGATAATTATATAATAAATTTGTATGGAAACTAGTCCATAAATCTTTAAATATAACACTTTAACCAAGTTTCAGGAATGAACAACTGGATAGAATTGTAATGATATATAATGTAGGAGCATAAAAATTGAAGCCTTCCACTTACCTAGTAAAATTTTTCAATCTTATATTTATGTTCTCATGTATAATTTTTATTATATATATGATTTACTTTGGTGCTAAGTTTCTTTCTTCTTAAGTATACCTATATACAGAGGATATCAACATCCATAAGTATGGTAAGTCTCAATTGATTTGTAGATGCAAAAGACACTAATTTTCTGACACACTTTATAAAAAAGCAAGGGGAGCACTTTAGAGCATAGGATCTTGAGCTCTGGCACTTCACAGAGGTTAAGATCATGCAGGCCTGATGGTTTTCTTTCAGTAGCAGCCTTAGAGGCTCAGTTCGGCTGGAGAATTTGTCCACCAACACAGCTCTGACTTCATTCACCTGAGCATGACTGAATTATATTTCACAGAAGGCATTTGGGCAAGATTCATCTCAGATAAATTTTGACACTTAGAGAGGCACATCTGAGGCATGATTTATCTCATTCAAGGATAATCTGTCAGGTGAACCACTGGCTGGAATTGCCCGTTTCTGCCCACCGACTACAAAGGCAATTAACTAGAGGGAGGATGTTTGTTATTTAGACATGTAAAGGTACCTGAGACATATCACACCTTGAGCCTTCATCTAAAAAGCCAAGGACAGCGTGCCTTGTTTATGCAGTCAGTAGACTACCTCTTCAGTAGATTGTGCCACTGTCACTGCAAGAGATAGGTGCTACTTTTCAATCAGACCAGCTCACCTGCAATTTCCAGCTTATTGAGAATTTTCTCTGGCAAACGGAACACCAATAACTTTCACAATGAAAATGCTTTCATATCTGTCAATCATATCATTACTCTATCTTCTGTTCAATCTTTCGCTCAATTTAAAAGTCAATTTCATATTTACTCATGCAGATGAAGTTTCCTTAGAAAACACACATCAACTATCGACTGATGTGCTCTGAGGTGTAGTTATCCCACTGAAAAGCTGGCAGTTGGGTTTCTTTCCCCTGCTGAAAGATATTGCTAATGCTTACTAATTACAGGAGGGCCTTCTGCAGCAGAAGTGCATGAGTATGATACAATAGGGAGAAAACTACATTACAAGCAAATTAATCAGCTTTGAAATAGAAACAAAAATTCATTTCAGATGTCAAACAGTATTTACAAGTTCAATTGTAAAATGGTACAGTAAATATTTTTTTCCAGTTTATTGATCTAATTAAAAAAAGAGAAAGACTGATTTTGACAAGCTAGATTCTGCAGGAAGATGTCCTATTACCCTCTGTAATTATATTACTGTGAAACGTGAAACACTTACTCATGCTTTCTGCTCTGAGCTTAATGGCATTGTTTTGGGCATAATATACACTTTACTGAGGAAAACAAAGTGAAAAGAGCTATCTTCTTCCCATTCTAATAACAAATATAAAATTTACTGTGACAAGTGTCTTACTTGCAGAAGTTTAATAACTAGGGATAAGAGAGTAAATATGAAGCACAGCATCAGAAAATAATACAAAACTTCTCCTAAAACACTAGTGGTTCTGTTAGAATTTTTAATTCAAAATTTAAAAAAAACTCCTTAAAAAAAATTGATGATTTTATCATTCATGAGAATCTCAGAACAAAATTTATTATCCTAAGAGGCATCAACCCATAGATTTCAGCAGACTGTGGATTAGGTAATAAGAAAGACCAAAACAGTGGAGGAGGAAATCTGTTAATCATGTTCAACTATGAAATACAGTTGCCAAAAATATTCTGAAAAAGCCTATTATCTGAGAACATTTGACATTACTAAAAGATTGGGCCTATTTAGGAAAAGATTATAAAATATGTCTAGGCTTTGATATCTGAACTAAAAGCAACTTCCTATCTTTTTCAGAGGTCACTTATCAGTACAAATTGTACCATATAAAAACTTAAGATGAAAGTATTACTTATTATTATACTTTTGCCTTACTCCAAATGCATCTTACACTTCTGCATACAACACAAATAATTTGCCATCCAGGTTTAGACATTCACAGCAGATGTCTCTCTCTACACTGTACCAAACCATTTCACCAGCCTCTTCAAATCAGTTCAGACTTGGATCTAAGTTTAACAGATAATTTCTCTTTCTGCCAAATGGCAAAGAAAGCATTGCCCATGGGAGCTTAGGAGTATTAAAGATTTTGAATATTATCTCTGATTTTGCAAAACAGACCAGCATAACATTGGTTAATAAACACACATTAATTTTTTTTTAAAGTCTTACTCAAAATTGACTTTGAAAAGGGAAATATTTTTTTATAGAGATTATGTATGTGAATCTTGTTTCATTTTAAGACACAATAACATTACCGGATTCATTTTTTATTCTGCTCCTGTGTAAAAGGGGTAATCCTGCAATTCTAAAACCTGTGAAGTTTTTCAGAAAAAAAATGTGAGAGGTAAATTATTTTCATGCAGTTGTGTCCTGATTTCAGCTGGGATAGAGTTAACTTTGTTTCTGGTAGCTGGTACTGTGTTGTGCTTTAGGTTTAGTATGAGCATAACAATGATAACAGACTGATATTTTAGTTGTGGCTTTAGAAGTGCTTACTCTAAATCAAGGACTTTTGTGTCTCCCTTGTTCCGGCAGTGAGGAGGTGCACAAGAAGCCAGGAGGGAGCATGGCCAGGACAGCTGACCCAAACTGGTCAAAGGGATATTCCATATCATAGCAAATCACGCTCAGTATATAAACTCGCGGCCTTGGCCAGGAGCTGCCGATCGCTGCTCAGGGATGGGCTGGGCATCAGTCAGCAGGGGGTGAGTAATTGCATTGTGCACCACTTGTGTTTCTTCTGTTTTATTCCACCCTCTCCTTCTTTTTCATTATTATTATTATTATTATTATTATTATTATTACTCTATTTTACTTTATTTCAATTATTAAGCTGTTCTTGTCTCAACCCATGGGTTTTACCTTTTTCTAATCCTCCTCCCCATCACACCAGAGGCAGAAGGGAGGTTTTGGGGGGGTAGTGAGTCAGGGGCTGTTTGGTACTTAGTTGCCAGCTGGGGTAAAACCACAACAAATTGTTTAGATGCAGGCTATGCACATGTACCTGCATTTTATCTTGAGGAATGACAATTCCATGAAATGGGATTAATAATTCCTCTTAATCAGACACATCTATGACTCCAGGCAGGTACCATCTCATCCATGGATTTCATTAGTGTTTTTGCAATTGAGGGAAGGTTTAAAATAACACTGCTCCCTAATTCAGCAAAACTTGTTTTAGAGATTCACTGAGAAGGAAGACTCTTAGCCAAATGAGATTGTTTTGCCTGGGAAAACAAGGATCTCATAATCTTGAATCCTTTGAAATTGGGTTTGCTTTTTTTCAGACCATCATGGAAAGCAAAATACAAAATGTTGAGCTGAGGGCATTACATAAAAATGGGGAGAATTAGGCTGTGTAAAACATTTCAGAAATGTTCTTCACAAATTCTCATCCAGCTACCTGTATGTTGTTGGGTTCATTGTCCTTTCATACTTGTCAAAATACTTCTTACTGAGCTCTGCTCTCCAAGAGGACTGCCTGATGACAGCTTAGTTGAAGCTTTTTAAGCCCTCAGTCTCACAGTCAAGTTAGGAATTCCTTCATGCATTCAGTCCCCAAAAAGATTTAGCATAGGTTCAGAAACTCAAACGAAAAAAATAGTTTAAGTCCTTGCATGCTGTGTAATGCTTTTTAAAATGCTTGCTCCTTTCCATCCTTTCCAGTCACACCATTCAGCTCTTCTTTCCAAGAAATCTGCCTGCAGTTTATTCTGAATGACTAAGGTTTAAATAAGTCCAATTAATGTAGTGAACTTCTTGCTACAATTGTTCTTGAACAAAACCATAACTTTGGTAACATCTCATGTCCAGTTACAGAAAAACTAGGGAAAATATATGACACATGTCAATGTCTAAAATTAGTCATCCTTTCATTCTATTAATTAGAAGACCAAGAATACTGCCTGTTTTAATAAATTCACTTTAGGTGAGGAAATATCATTCTGTGAATTTAAAGTATTTTGGCACTTTGAGATCAGAGATGTTTGCTGGAAGCACCTGCATGTCTTTTTATGATTATTTTTGTTTTCAACAGCTTTTAATGAACAATGACTGGGAAAAAGACACAAGAAAGGGAATAAAATGAAACAGATGGAAGAGTCTCTACTGGAATGACATCAGTATAGACTTGCAGCAGGTAATTTAGTTTAGGCACACTTGCATGGTTTGCTTAGCTGAGCAGAACAAACAATCAGATAAGCTGGCTGGAGCATATTCACAGGCTTTCATTGAAACAATATAAAAAATGCTGGTTCCACTGGGTGTGCTGAACACTGACCCCAAGACATGGAACAAACAGAAAGTATGATTTATTACAGCATTTATATTACAGAGAATAGTATATCAAGGAGCAGCAGTGGAAAAATGCTTTTTGATCATCTTGTAGTTCATCTTTTTCTCTCTTCCATCATTGGAAAAGAAATAAAATAGTGTCATTGACCTACAGGTTCCAGGTTTCCGGTAGCACAACACAAGCTGTAAAACATGCTCTAATCTGCTGGTTCTGTTTGTGTGCATACTCAAGTTGAGCAGTTTTTCACATTCAGTAGGCTAAAGAACAACAAAAAAAAGAAAACAAGACAAAGCAGTGCCTGGCAGGCAATTGGTCCAAATGGATCACATACACTTTTATTGAATATGCTGGATATGGTGATATAATAGCCCAGAAAGATAAATTATGTATGAATAAAATTCTGTGATGTCTGTTGTGATGTCTGTTTCTCAGAAAGTACATATGCACACTTTTTTTTTTACTGGCATGTATCTATATACCACCTATCCAAAGGCAACTTAATATCATTTTATAGTGGGATAGGTGTAACACAGGGCTATAAAATGAGTTATTACACCAAGTTATGTATCCTCTCTTATAGTCACATGCATACAAGAAGCATTGTGTATATCTATACCATGGATTTTTTCAGTCATGGGCCTTCCAAAGCTTTAGGACTTCTACAGTTGCTATAGAGGAGCTCAGCAGTCTGGAAGTGATTTCTTTTTTTCTTTGATAGATCATGTAGCTATTCTTTTTCAGCACTGATTAGAAGATCCACCCACAAACTTTATTGCCAGCATGAAACATTAGACAATGAGAGATGCTACATTCTAGTCTAAAATATAACAGTAGTCAACAGTGCTTCCAATGACCCAAGACATTGTACCTGCAACAAAATTATTTCCTTATTAAATCATCCTGCTTTGGAATTTGTATGATAGACATCAAGCCCTTCTGAAACATACTTGATAGATGTGTCACATTCAGTGTAAGGAATCAGTAGTATTAACCACAGGCCAGCAGGTATCTCTAAAATCTCCACCTGTTCCTGTTTTTCCAAGTGTACTTGGAAGCAATCGTACTTTTATCTTCACCTTCCACAGTCAAAGAGAGTATTTTTGTACAGTAGAATTTATATTATTTCACATGATTAAAGAAATACGGAATCTAACAAATTCACATTATATGAATCATCTACTATGAATTTTCCTTTTATCTTCCAGCATCAGAGCTACCCAATACAAACCCCTCAGGAATGCAAGCGAACAAAGCTACCTCTAGCTAAAGTCTGACCTTGAAAAACAAAATTTTTTCTGGGCTCCAGCTATTCCCCAAAGTCATCTATAACTGACATTTACTTTAAGCAGTTTGTCTAAGATGGAAGGCCAGACAATGACTGTTAAACTTTCCAGAAACTATTATTAACCTCACAAAAAATTATTCATGGATGAATAGTTTTAAAAGTTGCTACTAGCAAACAAAGGCCTAAAGAAAATCTAAATGCACTCTGTCTCACTTAAATCTCAAGTTTTCCTTTGTTCCCCATGACATGGTGTAAAAAGTATAAAAGTATTGTTTTATTCATCCTAGTCCTATCTCCTGTTTCTTCACCTTGACTCAATTGTTGTCATTCCATGCAATTAAAAAAATACTGATAGTAGAAGCAGCCAGAAGAACACTCACACATAATGTTTGTGAAAGTCAGACACACTACATGCTCAGACATGCACATTACATATATATATACATATACACATAGATATATACACATATATATATACATGTAACCAGTAGCTGCTGCAGACAGAAAGAGTCTGCTGAGTTTAGCAGGTCCAATTCCATCAATGCATGCACTCAGCAAAACCGTAGCTCAGGAAGCTTTTCAAGGAAAATGCCAAGCCAGGTCAGATGTGGCTCTATTCTGTCTGTCCTGCCTTCATTACCTGCCAGTCACCAGACTTTTGGCAAACTTCATTGTCAAAATCATCTTCTTTTCCAACCTATCTGACCTTAATCACTGGCCATTATGAGCTGCTCCTTCGCTCCTTTTTGTCCAGTTCAGCAATTAAAGTCTTCACCATCACAGTCCCTGCCCCCAACTCCATTTCAATATGCATCTTTCAACTGTTCATCTTTCAACACTCATCCCAATTCCCACAAAAGTACCAACATTCATACTCCTAACTTTTTTTGTGTGTGTTTTTCCACTTACTAAATATTTGGTGAGCAACACAAAGACTTTCTAAAGCATTCATTCCCACTGACTTAACAGTACAGAACTCTACAACTCTATAAGGGGAATTAATGCTGAGCACACTGAAATACCTACAGCTGGTATTGTGAACATTTCTTTTGGCACCTCTGGCTTTCTAGGAACACACATGGCAGCTGTTGGCATCTCTAGCACATGTCTAGAGCTGGGATCTCCTTTCTAGGAAAAAATGCATCACTGCAGTTACTATTATGTTAGTACTCCTGATGAAAAGCTACAATAAATTTTCTTCTTAAGTTCTTATTTGGTGTGACAGGGATGACTACTGCTTAATTATATATGTAAATAAAGCAGTGGCCATCACCTTTCTATGATGATGTTGCTCTGAGTTAATGATGAAGCGGGACATGGAAAGGATGTGGGACATGTCAGTGTTAATGAAGATTTATTCAGTAGTGACATTTGATCAAATCTGCTTGGCAAAGTCTTAGGTTTCATTAGTTAAAGACGTAAAGCAGTCTGTCTGATTAAAGGGAGAAAAAGCAGTGGGGAGCTCACATAAATTACTACAGCTCAATTAGGTGCAGACAGTTTAGTGAGTGTTTATTACCAGTAGAAAGGAAGATTTTCCAATTAGATTAAAAGGTTTTGAAAACAACTCTTATAGTGAACAGTGATTTAGACCCATTGCTGGAATAATACATTGTGAGAAGCTGCATTGATTAAAAGTAAGCTGGTAAGTTATCTGCATTGCTTCATTGTTTATCAATGGAGCCCCTGCTGCCTAGGTACAATTTACCTCACAAGATCAATGTCTGGACTCGGCTAATTTTCTCCTGGCTGAAGATTTATATGGATGTAAAGGGCATCTACATCGTGTCTGAAAATACTGAGGAGATTTACTCAGGATGATCATCAAGGAAGTGAAGTTGTATCACCAGAAGTGTACCCTGGCTATGCTGTGCCCTTCAGGCTGGCATCCCTGCTGCAAAACTGGATTTAAAGACAAGACATTTTAATCAGAAAGGAGCTTCATTCCAGTGAGGTTCCACAGGCTCATTGTGAAAACTGAAAAGGCACTAAAACAAAAGTGGAAGTATATAGTCCTCAGACAGTGATCAGCCAGTGTTTCTGACAAATGATTGAAGGTACTTGGTGTACAGTGCAAGCCTGTGATTCATGAATCCCAGTGTCCAACAGTGCAGAATGGGACTTCCAGCAGTGCTGAGCTAGCTGGAGTCCAGGTCTGCTTTGCCAAAGGATTTTTGGATATGAGCTGTGAAAGGTAGGGGGTCATTGTCCATGGCTCTGAATGACTGATTGATTCCCATGCGGAATGGCATGGGGAAGGCTGGGGGAAAAGAAGAAAAGGAAAAGAAAATGAATGATATTTAAATTCTTTATACTCCTACTGTGCCCTTCAGATCACACGAAGGCTTGCAGCTGCTTCTAATCCCTGTCTCCCAGAATTGTGTATTGTGAAGACTGGAGGAACTGAGACCAACAAACTGAGAAATAAATAATATAATTCTAGTTTTACAGGTTTAGTTCAATAATGACAGTGTTCCACATGGAATTCTTTCTTCTACCTTGTATGTAAGTAGGACTCAAAAGAATCCAAATGTTACAATTTGGACTTTCATATCTTTCTTTCTTTTCCCTGCACATTTGGACATGCAGCATTTCTCTTCTGTTAATGTGGGTCTGCAAAGTTTAAAATTAAATCAATGCTATCAGAAATGCTGACACTGTTCTGACCAACTGCCATGAAAGCAGAATTGAGCCCTTCCTTTGGCTGTAACAATAAGCCATTTGGGATTCAGAAAAGTGCATAGGAGTGGGGAAGGAACTATGGCATAGTGTCTTCCACAGAAAAATGAAAATCTGGTATGCAGGGGCTATTGTCCTTCATTGCACTAACATGCTACATGTTCTCCAAATACACAGAAAAGTTCATTCTCCACCTAAAAGCTTCCACATATTTATAGGTGGGACAGGAAGTTCTTCTGTATAAACATTTTTTGGTGTACAAAAACCTAATTTACACACAGATGTGTGAGCACAGACTGTGGCACAAAAGGCCCACAACAAAATATTTCTTTTTAAAATAATGGTTCAATGAAGCTACAACAGTGTGGTATTTACTCACGTGAATAATCCCATAGTCCTATATTCACGTGCTCACTGCATGCTCCTAAGTTACACATTTGAGCCCTAACAGCCTTAGTTCTTAAATCATAATAAGCAGAGTTCACATAGTCCATATTTAAACCACTTTGTCCCATACAGTTAAGCCACAAAGCTTTCTCTGGAGATTCTTCTCTACATCTCAGCAGATATCACTGCTCTAACCATAACTGCACTTCACCACAGCAACCAGCAACCGTTTTTCAACAAAAAAAACGCACATTCAAATATCTCCAGGCACCCCAGATATTACCACTTGCTTTACTGTATTAAATAACTGCTCATGAATAAAACACTGATATTCTTTTTAATGTAAATATTACATTGCTGTTGGATAGCAAAACTGAGCTTTTTGGTTCATTTTCTTTATAATTGGAAGGGTTTGTCATTTAAGGAAACAATTAACATTTTTTACAAGCAACAAGATGGTGAATGACACCTACTATTACACTAAATACATTTACTTCTGATTTATTGGCACATAGCAACCTTTTCTAACACTGTAGGCCAACATCCATTTTCACTTAATTAAACTCATTATAACAACACTTTGCTACATGGAGGGGAAAAACACCAAAATAAACAAACCAAAAAAGCCCATATTTCATAATTAACTGTTCAAAATTAAGGTCATAGGGTAATTATGCAGCAGATTCCCTAGTATTAAACTGCTACTGTTACTAATAGGAAAAATATCTGGCAAAGTTATAGATGTAAGAGGAGGACTCAGGCTTTTGGTCTTAGCTACAGAATTGGAACACTCTTGAAGCTTAGTCATGTCTTGGGACAAAAGCAGCAACATCCTGCATTGCTCAGATTGCTTATTGACTTTTCAGTGATAAAATTTCCTGTGTCATCCTGACTGCTCTCTTCCAAAAAAAAAAAAAAAGTTAGAAGAAAAAAGTCCCTTTTTATTCAGGGCTAAATGCACAGCATTGGTAGCAACTGCATTTACCCCCACAATTGGTGACAGGGCATTTTAATAGGTTTTTTTTTTAATTCAGTGGTAAAGAAGGTTAAATATAGGAGAGAAAAATTTAAATTATTAATCTCCAGTAAACCTAGATCCTTCTAAAATTACATCTAAGCAATTTCAAAGTAAAATAAAATCTCTGAACCCAATTTTTTTCTGAAATGTAGTGTGACACATTATGTTGTTTTAAATTTACCAGCATTGTGGTTTGATGTAATTCACATGAAGTATTTAATAGGGACATAGTCAAAATCACATGTGGAGCCCATGTGCTCAGATCCTTTTCTTTCTAATAGGATTTACTCAAGCAACTCCTGAGTGGAGATTAAAACTTCACCCTGCACACAAACCCTTTCCATTCTCCTGTTAATCACGAGGTCAAAGCTAAACTGCAGCCTGTCAGAACTCCAAATGGATATGGTTTACACATCGTAGCTGGTTGCTTGCTCAGCACTAGCCTGTGCTATCTGGAGGCCAAAGATAAGTGCTCTGGGATTACCTTTAAAACAATCCACCCAGTTCTTTTGTCACTAACAGCAGAAAGTCAGGGAAAAAATGGAACTGTAATCCTTGCTTTTGTGAACTGACCAATTTTTAGCAATTGAAGGTTCAGAAAAAAAGCCCTTCAAAATCAGTATCAAAGCTCAGCCAAAGTGCTGCGGCTGTTACAAGGTCAGGATGTCTAGTTCAACTCCCTTCCCTCTCCCTCAGCCTTTTTGGCTATTTTACTCCTGTTCAGACTATAAGACTTTTTACAGTGGGTGTGGGTTTTGGTGGTTTGTTTAAATAAAGAAAGAAATCCATAATAAGCACCTTCATTCCCGACTGTTGCCACCATGCACAGGTAGAATCACGAAATCAAAGAATCATTAAGGTTGGAAAAGATCTCTAAGATCATTGAGTCCAACCACTAACCCGGCACTGCCAAGTTCACCACTAAACCACGTCCAGAAGCACCACACCCACACGTCTTTTAAATACCTCCACCGTTTCCCTGGACAGCTTGTTTCAGTGCTTGGTCAGCCTTTCTGTGATGGAACTTTTTCCTAATAACCAATCTAAACCTCCCCTGACACAACCTGAGGCCATTTTGTCCAATTGCTTTCTAACCGGGAGAGGAAACCAACCCCCGTCTGGCTGCAACCTCCTTTCAGGCAGTTGTAGAGAGCAGAAAGGTCTCCCCTGAGCTTCCTTTGCACTGTTGGCCCATGACTTCCATGGGGCAATGGAGAACAGACAGCTGAGAATGGAAACTGCTCTGCAAGGCCCACCAGGGGCCATGCAGCCCTCCAGACCAACTGGTTATTGCTTCAGCCATATCCACAGGGGTTCATGGTGTTGAGCTCCAGAATCCCGAGCCCTTGCTACCCACAGCTCCTGTCACTGCCCCAAACTTCAAGGATCACTGCTGAATAAAAACTTCTTGAAAGGCAGTATTTTAACTTCTCAAAAGTAAAGACTCTCAGAAATGGCCTGACTTGGTTTTGCCACTTCAAAAAGTGAAACGTTCCAATTTCTAACCGTGAGCATTTCATTTTCTGAAGGAATTCATAAGATATATAGGTGGATACAATTATGACTGCAGAATCATCACATCCACTAGTCAAAGCTGGTTTCCATAAAACTTGTTGATTTTTCCACAGTGTTCCAGTATCTCTCAAGGGCCATAAAATACAGTGCAGTGCTTCATACTCTTCAGTGCTTTTAAAATGCAGATGCAGAAGAATATGGATCTCTCCACACTCAACAGACCATGAATTTAATTTATCAAGCAGATTAATTATTATTTTACCTTGAAATTTCTTCCAAGGTATTAGCAAATATTAGCTGTAACTTGTACTCACTTTTCATTTTAAAACTTTGAAAAAAAAAAAGAAAAAAATGCTACTGTGTTAAGTCCAGATGACATAAAATACAGAATGAACAAAAATTGTTCCTCTTCTTCTGTTGGACAACCTGAAAAATCCTCAAACAAATGCACATTCATGCTAGGAACCCAGCTGTGTTCTTGAAGCACCAAAGAGGAAGTGAAAAGAACAAAAACAAACAAACAAGAGAAAAAAAAAACAAAATCCAAACAAACAAAAAACAGCAACCACAGAGGAATTAAAAGGATCAAATCCAGTCAAATATACAGTATACAGCATACCACCAGGAGTGAGAAACTCCTTGGGGTCTTTTAATGATGTGACGAGTTATGCTTGCTTATAAACTTGATTGAAAAGAGCTGCATCTGTGGGGGCAACAACCAGCTCACCATGGGCTTCAACTCTGAACCTTCACATCACAAATTCAAAGCTCTGCCTACAGCAAGCTTTGAATACACTGGGTCTTGTTCGTAGGTACAACTCCGGCTGGCACATATTTCCCCTGCAAACAAAGCTGCAGGGGCAAGGCACAGACCAACCGCATACCAGTCCTGCAAAGAAAATCGAACCTTGGTTTACCATCTTGAAGGGCTGTGAGGCCTGCTGTCGTATTTCTTAACCTGGAAGAACTCTCTAGGTTAATGAGCAAAGACCACTCACCCTAAATGTCACCTCAAACCAGGAAGTGCTTACTCAGTTCTGTCCCTGGGGAACAAGTTTGTGGTGGACCAGTGCACACTGTGATTCCTCCAGGTATTGTGGCTGCATCTGCCATGTATGTATGAAAACATCCAAGGCTGTTTTCTCTCCTGCCACCACTGCACATACATGCCATCAGCACTCACATGCCCTTTCTCTAACTTTAGACACAAAAGGCAAATGTGCAAGCAAATGAGCAATTGCAAATGTAATGATTATATTTTTTGTTTTTACCTGATCTTTTGCAATGCGTATCCTCAACTGCTTCATTCTCAACTTTCAAACACAGTCACCACAGCAAGAAGCAAGACTGTCACTGACAGAAAACACACCAACAGCTTGTTTTGAGTATTGACAGTGAGGATGCTTTTCAGGAAATAAAAAGGGAAGACATATCTGACACATTTAAATTTTACAAGGAGTTATTAATTCTGCAAGGTAGTTCATTGTTCTAATATTTTATATAATTATACCAGCTCTTATTAAAATAAAAGGGATGATCATGCAAGTCCCTTAAGTCCTAGCACAGATTTTATGACAAAATATCTTCTCTTCCAGCCTCACAACACCAGAACCTATTATTAAAATCAATGGAAGCTGCTGTACTAAAAAATTTGTGTGCTGCTTCTTTTTTGTGGTGCTTAATATAACAGAAGTCTTTGCAATCAAGTCAGGTATGCTCAGAACTTCAAAGAAACATGTTCCAGATTAGTGAAGCAGAACAAACCCAAAATGAGTTATTCCAAACCAATGCCTGATTAGAATACTTTTCACCCTAAGAGCTGTGCTGGGTGTTGTTTAGTTACCTTATAAATACCTCATAAATTACCTGCACTTATCTTCATACAGACCTTTTTCTTCTTCTAGAAACAAAAGATCAGTGGTTTTCATCAGTGTTCTGCTTTCAAAAATGTTTCAAAACATGTTTTCACGGCTGCAGTGTTTTGTTCCCCGTTTGAGCATACTGATTAAATGAAGGGACTTCACAAATCATTTTGTGCGATGAATTTTTCAGAGCTATGATTGTTGAGAATGATTTTGTGGTAGGAAGACTCATAGTAGCTAAGCACTGACCTTATTAGGTTGGAATAAAAAAGTTACCAATGATTACAGTGAATTTAAGACACTTTGTTGCTGAACAATGCAATGATACATTGCAGAATGTTTTTAAATTTGTAGTTAGCTTTCAGTGTTTTGCTAAGACCTGCAGCTTACATCTATTCAGCACACACAGAAAATAAGTTTTACATCTGCTCTTAATATGATTAGTCAGAATTAACAAACATTTTATCCATTTTCAAAAGTTCTTATATATTAAAGGTTTCTTTTTTTTCTGAGCTCTATCCCACTTCAAATATCAATATGAAAAGTTACAGAACAGCAACATTTAAGGACTTATAAACTGTCTTGTGGGTGCCTCATTCCAGAAGGCTCAAGGGCTTTTTCATGGTTAGGGGGTTAAGCTTTTTTGTCCTTCTTTTCAATTGCACATCGAAATGTCTCAAATGCTCTAAGGAGTGGTACCAGTGAAAATAAAGATGGAGAAAAGCTACTTCAGCTACATTACATTAAGCTACATTATATAGGTCAGCTCCTCAGTATATTCCACGAGAAATATTCTCCATTAGTTTTACAGGGTGTGGGGAATTGTTTTCAGTGTAAATAATTGGTATGACAAGAGTCAGAGGTATATGTAATATGGCTTTGGCAGTTTGAGAATTCTCTTATTCCAGCAATACCATTTTGAGATTTTTCCAGCACTGGAAATTTGTGAGATAACAAATTCTGAAAAGATGCTGCCTGGATTTCCAAATTATTGTGGTTTATTTTGTTTTGTTTGCTTATTTTTTCATTATTTAAATTCCAGTATTTGAACTGCCAGTATCCTGAGGATTGCATAAATGAAACCCATCTAAAGCCTGATGCTTTTTTTTTCTTGGTACAGTAACACAATGCCATATTTTAAGTTTAGTATTTTGTAAAACACAAGGAAAACTCTGATGAAAGTAATGTGGGGAGGAATAGCATTTCATTATTTGGCATAGCACAATAGCACAGGCTGTCCCTGTCATTATCCACCAACAACATCAATACTTTTCTACTATTTCAGCTTTCTACTCTTTTTGAGAAACACAGTGAAAAAATGAGCAGTGGTAAGTAATGACTCCACTGTTTTCCCCTTTGTCTAGTTTACCCTGTTTGCCTGGTTTAGAAGGATGATGCAGACAGACCTCTTTGGAGATACCTTTCCCTTCACCAGGATTGTATTTGTTACCAGGGATGAACCTGTTTTTAATAGCAAGGAAGTCTTCGCCTATGGCCAAGTAATGGCACTTGTAGGTGTCACCTTCCAATCATGGTGCTGTAGACCTTGGGTCCTACAACAGCAGGACCTCCCTCAGTGGACTGGGGGCTCTCTGTGGAGGTGTGGGGGAACAGAACATGTGGGAGTTGTTGGATTCATCAGGGTTGTGGGAAATGTCATTACCTAGCAGAGCAAAATCTTCTTACAAGTGTGGTTATCAACATTATTCCAATGAAAGGTGGGCAGGTAGGTGGCTGAATAAATTGCAGAAGTAAAGAATCAGGTATGGAAAACTGTGTACCTCATTCTGCTGCACTCATTATGCGCCATCCCTGGAGCTGTGCAAGGCCAGGTTAGATGGAGCTCTGAGCCTGAGCCTGATCTAGAGTACTGCATTCCTGCCCTTGGCAGGGAGGTTGGAACTAGATGATGGTAAAGGTCACTTCCAACCCAAACCACTTGACAATTCTGTGATTCTGCTCTCCAAGATGTGAATCCCTCACAAGGGCTCTAAGGCTGCTGGGAACCACCCCTAAAAGAAAGGGACAAAGGAAGTATTTCCTCTGCTTATAAGCTGTACAGTTTCAACATGGAAAAAACAATACAGGTTTTCCTTTCTTTCTTCTATGTCTATGACAGACTTTTCAGCTCTGTTGGGTCAGTCTGGCTGCAAATTAATTCCCTGTACCAAAGACAGAGAGCAAATGATTCCACGTTGTGCAGAATAATAAAGTTAAGCAATTTCTGGCTTACTTAGAAAAGAATTAGAAGAAAAATCTAACGCTTTTACTTTTGTTTGTACTGTGAGAATAAAGGAGTATGGCATCCAATAAGAACAGATGCTTTATGGAAGAAAAAAGTTTAGAACAGAGAAAAATTCTTGCAAGAACAGTCTCCCTTTATCAGGAAGCTCTAAGAAAAGCTATTTTGAGCAGCTGGTGAAGATCACCATGAAAGGAATTTCTCCTTTGGAAGGAGTTTTCAGCTTGTCTCTGTCAGTAACGCACTAATGCTGGATTAAATTCTGTGTGGAAAAAGAAAATTATTCACTAAATATAACTTAACCTGAATTGAAGAAGTTATTTTCAAATCCTCTCTAGCTCATTACAAAGAAAATTCTTTAATGTCAAATTGCATCCAAGAGATTTATCCAGCTACAGTAGTAATTAGTGAACCATATCAAGATCTTTATATATTAGGCTTGGCTGTACAGTTTTCCTTGCAACTACTAGCCATCCTAAAATTAGCAGAATGTATCTGGTGGACACAAAATACAGATGTTAACTTGAACATGTAGGCAGTCAACAGTTTTGAAAAGAACTACTGCTGAAGCAATTGTAAGAATTCAAAGAAGGAATTCAAAAAAACCCTTTATTGTGGTTTAAAAGGTTAAAGGTTAATTGGTCAATTTGCATGTTTTCACAACCTTTATATTCAGAATCTTAAACTCGTAGTCATCCTCTCCAATTCACACCACCTTTATATCCTTTAACAAACCTCAGGTGCTCTCTGTCTTTCTTTGTGTTTCCTCAACATGCAAGGTTGCAGAAGTGTGGTGCCAGGAAAATAAGTGACATTCGTCTGAAGTTCAGCTGACAGGCCAATGATGCTGAAGGCATCTCGCAGCCACTGAAATTTGCAAACATTAGATGAAAAATTACAGGAACAACTCAAATCTTCTCTTAGTTAGAATGCAATGTAGATTTTTACCAATAACAAAGACAGGACAGGATAATCAAGCTACCTTGGAAAAAAAAAAAAAGTTTGTAAATTGGTAGGTAAATAAGGAAATATTTCCAATTAATTCAGTTGGGGAGGAGACATAACCAGTATCAATATATCCAAACCTTTCACAAAAAAAAAAAAGCAGAAAACCATCCCACAGGATCATAGTAGAGCAGAAGTCTGAAACAGTTCAAGAAACTTAACAGTATGCTGCATAACAGACAGTTCTAAGAGAAATGTTTGCTGTTTGGGAAGCAAGTATTAAAGTCAACATGAAGAAGCCCATCTTTTCTATTTTATTTGTACATAACTTTTCAGTTCCTCTAACACACACCCACAGAAAGAAAACACTTATCTGAAATTAGAGATGGTTTTACCCATCTCTGCAACAACTATAATTTTTTAGGTAAAAGCCAAGAATTCTAGTTTGAAAACAATTTTAAAATGTATTGAACCAAATATCATTCTTTCTGTGTGCAGATACAAATACATAGGTGGAGAATTGTGTACATTTGAACACATTACTGGTTTCTGCAGGATACAGAATAAAAGCATTCACTGCATAGTCGCACAACTGAACTCAGAGTGACTGTATTTCTATTTTGGACAGTATGCCAGTAAATACAATAAGCTATATTGAATTTCTAAAGTTTCTGGCAATACAGTGGGGCTCACAGTAAACATAGAGAGGAGCATGACAGAATGCCTCATTTTTTTTGCAAAAGTACTCTTCCTCTGAGTCACATCAGGATTCTGTAAATTAACAGCAAATGTTCTCCTGAGACTGGTGTTGTTGAGCAATGAGCTGTCAATACACAAATGTAAAAGTACCATGTTATAAATACAGTAGCTGGATCAGGATTTGGCACACACAATAGAAAACTCTGCAGTAATCTCGATTTTATCATTCCTTGGCAAACTGCTGTGCAGAAGGGAACACATACATCCATTGTACACACACACATTACCAATGCTTCTGTAAGGACAAACATTAAAAATTACTCACCATAGTTATTATTACTTACTTTACCACGCTGCTCTCGGTTTTAAGCAGTCAATTTTTAAATAGTGCTGGAAAATGCAGAAGCTTGGTAGTCCTGAAGTTCAGATACTATTTATTTATGCACCTAAATAAGTATTAAGAACCCTATCACACAGATCCTCTCTGAAAACCCGGAACCCTGGAGGTGATGCTTCAGGCATGATTTAGTGGACATGTTGGGCTAGAATGATAAAGAGGGATGATGGTTTTCTCAAAGGAAAAGTGAAAAAAAAAAAAAGACACAGAAAACATAGTACTTTACTACAAACACTGTAACCCACCTTCCAGAAAGGTTCTAGTCTCATGGTGACTTTCCCCCTGAGAGGGGACTGCAAAATATAGTCTGCCAGCAAAATTCTGCTGAAGAATAGTGAAAAATGATGTGTGATACTTTCCTACCCAACAGAGGAAAGCCCACTGCTTTTGCAGCATCCTTAAAGCCTCCCACAGTCCTCCTATATCCAGACTTGTCTGTGAAATGAACTCTAAGTACACCAGTGTTCTTCCTTTGCAGATAAAAAAGTCTATCAGCCTTTTCCCTACCATGGCTGTGTCTCTAGGTACATTATTGTAATTAAGAGTAGGAATGTGTAATTCAGCTACAGATAGTAGAGATGATATCTTCAGTAAATTAGCCTCAAATTTTACAGTTGGGAAGGGAAAGGGGGAGAAACTAAGAAAAGGAGCGAGCTCCCATTAAACAAGATTTAGGAGAATACTCAAAATGGCAAATGTTTCTAAAAGAAATGTGAGAAAACGTGAAGAAACTGAGATTTTTGTTGTCATTGGAGGATTGTAGGAGCACAAAGGACCTGCAAAATATGAAGTAGCAAAGTACTGCAGGATTAGGCCTTAAGCATCTTCCTACCACCCTAAGGAATTTCCTTAAAGGCTGTAAACTGTAAGTGTACATTCACATTTTTCTCTAATATTGAAGTAGTCAAGACAGTAACAGCATGGCCCAGAGGTCACCCACACAACACTAAAACACTGTATACAGGGGTTTCTTTATTTGCTGTGAAATGGAAATATCTCCACTGTTAAGGAGAAACAACGAACCTTTAGAGCATGCTAGGAACAAAGCCTCGTCTCTCTGACAATTGAGTGCTTGGCCCCATTAAAAGGGTTATCAATCAGAAAAGGTGCCAGTTGTGGTGTTTCTTGGGATGTGAACACCTTTCCAATAGGAAGTTGACTAAGAGCAGCAACTCATTTTATATAGGTCACTGACCAAGCTTTAGATAGCAATGAATTTTAGTCACTACCAACCCAAGACAGACACGACCCAGTGACCTGGAGGCGAAAAGACTTGGATTACATTAGCAGTCCTCTGATCCACCCTGTCTCTTGAATATCTACTTCCATTTCTACTTTTTTACGTGCTGTGCAATTTGGTGTACTCCCTATATAGAACTTGTTTATCATAACTTGCTTAAATGTTAACAGTTAAATTTGCTGAAGCCTTAGTTCACAAACCAGGAAAGTTCACCTAGATATGCTGAACTTTTACTGAGTCGAGTAAAAGTTCCAGCCATGGAAGTTACACTCATCAACAGAAGCTGCAACCTTAAACATAAGAAAAACAGCCCACCTAGATAAAATGAAAGGACCCAATGAGGAAGAGGAAGAACCCAAATCCTTATATTTCTACTGCTCTGAATTCTTGCATGAGGGGTGAGGAATTCAGATTGCAAGGAATTTCTTTGTTCAAGGTCCCAGCTTGAGACTCTCTTTTCGGTTTGTGGATTCAGCAGAAACCTACAGTCGAACCCTGTTACAGTGGCTGGCCTGCATAATTTCCATAACACATAGAGGATCAACCACTACAGACACACAATATGAAATAGCATTAAATGGGCAATCACGATGTATTTGGGTCAGGTTTACTTAGCTCTTGCCATTGATTATATTAAATGCAATAATTCTCTGAAGAAATTGAACCCTCTTGCACACTAAAGCATTATTAGAATTTTTTATTTCCTGCTATATAACAATTCTTCTGCGAGGAAAATGCTTATGACAAAAAGAATTTATAATAAAGCAAAATATCTGCATTAAATAAAAAATAAAAAGTAGAGGAAAAAAAGAAATTTTTAATTACACCTTTTAATCTCCAAAGATAAGAGATGAAAAAAGTCTCAGGAATATGAGGAAAAGATTTAGTTAACGTTTTGCTTCAGACTCCTGTTAAAAAAACGCTATTTTTTTCTAGACAAATGACAATACCATTTTTTCTTCTATTTCTCAGTCACAGAAATATATAGCAATCTCTGGGGATTTTTAATTTATTTGAAGATATTTTCCTTAACAATCCTTTCTTTAAAGATATTTCACTGCTTTAGCTGATGCTGTTTTGCCATTTTCAAGCCTAGTTGCTAGCAATCAGTTTTACAGATTTCACTTCTTCATGTTTGAGAGTCTGTCTGTAATCACACTTCCATTTTTATGACTGGACCTCTTAAAAACGAAACAGGAAACAGAGCTTTTTCTCTACCTGTTACTGATAGCAAAGTGATGCAGCTGGCAGTATCAACAACCACTTGTGACATTCTTTATTCTGTTTCCCTCTAGCCCCTCTAACTGGTTATCCTCACAGGATGCTGATGGTCCTTTTAGTGTTTTATACTGGTAGACTGACGGTCCTTTTGATGAAAGAATTGTTGGACACGCCAAATCTCTTATTTAATTGAAGGTAACAGATGTAAACCCAGGAAAAAGACAATATTGTGACAAGTACATCCACTGAATTATCCACACAGCTCTCAGCCCTGTAACCAGATATGGTCTCCATCATCCAAGATCTATTTATACTATAAAATACTGTACCTATGGACTTTAAAAACATTGCTGGGCTCACAATGTAATTTATTTTAATATTTCTGAGCTGAGTGTAAATTCTTCCATTTCTATAAGCACATGTACTCTAATCAACTACTTAACTAACGTCTTCATCAGCTGCTGAGATTATTTCCTGAGTGCACACAATAAAAGGATTACACACATTAAGTTAATACAGAATTGCCAATGGCTTTATGTATGAAACTACTTAAGGGCTCAGTTTTTCAGAATTTACTCCTAAGTGTACCTTTTATTTCCACAAGTGCTTAAAGAAACAATGTATAATTTGTGCCAATACACATTTACATCAGCAGCTCTCACATTTGTGAAGTTAAATTAAAATCTCTATCAATATTTCAAAGGTCTATCTCTGCTATTAAGGTGTTCTTTATATTTTTAATCACAAAGGCATCACAGCCCATAATAACAATGAACTACTTATCAGTGTACATAGGTATCTGAAGGGAGGGTGTTAAGGGGATGGAGCCAGGCTCTTCTTGGTGATACCAAGCAATAGGATGAGAGGCAACAGGCAGATACAGAAACACAAAATTGTGCCTGAACATGAGGAAGCACTTTACAGTGAGGGTGACAGAGCACTGGAACAGGTTGCCTAGAGAAGTTGTGGAGTCTCCTTCTCTATGGATATTCAAAAGCCATCTGGATGCAATAGTGTGCAATGTGCTCCAGGAAGACCGTTCTTGAGCAGGGAGCATGGACCTGATGACCCGTTCTGGTCCCTTCCAGCCTGATCCATTGTGTGATTTCAGGGAAGGACTCCTAAAGGGTAAAAACCACAATTACAATAGGTTCAGTACATGTTCTGAATTGACACCGTGAATTGATTGTCACATTGGAGTTGTTCGTAGTGAGCTTGAGGGAGTACAGCAGGATGTTCTGGAGATCATTAAGGAAAATTAGTGCTTAAACAGTCAGTTTAATAGCCAGGTAAGAGAAGTGCACTAAAAACAGATAAATACATGACTACAGGTAAATCAAATGGCACTACTACATTCTATATGTAACATATTCAGTGGATGCAGAAAAGAAACCTTGAGTATTTTTTTACTCTTACATGCTTTAACTGCTTTAACTCTTTTTTTTTTTTTTTTACTTTTAAATTACTTTACACTATTTTGGCAGGAGAAAAACCTTTGAAAACTCTCCAGAACATAGACAGGAATTCTAAACTGTGACAGACACATCCTCACAGATTACTTACAATTTCTTAAGTTTTGGAGAAAGATGAAATATCTTGCAAACCACAAGCTGGAAATGTAGTGTGCAGAATGTATTTGTGAAGAATGATTAACATTTACAGGTCTTCTTTCTGTCAATAAATCATACACAATGTGACTCATTGTTATTTGTAACTGACCCATTTGTGAAAACACATTTCAGCATCAATGTCATTTGTAAATGTTTCTTTATACTGATGACTTCAGACATTTGGTGTTCATTATACAATGATTGTATTTTAAGGTTTTAAGGAACTGTCTGTTCCCTAAATAAATACCGAAGAAAGCGAGAGAGACAAAACACAAGCACTGCCACAAAAGTAAATGAGGGACACAAGAAGCATCAGGAAGTCACAGTACAGCCAGGGCTTGATAGTGTGCATTTTTGATCGTGCCATTAAAAAGATGGCTAGAAAGAGGCAAGAAGTGAGATCAGAAAGTGGAACAAAACCAGAAATGCAGTTAACAATAAAAAAGGGCAAAGAAAGTAAGTGGGAAAGAAGGAAACTTTAAAGCAGCAAAAGTTCTGCACTGCTGGTAATTTTTTTCCCGGGAAGGAATCTGGAAAGCTGTATGAAAAACCATGAGACTTGGAATATAAGAGGAATAAAAGGAAAATGGTGATATCCAAAAAGACAGAACAAATGAAACATAAAAACATAAAGAAAACATTTAAAAAATCTGAACAAAAACCCAAACAAACTCTCAAGGATAGTAAATTAAAGAAGTAATAGGAAAGATTCCTTCATATAAAGTAACCAAGCAGCCATGCATGAATGCCTCATTGTTCACATCACCATTTCTGAATATTAATTGAACAGCAAGAGGGAATGAGAATTATGCTATAATCTGCTGTATCATATTGGACTAACTGACTGGTCAGGAAACACCTGTGATATCAACATGTTCATTGGGAAGACTTTAAGCTTTGACCTCCTGTTATCTGTCTATCGGCAACATTTTACACCAATTTTCATTCACAACCACGTTGCTAATATGGGCTGAGCCGTGTAACTGCATGTTGATCACTTATCAACTACAACTGCATTGAATACGAGGGGGGTTTTTTGGTGTTGATTTGCATTGGAATCATGTACAAAGTGTGTGGTTTGTGAATACAAAATCAAAAGAAATGGCAGTGCTTCTGTAGACAACCATGGCTTAGCAAACATTAGATTTTACTTAAAACTTCAGAGAAAAAACATAGCCTAATAAAAATTCATGGAGGTATTCTCATTTTGAGTATTTTCTAGAACTTTCAGTGAAAATAGAGGCTAACTGATTTTTATGTGCAAAAGACATTCCACTTTACTGAAATGGCATTTATTATGCATTAAGTATATCTTGAAAAAGATCTTGCCTGCTTCTTTATACTAGTTTTTTTTTTTTACAATTGTATCCAACCTTTATATAATTATTGTGTACAAACACACACATACTTTTTTTCCTCCTGTGATTTATGTATTGCTCCAGCCTTTGAAAGCTGTTCTTTACTAACTCTTTGTCGCCACATAGTCTGGCAATCAACATCCAATCTTAATAATAAATTCAAACTTCTGCTTATAGGTGAACTTGGTTCAGGAAAATTACATCATCATAGACTCTAAAAATGACCAATTTTTTTTGACTTAAGGAGTCTAATTCTTTTTATGGCACTGAATGGATAGACTGTGTTGCTGGTTAGATTCTCAAGAATTCTTGAGTATTTAGAGACAGTTTTACAATTCTTTGCCTACAGTGGAGTTCACAAGATTTGAAAGTGAATATAAAAATGCATTCAGTTTACAGAAAGAGAAATGTGCCTTCTGCAGCCTGCTGTCAGGGCTCAAGTCAAAGATTTGGCGTTTTATGACTGGGCTGAGATAGAAAACAATAGGCGTAGGGCCAATTTTTAATGCGATTATCTACCTATACACAGCATAAAACAAAAAACAAAACAAAACAAAAACAAACCACAAAACAAAAAAAACCCCAACCAACCCGAAACAGAGCAATGAGTCAGTAAGTGTGTAAAGAGTCTAGTAAATAAAAATATTAGATGCTTTATATTCTATCTATCCTTGTAGTAAGTTATAAAATTACAGAAGTGCAGAATCCCAGAATCAATTAGATTGGAAAAGACCTCTGAGATCATCAAGTCCAACATGTGACTGCTCACTACCTTTTCAACTAGACCACGGCACTAAGTCTTTCTTTAAACACCTCCAGGGACGGTGACTCCACCACCTCCCTGGGCAGTCCATTCCAATGTCTAATCACTCTTCCTACGAAAAAATCCTTCCTAACATCCAACTTAAACCTCCCCTGGCACAACATGAGGCCATTTCCTCTTGTCACAGAGAAGAGGCGGACCCCCATCTGGCTACAGCCTCCTTTCAGGCAGTTGTAGAGGGCACTAAGGTCTCCCCTGAGCCTCCTCCAGGCTAAACACCCCCAGATTCCTCAGCTGCTCCTTACAGGACTTGTGCCCCAGGCCCTTCACCAGCTTCATTGCCCTTCTCTGGACTTGCTCCAAAACCTCAATGTCCTTCATAGAATCATCAAAATGGGATGGCTGAGAATAATTTTAAACATAGCCAATATAATTCAAAATCCTAGTGCATCTTGCAATCAAGTATCCCTATGTTATATTACAGATGGTACCAGCCAGGTAATTATGTTAGTAAGGCAGGACACTTATGCTTTGTTGCTGCCTGCATAAAATAAACTTGGAGTATAATTAAAGACAACAGATTTTATTAATTCTGAGTCTAGCTGAGAAATTTGGGACAAATTCTTAGAAAAGCAGGAAAAGTTTATGTGGAAAACTGATTATAACCATTCTCTCTGATCAAAGCCTCATAGGAGGTGCACTGGATTGAGAAGTTCACAGAACATGATCTCCACTTCCAATGATGTCCCTAATTTTGAAATTTGATCATAAACATTGCTCCAAAGTGGGAAACAGTGAAAAGCAATTTACAATTGAAAATTACTGATACAAATTTCTTAAAGTGTTTTAATATTAATCAGATCCAGTAGCTTAATGCATTTTTTTTAATCTCTTAGGAGACTATATACAGGAAAGAGCTTCATCTAACCTGAACTGAACTACCACAAGTTCAAGAAGTTAATATTACAGACTGACTGTCAGTGAACTGCAAATCTACAATAAGATCTTTTTTTGGTCCTCCAAGTTCTCTTTCTACATTCTTGTTAAAATTAGTTCAATGAAAAATCACACCATGAAAATTTAGAAATATGTAACCAGTTACCTCTCTGAAATTAAGCCCTAAGGTCTGCAGTCTTTGACAGGACCAAAAAAAATAAAAAGTAGAATGCTTTTATATTTGACATTTAAATTGTGTAAAACATTTTCCTCTGTGAAAATTTTAACATTTCAAGCAAAGACTGCATTTTTTTAATATTCATTATCCCACTGCCTTTGCAGTTAAAACCAATCTGAATCTGACCTTCAGGTAAAGGTGAGTGCCTTCCACATCAATCTCCATCAATATCAATCTCTTCCAATATCAATCTCAATAATAATTTCTATAAATAGAAAGTTACATTTTTCTTCTAACTGCTTTCCTCTTCTGTTCAATAAATGAGCACTTATAAATACCTCTAGATTACTTTAGATATTATGTTTTATCTTGCAAATGGGTGCATCTTTTCAAGAAAATGTTTACCTGAAGACAGAAATATCTAATCAACATCGAACACACATATTGTAATTTTATTGCAAATATGTGGGGTTTGTATTTATATGAGGAAATATCACAACTTGATTCTGCATTATCAGATTCACTTTTCCCTCAATGACCGCATACTGTTGCACTGCTGGAAGCCATGAATCTTTTCCAGGCTATGTAAATATGCTTCTCAGTTACAACTTCCTGAAACTAAATGTAAAGAATCTTGTGTCTTAGATAGGAGATAGGAAGGATTGGAGGGATAATTAGAAAAATTCAAGGTATGAAGAGCCAGAACTCTGCAGATGCCACACAGTCACAGAACAAGAGCCAGAAAATAACTGTATTCTCTCCTGCAAGGTACAAACTCAGATTCTCTTGAGAAGATTAGCAAGACTCCAGGCTTCAAAAGGAGGAGCTGAAGAGCATTAATTAAAAGAAACAGAAACCCCACTCTCCTGACATGAACATCTGGTCTGGATTTAGTACTGAGAGGATTATTGTCCTGAAAAAGTGTAAACTGAAATCCATTTAAGTCTTTCAAATTTCACAAGAAGGTACCTTGAAAAGCTGTTCCCCACCCTCATTCAAAACTTGCCTTTCTTCTTCATATACGAGAGACTGAAATGCTCATAAGCACATCCATTTCTCAACCCATTTCAGCCATCCATTTCTCTTCACAGTAAGTGTAAAACTTGTCTTCTTCAATTCTCAGTATTATCATTTGGAAGAACAAAGATAACAGCTTTGCTTTTCTGCAAATATGTTGGAAGCAGATGAGCTCACACCTGCCATTTCTCTTGTGAAGTCTCTATTGATAAGGCACAAGCAAATGTATTTCCCAACCCACAATAATTCCAAGTGCAAAGCAGCTGTCCAGAAACACGATGAAAATCCAACACCCTAGCTGAAAAGTTAGAACAGCAGAATGACATCTTTGGAAGGAGGCACATAGAACTAGTACATATGTAGGTGGCTTCAGGCTGGATGTGGATAGTCATGTGTTAACAGCAGCACCCCGCAGACCAAAACTCTGCTGTTCACTTTGAAAAAACACCACACTTCTGAGACACCAAGTGTCTTTCCAGCACACACACTACAGTTTGGGGGCGCCAGGAAATTCTAGTTTCTAACCAAGAAGGCGAGTAGAAACATATGTATTTATAAAATTTCTATGAACAGACTTTGCTCTCTTCCGAACAAAAATCACCTCCCAGCACCAGTTCTGGAAAGACTGGGCCTTATACTTTCAAGGACTGATCTGTACAAGAAGACATGCAACTGCAGTTAATTAGCAGGGATCCCTGCTAGGAGTGCTGGATTTTTCACTGCTCATAAGCCTTCACACAAGTAGCATCTCATCTCATGTCTAATTAGCTAAAAGTGAACTCCTGAGTGCAAGGACAGTGTGCCTCAATTAGACAAAACTTCAGGCCTTCAGAAGTGTGACATCTCCACAGATAAGGAAAATATTTTTTTAGGACCCTTCAAAGACCACAGCTTATTGTAAGTCTTGGTTTTTAACTCCAGGACAGTCAGAGCCTGGGTTTTGCATATCAGAAATGCCACCTGAAATGACATAACTCTTAAGGCTCAGCATGTCGTTTTCCCCAGTGCAAAAGCCCTCTGGGGGAAAAAAAAAAGTTCTCAGCTGGTCCAAAAATATGAAAAAAGAGCCCTGCTCATGAACGAAGCAGCATTGGAAAGCTCACTGCTTCCCAACAGAAGAGCTATCTGTGTATGCTTCTTGAAATCATGTTCTCTAACATGCACATACGGAAAAGTCACATTAAGTATTTAATTCTCTAGAGAAATAAGAGACTGGAACATGCAATATTAGACATGCTGAGTGCCCTACAAAACCCATTCTGTTCCAATGGTAATACAGGATATTTCTGAACTTGTTTCATCTGGCATTCCAGCCATACCAGTTTTAAAAAGCACTGAGAACATTTACTTCATATTTTCCCCTTCTACAACAAGTTTAATGATATCCAGGTTGCACATCTATAAAATTACCAATTGACATTTTTCAAATATCCAGGATTACAAAACTATTGTCATACCTGGTTTGGGCACTGATTTAGTTTCCTTTGGAACTTCAAAGTGACTGTTGGAATGGAAATATTATGTTCACAACTGAATCTACTCTGTTTGCAAGATAAGGTAGAGAAGGTACAGCCTATATTGTTGTATCCTGGCAACAAGGGCACAGTCAAATTTTAATTTCATAAGAGGGTTGAGCTCTCTTATAAACCGGAGCTGGAAATGCCTTTTGAGTAGCAAGGAAGCCAAAGCCTTCAGTATTTGTTACAACAGGAAGACCATTTGTTTTCACCAGTAACAGCTTAACCCTAAACACAGCAGAATCTCAGGAACTACTTGGAGCAAAGGTAGTAGGAAGAAGTCCAACAGCATAAGCCCTGAGCAGCCACAAGTAATCACTGAAAGAGCAATGAACCACACTGCATGAATAATTTCCCAGCAGTGTTTCTAAATAAGTTAATGATATTACAGTGCAATTAAACCACATTGTCCACATCTTGCATTTCTTACTACATAAAAAAGAAAACAAACAAGCTATTACTAAGTAGGAAAAGCAATTAAAGTTATAATACTTTTAAATGATGAAGTTGTTTTCCAGGAAACACTTACAATGTATATTAAGAAAAACATTTTTAAAAATTCTTAATTAGTGAAAATCTGGTGCCCCAAGGTAACAATCCAGCCTAGGAAACTGCCTTAAGCAAAAAAGAAATGGAATTTTAGCAAATGTTCCACTTTGAAAAAGAAATATCTTTAATTTCTAGAAATTTCAGCTCAAAATGCTGTCTCCTCATATTTAATCTCAAAAGACTTACATTCATGAAAGAAATATGCTAGCCTAGAAGACATCTCAGACTGGTCATAAGCATACAGTATTTTAGTATAAATAGGATGGAAAGAGTGTAAATGGAAGTATTCTGTGGTGCAGAACTTGGCTTGCTGTACAATTCGCAAATCATTGAACATTTTCATACAGTAACTGCTGGCCACAACTGATAAGCAACACTACAATAAAAAGCTAGGAAAGGAATCCTCACTAATATTTTCTTGTAAGCCCATAAAATTTTTAAATTTATTTTGCCCTCTAGAGCAGCAAACTGTTAGCAGTTAATCTCTGTACTTGTATTATTTTTCAGAAACTTACTCTGTTTTTCCATCCGATAGTAATGTAATAATTTGGTAATGAAACAATTCTTCTAACAGCTATGCTTTGCATATTACAACCAAAGAAAGGAAAAAAAAAAGGCTAAATATGAAACCCATCATTTTACTTGCCATAAAGCCACTTCACTGCAAACATTCCCTGCAAATAAACAGTCACTGCAAAAGGCATTTTTCCACTTCCCTTGGAAAAGCAAGATCTTTACTACCAACATGTCTCTAACATCTGTGTTTAAATCCAGTTGCAGAGCGTTACTCCAATGCATAAAAAGCTTTAGACAACCAAAATCTACAGGGCTACAGTCTCAAAGTTATGGTATCACAAAATATTTATTCCCACTGGAATCATGACAATGATGGATGCTTTTCTATTTTGCTGTAAAGTATTTCAAGATATCCTCGCTCCGAGCATTATATATGTATTGTTCATGTTAATATACCATTAATATATGAGCCAGGCATTAGTTTTCCCTTAGTTCAGGAAGGTATGACTGCTCATGTATAAATCAAGTCTAGTCACAACTTTATCTTCTAAGACAGCAGTGAGCACAGACAAGCTTCTGTTATTATCAGGCAGGCAAACTGTTATTGTCATTCAGACACACAAATATGATCAAAAAGAAATTACTTGAAAACAAGCAATTTAATTTATATGTAAGCTGGATCAAGGCAAAACACATAGCAGAACGAAAGAGTGAAATGTTTTCAGGTAGTTTTCTCTTGCTGCATTTTAAATAAGAGTTACATCCATGGAAGAACAGCTGATGTGTGCACAGCTCTGTAACTCACAATATTGAAAAAGTCCCAGTAAAGAACAGTAATTGCCTCTTGTATGCAAGTGTTTTTCTGCATGCTTGTATGGTCTTTTAGTGTCCTGGGACAAAGTAGTTGAAGTATTATAAAAAACCCTCCATGATATTATAAATGTTGAATAGGCAAAATGAATAGATGCAGAGTGCATAGAGTAGTACAACCCAGAAGGGTTATCATGTCATACCTTTACAATTTTTACTGGATAGATAGTACCTGATGCATACAGTACAACAGTCAATTAGGGGCTGGGTGAAGTGCAGAGATATGGATCTACAACTCACCAGAATGCATTTTCAATATTCCTTTTTCACTCATTAATATCTTTATTTTCTGTTTGTATTTCACAGTTTTTAAAAGCTTGTTAAAACATTGAAGTAACATCTCACTTTTGATGACAATGCAAACTTGTAAACGGCATGGGCTACTAGGAGAGCAATAGAAAAATAACTGGCTTTTTAAATTTGATTTTAACATTAAAGTTCTATGCATTTTCTAAGGAATGAAGTTTAGCAGTTAAGCAAAATGCCTGCTGTAACTCCAGGCAGAAGAAAATAAGCTGCCTCTGAGAAGAAATTTATTAAACTTGTCCTTACACCCAGAGACCCACAGTGATCTCAGCATGCATCCCATTTCCAGAAGATCATGATTTGCCTTTCACTCAGATGCTTCCTGCTGCTGGTGAAACTTAAGCTGCATTCCCTGAAAAGGTTCAGCTTGAGAATTATTGCACTGCCATGGCTGTAAGGTGAAATATATGGTAGGCTCAGGGGGCTACCAAAGGAAATTGGTGGTATGAGAAGAAAAATGACCTCTCTATTTGGAATTTTATGTGTATATATCTATATACATATATATATATATATATGAGACCTTTTGCACTTATGCGTGCTACATATCTCTGAAGTTTAACTGAGTATCTCATAAACACCATATTAGTGACTTAATTCACCTGCAGTGCACTAAATGTGGTCCAACAGTTTGTAGCACATTAGTGTTATCTGATAAGACATTACAAGATTTTTTTTTCCAGACATCAATTCATTAGTAAAGCAACTCTCTCAAAATAAAAAAAAAGGAGAAATTGTGTTTTTATCAAGAGAAATTTCAACGTCTAACAGAAAGCATTCATCCATTATACCTCCTTACATGCTATTAAGAGCACCTAGAGACATTGTCAGTGCCTCCAACATAACAGAAGAGCTGGTAGCTATTTTAAAACCTAGAACTGAATCAAGTCCCCATCTGGATTTTCTTCAAATGTAGGCACAAAGGATAGAGGGGTAACTCTTGAATAGAAACCAAGGTGTTCTTTCTAATGAGAGAAGTGAAAGGTCTCCACTCCTGTATTGTACAATAATGTAGATGCTGTACGTGGCAGGACCTGGTCCACTCTGCAATTTTTAGGAATATGCTAAGGTTACTGAAGGAGGAATAAACAGACAGGGCATGAAGTTATTATTGTAGACATCATCCATCCCTCCTCCTTGAACGCCCAAGTACAATACTGGGATTACTATCAATCAGAAGCTTAGAGCCAGATCCCATAACTATGGAGGGAAATACTCAGAACATCAGGCAATATTGTCAGCAATAACAATTTATGTGATTAAGTATCCAAAAGAGCAAACAGACAGTCTATACCCAATGCCTACAATTGTAACAGTCAGAAAACAGCTACTAAAATGAAAAATAAGACAGAAAGCTATTTCTGCAGGAGATAATCCATGGCTTACACATAGTCACTCATGTCTGGGAGTTTTCAGTTGCACATAAGGGGATCTAACATTTCTAATAGAAATTGACAAGATTTTTTGCGGGTTATCCCAATCAAAAATAGATTTTTGTATGGTACACAGTGTCCAATAAGTGTTTCTTATGCATGTATACATATTGTCATAGAAAATTACTATCATGTTTTTAATATATATCTTCCATTCAGTTTTCAGGTATTGTGCTGTAGAGAGCAGTGATAGACACACTTTGCTTGTCTAGTACCCTTTCCGAATGATCCTCCCAGACACTCTTCTGTAGACACTCTGAAATTACACTTATTCTTCTCCTCCACCATGTCTCAAATTCCTTATGGTATTTCCCAGAACTGTTATGAACATCAGTCATTTACTATTTTTGCCGAACCTCTTCCTGTTTGATGACATTTTTTTGATTCTCTGTTTTTATGCCCTCTTGCTTTTTTATTTAAAGCATAAAGTGAGTAATTCAAAAGATTGAGGCAAAATATGAGCTAAGACAAAATGCAGTAGAGTGGTTTTTAATCCTACTGATAACTATGAGACTGTTCTTAAGAGGTCTCTTTTTTTTCTTATTGCAATATGCCAGAATTTGTAGGGATAAGATAGAGAAATTCCAAAAGGAACACAGATTGAAGAGCATCTAGATTCAGGGTGTTTTTTTCATTTTCTGAGATGTTTTCTCATATTTGGAGAAGAAAATTGATAACAAAAACAGAATCCATTTTAGCATATAATCATAACTTTATTATTGATTTAGAAAACAGACTAATGAAGTTATGCTGTATTATGCATGCTAACAATTTTTAAAATGTTAAGAAATAATAACAAACTTTGAAATGTCTTTCAAAGAATGCTTCTCTTCAATACAAAATTGAAAATCTAGGGTTATAATCAGAAGAACGATCATATTCTTTCTTCTTGATAAAAAAATTTGGATGGTTGCAGCAGTTTCAGAGACCAATTCTATAAACTAATTAGACAGTAGAGAGTCTATCATTGCCATTCCTTCTAGTATTGAAGAATATTATAGAAAGTTTCAGAGGTTCATTATAGCTAAACACAATTTTATACACATTTATATAATGATTTATACAACAGATGAAGGTTTTATGCATAGCAAAATCTCCTGTACTTTTGACAACACAAATCATTTAGCCATATATGATCACATGGCTTCAAAGCAGGTTAGTGCACAACCTGAAATTCAGCATATAGCATCATTTTAAAATGTCTTTAATTAGCAAGCATATGAAAAGCTAAGATAAACTAGTTTCATATGCAGAAATTTGAATCCATTGTAAGTACAGTGTAACTTTTGTCCTCTCCCTATATATATGCAATACAAGATTCACGGAGGAGAAAAAAGCACTCCTGGAAGCTGGTAATCAGCCAAACTAGGAGTCTGAGCAGTAAAAAATACATTTTTTTAAAAGCACTTAAAAAAAATTTTAGTTTTGATGACATGAGGAACACCTCACTGGAGTGATGCATTTCCCCCAAAAGCAATCACAGAGATCAGGCAAAACTTCTGCAAAGGTAAGAATACACTGGATGGGTTCCAAGAACGACCAGCTCACCATGTTCCACACACCACCAAAAGAGCCTGCACGCTCTGTAGCAGAAACAATCTTTCAGATAATGTCTGCTGAGTGAAGCCAAATAGCCTGGTCTTAGATTAAGCTGAGGAACCAAGAGAACATTTCAGCTACCAGCACCCTCATGGCATGAGCATTTATTGCATACATAGGACTATCCTACTGCCCAAGTGGGCAACCCAGTGTTCATCCACCATGCACAGCCCCTTGGACTTTGGCAAATCATGGCACCACTGTGCTTGTAAGGAAGCAAAAGGACCAGGGTAGTTACAGAACAGGACCATTCATTTCTTAGTACTGTCTGAAAGGAGAGTGCCAAGAGGATGGAGGTAGGGTTTTCTCAGTGGTGTCAAGCAATAAGACAGGATGCAATGGACGAAAACTTATGCACAGCAAATTCCACCTGAATGGGAGGAAGAACTTCTTTACTGTGCCATGTGCTCTGGGATGACCCTGCTTGAGCAGGGAGGTTGGACCAGATGACCCACTGTGGTCCTTTCCAACCTGATCCATTCTGTAATTTTGTAAAAAAAAGGGAAGAAAAGGATGAAGTAAAGAAAACACTTGGTTAGCCTTTATATTAGGGACATTACATTCTATGTACAGCACTTCTTATCTTCCAAAAAATTTCAGAAAGCATCCATACAGAAAATGTTACTTTAAAAAGATATAGTGGCATGTTATCATTCTAGATACTCTAAGAATTCTTACAAGTATGAAAGTTTTTTGGGTGATGACTTAAAACATTTTAATACATTGCAGTTAAGCTAATTTTTTATTCTCTCAGATTGTACTTCAAAATTACTAGAGTACTTTAAAGCACTTGTTCCCAATGTATTACATTTATAGCACTGCAGTATATCTACAATATTATGCTACTTCTTTGAGTGACACACGTTTTTCCACAAGGATGGAATTTAAGCGAATGGAAGGATTTGTATATTATGTGTAGTGTGTAGCTGGTGCCTCGCCTGCCTTTCTGAAATGGAAGGATTAAAGCAGTAAACTACAACTCACTTCATTCATAATAAAAACTGTGTAGAAGAAAACGTTATGTCCCAACTGATTACAAAAGCCTATTTAATGAAATGCATATTTTTGAAAACTCAGAGGTACTGTAACATTGGCGCTATTATTTAAGAACCATTAAGTACAATTGTGACAGTAAAGCTATTAAACATTTTATAGTCTGCTCAGTGCAGGTTTATTTTCCACATCAACTTTCGCTCTTTTACAATATTGTTCTAATAATTCAGCATCTAAGCAATGTCTCACTTCAACAAATTAAGGTTAGCAGGACATTTTTCTGGAAAGAGATAAAAAACAGTTTTCTGGCAAAAAGCCTACCTCATCTACATGAATTATAAGTAGTTTAAAATAATTTGCTGTCTCTAGGTCTCTCTAACCTTGCAAGGAAAATTTTAAGTGTTTCAGAGGCAAATTTACATAAATGCAATAAAAGTTTCAAACCTTGGATTTGTACTTCCCAAAGTACCTTTTTGCCATTAACTTTCAGGTTTAATGGCAATAAGAAATGAAGCCCTTGTTCTAGCTATTTGAAGTAATGGCATCTCCTTACAGTTCTTTAGATGAAAATATTCATTAGCTAAATGAAGTCAGAATATGGAAGTGACTTACAGGGAAGAAGAAGAAAGTTGAATCTTGATCAGCGTGTGGAAAGCATCCCCCAGCTGGGCCCTTGTCAGGACAGGTGCTCATGCAGAATTCGTAGCTAGCAGGGGTATCACACTGCTCCTTGGAGCTGACGTGGATGCACTTTTGACCCAGGCAAAGGTATGGTTGTCATAGGTTTAGAATCTGCTTTGACAGCTGTTCTGAATTTTGGATAAACAAATTGCCTTGGTAAACTCTGTAAATCATACCACATTTCCGAGACTACAGCTGGTCATAAAGTTTAGATATAGATTTTTGACCTTTGGTGTCTGTCTTTCTGAAACCTCTCTGATAGAAATGGCCTTCAACTATAATCAGGATCTAAATCTTCCCAGAGTCTGAGGTCTCTGCTCAGTTATGCCAGTCAATAAAAGTACCTTCTGTTTAAAACCAAAACCATTTTTAGGCTATATATTGTGTTATGATATTTGGCCAGAAAAAGAAAAAACGCCAAAGTACCTGTAGATCAGTGTCCACATTAGTTCTGGCTGCAGGAAGTATTGAACAAAATAAATTTCCCCCTGTGAAGGAATGCATTTCTGTACAAAGCCAAACGTTTTCATTTGACCCATATGCCTGTTATGATAGCAAACATTATGAAGTGTACCAAGGACAGAGTGGAAAGAACAGGATAACTTTTGCTGAAAAAAGAATTATTTTTTTTTTAAAATCTCAATTATTAAGAAAGTAAATATTGATTTAAGGCAACTGTAATGCATTAGTAAGAGCAATTAGCACCTTTGGGATAGCTACCACACAGCACTTCTCTATATGAAGATGACAAAATATTCTTGATTGTTGTTATGAGCTTGATTCACGTTACATAAGTTCCTATACACTGATAATTCTGGCACCCATCTAAACCACAGGATAATCTATATTAATCACATGACAATCATTAATATTCCACACATAATAAAAAAGAGAGTTATTTCTGTTAAGATACTTAGCATTACTCAACAATCCTCCCAAGAGTTCATTTCAGTCACTTTATCCTTGCAAATCCAAAATATTATTTAAGGTTTCTTTCTGCCATTTTCAAACATGTCCCTTGTGCATTCCTGCTCTAGCATGGCACTCAATGCATTTTTTAAAATTAATCTTATAAAATAATGTTACCCTATGTAAGAAAGTTTTAAGACATGCAAAATACTTAAGAAAAAAATATAAGTCTTTAAAAGCTGAAAAAGAAGTTTGTTAGATCTCAGATTGAAGATTTTCCCATGATGCTCATAAGAGTAACACAAACTATCTTTTTGAGGTTTTCATCTCTCAAAAAAAATTTAAGGCTTTAACCAAAGCTACCCTTGATTCAAAGACAAAATTTGCAATTTTTTAGAGACATGTAACAATTGACATTATTATGTTGTACAATTAATTGAAAATACCCAGAAAAATCAAAAATCTACAGGATGGGTGTAACACATAGGAGACTTAAACTTGAACTTAGGAATTACGAACAGTTCTGAGCTTGATGTTCAGGGGTTACCACTAAAAGTAATATGACAGCAATTTGCTAAACATAGCATGGATAACTACCAATGTTGTGCTTTATAATACAATTTTAAATCAAGTTTACTTACATTTTACTTTCTACAAACTTTTCATAGTTCAATCTTATTTTAAAAGTCTAGGTATTAACAAAACACGACACAATTTCTGTTTATGGAGAGTCCTATCAAACATCTTAAAAATAATAACAGATAAACTTCCTGGGCTTTAAAACACAGTTTGAGTATCTTGCTGGTCATTATCAGCCTTCACTGAAATGCAGATAAGTTCTGGCACCAAAAAAATCTCAGTGAATAATTGCCCAGGTAGGAAAGATGAAATGTCTGGACTTTTTTTAATAACTATTTTTCCTCCTAAATCCCCATGAAAAGCAGGTAAAGGAAAGAGGACAGGGTTTCTAAACAATGGACACTTTTAAGACAGAAAAAATATTAGATAAGTGTCTGCCTGCATAAGGACTATGTTTTCCCCCATGCTACCTCAAAAATTTCTCTTTTCTCCCAAAGACTAATCACTCTAATAAACAGTGCCCATAAAGCCTCCTACACCCTCAGACCACCACAACTACAATAAAAATATCTGAAGAGGAAAGAAAGGAACACAAAGACTGAAGAAATTATTTTCCAACTTTTAGCAACTAGTTCTTTCCCCTCCTTTTCACTAATTAAAAATTCTTCTTACATGTTTTTCACTTGGCAGTTGGTGAAGTGAAGTACTGGAAAATACTCCTGGCTCCCCAGTGTGATTTCGCAGCTGTTGGCTGAAGAAAAAGAATATTTGACCATAAACCCTATGGTTGATCAAAAACCCTATACTTTTCAACTAGTATGAATGTTAGGAAACCTTTTCATAGTTCTCTTTTTCAATTCTTCTTCTCCTCTCAGCCTTCCTTTGCCTAATCTTATTTCTATTTTTTCCTATTTCTTTGCCTCTTCATTTATAATAGCCTGCTCTCTCATCACCTGCTCTTTTCTGCTTTTTGTTTATTTTTCCTTTCTAGTAATTCATCTTCCTTCCAGCCCTCAGTTCTGCAGGGAGATAAGATATATATGAATATATAGAGAAAAATTTTGGTTTCATTGAAGTTGATAACACACTGACATCAGCAGAGACAGGATTTTAGTTGTATACTGACATTTGATACGAAACTTCCAAATAGTTTTCCCCCTTGTTTCCTCTGCACATGGATTTTCGATAAATACATTACTTCAGAAAAGTTAAACTGCACCCTCTAGTCATGATAGTAAAAATGATCTGATATCCACACATAATATGACACATTTCTGAATGCACTATCCTTTAGAAATGACATTCTTCAAACTTTTGGAGCTGTAACTTCTTTTGTCCTTCTCTGAAAGGAACCTCCTCTCTCATGTGCTCTCTCCCTCCCCTGCATCCCATTAGGTAACAGCAAACTACCACTAATTCCAGGCTGCTGAAGTCGGTGCTACACAGAGAGGTCATAGCCCAAATGCCATTAGAAAAGAGTTTTCCCTGTACCTGTATCACCATCCCACTGCCCCAGGTATTTTTTGTTGGTTTTTCTTTGCCTTTTTATACTTAGCTATCAATTATTTATCATTCTAGTTACTAAATGCTTTTCTTTACAAGTGCATAAATATATTTCACAGTAGAGTCTGATCTCACTCATTAAAATTTAAGCCAAGCCGTACTTCTCTCATCATTTGAGCTAGTCTAGATTCCCACTGGTGGAACAGTACAGTATCCGGAATTTTCTTTTGCAATGTTAACAACTGAACCCTTTTAACTATTCAGTCATTTCGCTACCTTTCTTCTAGCAGGAACACCCCAGCACGGAGGGCATGAAACATTTGTCCTTACAGACTGTTGCTTTATTCAAACAGCTGTTCCTCATGCACTAAATGTAAGGTGGATGACAGAAAAAGGCTTCGTAAAGCCATACATCAGGATGAAAGTTTTATAGCTTTAGTGTTGCTTACAAATCAATTCCTGTGAGTTGGGCTACCATTAGCAGCTTTTAAGATTGCCTGGAGCTGTGTCATTCACTGCCGTTTTGACACATTAATGCATTAATGGTAAGTGCAGGCTGACATAACTTCTCTGAAGTACTATTACAGTAATTACTGGGAGCCTTCGATGTGACACACAAAGTTAAGAAAGGTGACAAAACAGTATGCAGATACTCATACACTCTTACAGCATTCATTCAACACTGACAGCACGTAATTAAGAAACTACAAAAACATTGAGGCAAGGATTGTCTGCCATGTACAGTGTCAGAGAAAACAAGCATGAATGAAAAAGGCAATTATGTGGAAATGATGGCTGGTACTAACAAACAATTCCATTTCAGCAAAAAGAGGTTAAGAAAATCGGGGTAAAAAGTACTCAGTTGGCTCACTTCAATTCTTTCAAAGAGAAAAATGTTAAAGTCTCATTAGTGTTTTGTAAAATGATGCAAATTTGCAAAGCCATTTAGGAGGCAGCAGATGGTAGTAATGAAACCTGAGTCTGTGTTTAGAACCTTTGAAACTTGGAACAAAATGCACTTCTGGATTTCTTCAATCACCACAGATGTGTCCTAAAGTAAATTAGTGAGATCGTGGAACATTATCTGGAAAAGAGGTCTTTATCATTACAAATCATTTTACTTTATTCTTTCTCAATCAGGCTTATTTTTCCTAAGATAAGCATTACTCTGAAATACAAATTAAGAATGCTAAACATTACCTCCTTCCATGGAAAAAACCACTGTTTCATCCCTCACAGGTATTGTTTCATAAACTGGTTCAGTAGATCAAGTACCTTAATATCAAAAGTTCTCAGCTGTCCTTCCTTAACTGGGAACTAGGGACCATCATTATTTGACAATTCATTGCCTCACAGTCTGTTGACTGAAGTGCTCTATAGGAGCAATTCCTTGGAAACCTCTTTATGATATTGTGCGACAGATGGGATTACTTCGAGCAAACAAGCGCTTCTGGCTCGAGGCTGCACGCAGGTGTCCCTGGGGTTCTGAAGGCTTTGTCGGACATTTAAACATCCCGCCTAAGATGATGAAATCACTATTCTTAGAGATAGATAGTTTCATAAAGTTCCTGTAGGTCATTCACTCTTGGTAGACATGTGAGAAGAAATATATGACCATGTGATATGAACTCAAAAAAATTAAACCTTCTAAAGGCCATTCAATACGCTTGAAGTCACTCAGGGGGATGGGGTTTTTTCGCTTGCATGTAAAGAGGTGGAGAGTTGTTGAAACATTTCCCTTCCTGCCAAAAACCCAGCTGGAACAGACTACTACTTCCTTCACATCCCAGTCGCCAAGTGTCAGGTCAAGAAATAGCCTTCCTTAAATTCATATTTGATACTTGTAGTATAACCATTTTCAGCACATAAATAGTTAACTCTTTTAAGAAAACATATTTTCAAATCACCATACCTAAAGCTAAATTGGTGTTTTGCAAGATCAAGAGCTGATTAAGGATATCAGCATTTGGTTGTTAATTGTCTACAGCCATAAACTATTTCTATATTTAGCCAAAGACACATTTTAAATCACTGCAGTTTATTTTATAATCCGAAATGAACAGCAAGAATATGGGAGATATTTTAACTGATTCATAAATATTTAAAAGTCTGCTGATTTTCAATCATATCTTTCTGCAATCTGTTTTTCATAAATACTGAATTTAGTGACAGGTTATTTTCAGCAAAATAGCACAATTATCATTCTACTAGAAAAAAAATTAAAATAACAGAAAATCTTTAAGACTAGGAAGTTCCTTAGCATGATTTATGCTAGGAGGTACTAATGTATTTCACAAGCATGCTAAAGCTGTATTTCTCTTGCTCCTACTCAGAAATTCTAGTTTCCAGCTTGCCAGTTTGATATATGGTTCTTCATATGTCTCAAGTTTTTCATTGTTGTCATAAGTACGAAGCTGACTTGATCAATATTTTCTTTATTCTTGCCAGGCAAGAATACTTCAACATTGATAATAAATATATAATACTTAATAAATAATATAATACTTGAAAAAAAAAATCCCAGGGGGCCTTTTGGTGGGGAAAAAAAATAAATGTTTTCTCTGCTCTTTCTACAGCATAGAGAAATTATAGGTCTAGATGCAAACTAATTCCATAGACAAGTTTTTACCTGTTAATAACTATCAGCCGGTTTAGCCAAATCAATGTTTCACATCAGCTATGATATGCTGGAACATTTAAACACTACATATGAATATAGAAAAACATACATTTATAAATAGAGTTGTTTTGTTAGACATTTCCTTCCCCCACCATAACTGGATGCTTTTGAATAGTCAGATATTTGAAGTGTAAGATGACAACCAGTGGTATTTCTCTACCAATCAAATGCTTTGTAGCTACACTCAGTGCACTCAGTTCTCTGATACTCGGAAGCTGACTCTAATGCACTGCACTATAACAGTACAGTATTGACTATTGCTCTTCACTCACTGAACACGCTATCTTAACCTTTGTGGAATGACCAACTTGTAACCCCATCACTGGGCCCATAAACAAAGCCGCTTTCAAGAAATTTAATACTTGAATGTCGTAAACACACTCCTTTTGCAGGCCTGATGTCCCCCAGAACAAAATCAGCAAAAGTAAAAGCCTGCAAAGGGCTCTTTCCAACATCACTAGAAGAATTTAAAATGAAATTCTTCAGATAACATCATGCTGTGATGACAAAGACTCATATAATACGGAGTTAGTGATTATATTTATGCACGTCAATAGTAACTCAATAGTTGCTCCTCAAAACAAATCAAAGCTCCTTTGGGAAGAAAACGTATTTTCAGGACAAGTGAAAAACAAGTAGTCAAAACAAGACAACACCAAATTAAGTTGCTTTCGTAAGAGACACAACTGAAGGAGAACTTAAAGTTACTTAATTACACCAGGCTATTTAGAAATCATAGCAACTTCCTCCAGTATAAGAAATGGACATAAAAGGAAAATTATGTATAGCTCAGTACAAAACACAGAAAAATTAACTACTTTCTTAACATAGATCCCTTTACTGTGAAGATTTAGGTTAAAGCAAAAATTGATGGGAGGAAAGATAACTATGAAGTGTCGTGCTAATACATTTTGGTGGTTTTTTTAGCTGGGAAGGAAGACAAGAAAATACATCAGAAATATAGAGGTTGTATCCTAGTTCAGTTGAATTACTTTAAGTTAGAAAATCCAAAATGAAACAAAAGCCTCTGAATTACACAACACTGAAATACATCAAAATGAACAGACGCATTTGCTCACCTAGAAACATACACATATTATGTTCAATTAGAAACATAGAAAGCAATTACAGCACATGTCAGATGAGAATAAACAAGTATAGAAACTGCTATTAAAGATTTACATATGCATTTTATGCTGTAGATTTTGATGAAAGATTGCAATGTTAGGGAACAGATGACCCCAAATACTTTACTACTATAGTGAGTTTTTTCAAGTATGTTTAAAGGTAACGAACAACACTGCATAGAGATGGATAATACTGAAAACAACTTTAGAAAATCTAATGTAAAAAAGGTGTCAATAGATGATTTAACCAGTTCTGCATGAATGAAAAACGGAGTTTCAACTCTACACATTTAAGAAGGATTCAGATGCATCACTTCTGGAGTTAGTACAAACACTTTCATTGAGTTTTCTCTCTTTCAACAGTAGCAATTTCTTTTTAACGCAATTTTAGAAACAGTACTGTAATGTGCTGTTTTCTATAGCACACCATAAATCTTCATAGCAGCCAGGATGTGCACTGAGCTCTAGACTACTCACTCTGTGAAGGCTAAGATTTATGAACTGCAAACAGATAAACATGTTTTTTAATTTTCATATTATGAATTCTGACATCACAGAACATAAACCTTTGACATAAAAATCCATCTATCAGGAGCTAATCTAGTGCTAACCAAGGCAGTAGAAGGAATGGCTCATTCAATTTCTAACAATCCTTTATTTCACAAGAATAAATCTCAAATCAGTACAAACTTTTGGGAAAAACTAGAGCCACTAGAAGATAATCTCCAAGAAAAAAAAAAAAGGAAAGAATATACTACAGTTTCTTTGTCTGTATAAAATAAACACAAGAGCAATACATTGTCTCTCCAGAAAGCTGCTTTGCAGGAGCGAGACATTTATATAACGCCTAATGTACTGCATTCCTCTTTCATAAAGATTTCATAAGTATGGAACAAAATACACAGAACGACTGAAGCAACAGCCTTGGGGAAACAAGTAAATAGAGCTCATTTCATATGCAAAAACAATAATGAGGAAAGATCAGTTACTGCAGTTCTAATAACAAACAACAGATGGTTCATAACAGAAACTTAAATAACACTGTGTTTCAGGTGAGCAACCCACACCAGGGACTGGAATATTTCCTCCCACTCCCCTGGATTTTCATTTCACTCAGGAAGTACAAAGAAAGTGCAACAGCATCCCGGTCTTCCCCACAGTATTTTCTTGCTGCACATGGGTGTTGCTGTGATATGGAATAACTGGAATGGTCCCCAAGGCTCTCCCTTTCTCAGCCAACACACATCAGGATGCTGGTAACATCTCTGCAACAAAAAGGGTTCTTGGCATGGAAAGCGAATAAAATAACAAAAATAACTTTGAAAATGTCTGTGCTGGATAGAGTCTCAAGGCATGGTTAACAAAATTCACATATCTGCACCTTTCTATATGATCATTGTAATGAAATACACCTCAGCAGGATCCAAGAATAGGGGAGAATTTGCTTCAAATTCCTGGCAAGAGGAGAAGTTTGTCACTGTGGAAATCTAAGTTATAGACACAGATTTTCTGCCACACTCCCTCTCCTGCCTAAATTTTATCCCATACCTACAAGGAAGACAGTGGTATCTATCTCAGTCCTCATATTTGATTCATGTTTGATGCCATGCTAATATAATTTTCAGAACAGTACAACTACAGCAACTGATATTTTTTCATATTAGAAAATGAGGAAGAAGAGGTTACAAACTTGAGGTGGATAATAGTTTTGCCTTGTTATCTCTAAACTCACTTTAACAAATTTATTAACTATATGCTTAGAAAAAGCAACTCTATGTAAAATTTTAAAAATAGGTATTGTCCACATTTCACATGCCAAAGCCTTCGTTCAATGTGAAACAAATCGATAAGCGGCCAGAGAAACAAAGGACATCGTTTGGACTAATGGACAAGTACCATGCACTGTTTCTTTCAAATGCATTGGGTTTAAATAATATTTAAAACCATAAATTGTAGTATTACTTTTTTTTAATGGGTATATGAAACAAGTGCAAGATTCATAATCTTAACACAAACCTCCTCTAGCTGAAGTGACACAACAGGAACCAAGTATTTTTTGTCTGTATGGTATAACTGCAATAGAGGCAACCACTGAAAGAGCTCAGACTTGGCAATTTGTGTCAAGTGTTTGTGACCATTGAGCCACTTTTTTCCTTTTTTACCTTTACCCATACCTACCCACATGATGGCCACAGTAACCTAGCTCCAATCTCTGAGAATCCTGAGTCTCAAGTAGGATTAGTGGTAGCTTTTCCTGTGAAATCAGTTGGTACTAAAATATCCCAAGCTATCAGTAGTTTAGCTTCTGCATTAACTTCAGTAGCTTATTCTTTAAAATAGATAAAATGGGTAAATGTAGATACTCAAAATTCATCTGACTTTGCAAAGCAGCTTGTACAGCTACATTGGACTTTACTGAACTGTGAAAACAACCTTTGTCATTATAGCTCAATACATGGAATAAAATGAAACAAAGATTCCTAAAAGGCTCCAGAATACCCAGAGTATTTTTCTACATTTAATTTCAGACATTTAATAACATTTTCTTACTTTTATCTTTGCACATTCTTGATTAGAAAGGCAGCTTTTCCACCTCTGTGTGAAAGATCAGTTTACATAAAAGCTACAGTTGCTTAAGAACAGAAAATATAGTCAAAATTAAGATAAATGCAAAGATGCATAAACAGGCATGTTTAGAACTGCAAAACTGCTTCCTAGCTCTCGTTTGTAGTTCATCTCTACGCTAAGAAGCAACAGAAGAAAACTGTGCTCAAATCAACCTGTTTGTGATTGCAAATATGAAATACCAGCATGTGAATCTGGGTAAGTTACAGATACGTGATTACCATACAAAACACAAAACAAATGTTTGTTTTCTCATGCACCTGAATACTTCTATTGGGACAGGCATTAACTGATGTGTGTCCAGTGTCAATGGAAACCATGAAGCTCACTAAAATTCAACACAGATCCAAATTGCATCTTTGTGACCAAAGCATCACCCTGTCTGTTCAGAAGAAAACATGAACGTTACTTCTCTAGGTCACAAAAAATGGTGTCATGTGACTGAGCATGAACAAGACAATTTAGGAATGCATTTGAGATGTGGGAAATTTTAAATATTTAATGGAATTGCATTCCAAGAGATCCTGAAAAATACATGAAAACAATAACCATATAAATTACTGTCCTAAACAATTTTTTTCTATTTACTATTTGTCAAGGACAGAAATGTTTTATTTGTTTTGGAGGAAAGCAACCTCTAAGAGGTGTAAATTAAATGAAAGCTACCTGTCACTTTACATGCCAAATGTATATGTTAATTGCCACATAGTCAAGCATTTTCAGCAGACCCTAAATATTTGACAATTTTCTAGGCCTCCTTGCAATGCTGAAGTTGCATTAGATCACGGGTTGCATATGCTTGTACACAAGAATAAGACTCCTGCATAGTAGGGAAGATAATTCCTAAACCTTGCATGCATGTAACTGTGTCTTTCTGGAGATCAGGATGAACAAGTGACAAGTCTGTGACAGCAGCCAGGCTGTGCTAAGCGCTCCGCTCCTCAGCACGAGCAGCTCAGGGCACATGGAGAAGGCACGGTACTTGCAGAACTGCCACCCACACAGAGAAGATGATCACAGTGAATTTGGGAACATTCAGAGTTAAGCAGTGACTCCAAGCAAAGATTTTGCAGGTCTGCAATTATGACATTAGCTACTTTCACTTCAGACAAGGCATCTTTAGATACCTCAACCCTTCAACATCTCTTAGAGATGTATGTGAGGTCTGCTATGATTATCCTGCCTTTGATTAAAAGAAAGAAACTAAGTAACTCAAGTCCTAATTATTTTTAGGGGCTTTTTTTTAAGGAATCTTTTCAAAGATCATTAACACATTTTCTCAGTATTGGACATGAATTATACAGTCTACTTCAATAGTTAATCAAGCAGTGTAAAAAAGTAATGAATAAAATACACATATAATTCCACATAGACTTTCGTAACAGAGTTTAATTGAGCTTTAAGTGACTTGAAACACTTCAGCTGGATCCTTTCATAAAAGTAGATTTCATCCATTCTGAATTCTTATGTAAGTGTTCTTCTTAAAAATGCCACTTTAAAACATTATTTCTACTAGCAATTGCTTACAACTGTATATGAAATCAGAGCAGTTTTTATTCTGTAGTATTTCAAGGGTCACTGTATTCTTATAGGTTTTTTCCTAACAAAATATTAATGGAAATGTAAGATGAAAGTTGTAACTTAATCCCCTGAATATATGCAAAACAAAATGTCTCTTCTGGTATAGAAGTTTCTTGTTGAACCTACTAGAAATGTTTTCCTCTCTGTTCATAAAAGATGGGGAGTTGAACTTTTTTTTAAAAAAAACACTTTATTTGGAGAAACCCAAAAGCTTCAGATAAAAACATTAGAGTTTTTACATTTCTTACCTCTACTTAGATAAAAATCTCTTTAATATAAAGAGAATTTCTCAGTAAACACTGCAAGAAGTGGTTCTTTATAAAAAAAAGTACATTATATGACTGAAATTTCTGAATGTGGAATTAAGAAATTCTACGTGTAAGAAAATGTCTCTGGAGTTAATGAAATGGAAGCTTCTCCAGTTTTCTGTTCTATAAATTGTGTGAAAATTCCAGGTATTCATGTTACGGTAATATTCTTATTAAAAGTGTGGGTTTAGTCAGTTCTGGGGAGAAAACAAAAAACAGCTTTCAATTAAAGAAGACAAGTATACATAGGAAAATATTTTAACCACAGTTTTAGACTACAAAAACACAACTCTATATTCAGGACAGAAAATACTGCCATTGGACTATATGCTTTTTTAACTAAATAACATAGATAACAACTACTTTAATTTCCTCCCTGAAATATATCCCAATAGCTTTTCCCTATAACACCCAAATTTGGCTGATAATTAGCAATTCCAGTAGCTGTGGAACAGAGTACAGTAACACAAAACATCTTCAGAAATGTATAGGCCTCTTCTACAGGCACATACAAATGTATGGGCCAGCAGTAAAGGATGTAACCTTCAGATTCACTGCATTTCTCAGTTGTTGAGAATGTTGCCTAACCAGGTTCAGGAGTGTCTAGAAAATACTGAAATAATCTGAAAAAGAACCTCTGCTACCAACTAGGAGACATTAAAAGAGAAAGTTTCTGTTACATTGTCAAGACCATTTTGTACTGTATGTAATAGTCAGCTGACTGCCAAATACAGATTAAGAACACTTCTCTGCACGGGGATGCAGAGAACCTCCACACTAATGCTCAGGGACATTCACGTGTCACTCCCCGTTTGCCATTTACATGAACCTAATTACCAATTCTGATACTGAAGAAATCATCAGACATATGGTAAATTGAAGGCATGACAGCATTATTTTATAGAAGCTACAATTCTGTTAAAATCCATATTACTAGCTTTTAAGATGCAAACCATTATTTATAACCTTGAAAAAAAATCCATTAATATTTATGACGTTATAAATCTCCATAGAAGCCAGTGCCTACTTACAGAGGTAAAAGAATTATAGGTTGTTAGGAAGTCTAATTGTTTTGCAAAAATCCCATGGAATGCATATTGCAGTGCCTAAGTCATCAGCCTCATCTTCATTAGTACATCATAAATGCCACTATGTAATTTATGTATTCCAGTATGCCAATTCATATTAAGTTTTCTATGTCAGGGAAATATTTTGGGAGGAACTATGAAAGGACTGAAATATAGATTGCTTCATACTCACTTAAAAGGTTCTGCTAACTTTTAAGAACTTTAAATGATGCCACTGCTCACAGCAGTTTAGAAATTTGGTAGAAAAAAAAAGTCCTACGAATTGAAAAGTGCATATTCCCTACCAGATTAAATACCAGTCAAGAACAGCCAAGGGGAGGCTTTCATAAAACACCATCTTCTGCACTGATTTGTATTCTTCAGGTAAAATTTTGACCAGTCTGTCAAACTGGCCCAGAGCATAATTCTTACAAGGATTCCTCTGAGCACGGAGCAGAAGTAGTATCATAATACCTACAGACAATGCCCGAAAAAGCCAAAGAAATTGTTGTAACTAGACATCAAATCTGTGGAAGCTGACAGACAGTTTAGAAAAATACCCAAAACTCTGACAAAGGGAAATTTGAATTCAATGACTATGCTTTTTAAGTATTTGCTTGAAAAGTATACATTTAAAACACACATCATTTTCCTAAAATTGAGAATAAAGATCTTATAAACACAAAATACAGCAAAGGAAAAAGTCTCCCCATATTTTTTACTCTCATTAATTATACAATTTTATAATAAGCTGGCAGCAATTACAAATACTTCATGTAACAACTGCACAAACCTCAAGCAAGTTGAAACATAAGTATTTTGAGGAGATTTAAAAAAACCAAATATGACTATTTATTCTATTATAATAATTAATATATGTTAAAGAAAATTAACTAGAAATACTCAAAAAGTTATTCAAACCCATAAAATTAAGAAACAATAACCAGAGCTCATATTTGCACAAATAACTATGACTTCAGAATGACATCCTAGTAAACAGTATCAGATTTTGTCAGACTTTTTACCAATCTGGCCAAATTTCATACTGAAAATCACCTATAGATATTAAGCACAGAATGTGAAGATATATTAGAGATTTTCTTTTCAGAATTTAATCCTGCTTTCCAGGAAAAATTTGTTCTGCTGTAACAAAGAGTAAAAGTTAGTAAACCAGTGAAGTAAAAGAACTAAACTTAATAGCTTGTATCAAATGGATAGGTATTTTTGAATAAATGGAAACTGTGTCTAAAAAGCCATATATAGGAAAGAAAATGGAGACTGTAATTGCCTTAATATAGCACATCAGTGGTCCATCTAGTTCAGCATTTTGTCTTTAGAAACATGCATAAAATATGCTTAATGAAGCAAACTGGACATGCATAAATCATCAGCTGCCTTCAGCAAATGCTGCATGAACTCAGAGATGACTACAACATTAGTACTTAAAAAGTGCATCCACAGACCAATCTCAAACTATTCTTGCAGAAAAAAAGAAAAAAAAAAAAAGTGTCTTCAAATCTGCAATTATCTTTTCTGAAAATTTTATACTGCCTTTTTGGTGAGGGCTTTTTTGGGGGAGGGTGGACAGGGCCAGAAATGCATTCCCTACCCCTCCTTGTTATTCAGGCTGTATCTATTGATGTATAACAACAGCTTTTGTCAGCCTATTTTTTAAAAGCTTGCCTTTTGATAATTTAGAAACATAATGAATTACAGATGCAGGGCAACTGCAGTGTCATGTGAATTGCTTGTTCTTGAAGACTGTGACGACTTTCTCCTTTCTTGCGAATAATTCTTATACCAGTAATTCAACTGCTCCTTTGTTTGTTTCAGTCCCTTATGAACACAAACATCCCTACTTTATAAAAGAGAGGGAATAATTCATGAACTAACATGCAGTTAATTAATCACAATAAAAATCACATTGTAGGAAATGACTAAATGCAAAGATAGCAAAAAGACACAAGATCCAATTAAATTACTGGTTGCCAGTAGCCAGAGGAAGGGAAAACTGCAAGATTACAGTTATAGAAAGTTCACTCTGAGACTGAAACCAGTCTGTTAGGTCAAAGGGACAGGGAGCAACAGACCAGGATGATGATTCATCAGAAGCTTGTTTCAAAATGGTGACACTCAACAAATCTATGCAAAGGACTGTATGATAAAAGGCACACACCCTGTCCTTCCTACTCCTCACATCCTCAGGGGCCTGACACTAAAAGCTGCACTGCACCTTTCACAGCTGCCACCTTCTAACCATGATTCAATGTGTGTTCACAGGTTCACTTCTGATTTTGGGGATGTTCCTCACTTTGTGAATTATCCTTCAATTATTTTACACAATCATTTTGAATAATGTGTTTACTTTGACTACAGTGAGCAAACAGTGGATAAGGAAGAAATCTGGTTATTTGAATGACAGAAATCTAAATGTTATGCCACACATTTAACAATGGCCATCCTTCCACAGATATATACCCCAACCACCTAACAGTGTCTCCTCTCTTACGATTGTCACTCAGTTGGTCTAGCATTATGTCATTGTGGCCATTCAGTTGCACAAATAGCTCATAAAAGGAGGCCGAGGGCATCTTCAGGTCTATTATAAAGTGTGTCTAGTGAATGATTTGTCCCAGCTGGGGGTACTGCCCTGCTGCATGGGAAGGCAGCATCCTTAACTCATGGGCGGCTGAATTTTGATATGGCATTATTAGATGGAGTGAATGAGTTCTTTGTTGATATACCAGGAAGTCAGGAAGGAAAATTGATCTATTTTTCAAACAGATCCTTCCCTCACTAGAAATTGCCTGTATAGCACCTTCTCTAAACAAAGTAGGATTCATTCTCAAAAAGAAAAAAATTAGGGTTCTACAGCAAGTAGTATTCAGTTGTTCTCATATGCCTACTGGGCAAAAATATATGAAAAAATATTACCCATAGTAAAAAAAAGTTTTCAATTTCCTTTTATTCAGACGTAGCGTCAATTGCATACTTCTGTAACAGAAGTCTGTGTTTGAAGTGCAATACCACTGTTCATATGTTAGTAAAGAATTCTCCTAGAAAAGACTTTTCGTGTTACAGTTTTCCAGTCCAGCTCTAAAAAGATCTGCTAATTTATGTCATTTGTGTTTGGGTTTTTTCTTTTCTCTTCTCCTCTCTGGATGTTCCACTCACAGAAAGATTTTAAAAAATCAGAAGCTTACAGTTTGTTACTCTGGTCGCAGTTACCAATTTGCAAGTAGTGCTGGACTTCAAACAGTTCTCAAGTGCAGTAAATTATGTGATCTGCCTTCTTCTAATACTTCTATATTCCCATTAAATTCCAGCAATCCTTTATTGCAAGGATCACACAAAGAGAACAACAGAATTTTTTGTAAATGAACCACTGCTTTGGTAACAGTTGAAATATCAAATTTCAAGTTCATCATTAAAGGAAACTCTTTGTCATTAACAGTTTCTATATATGTTCTCATTCAGTGTGCTTAATATCTACTGAATCCACTCAGTTAAGGAATGAGAGAGGATGTTACATTAAGTAGTTTAAAAGCCACATTTTCTTCCCCTTCTGTGCCTTCAAATGTTGTAAGTATAAGAACTGGTAATGCCTGCACCCAATCTGGAGACAAACTCCAGATCCCCACACTATATTCTTCAGAGAAGAGGAGACAGCAAAAAGAAGCTGCAAACTTGAGAAATGATTAAATAATTTATTTACTAACTCTACTAAGAATAGAAAGAATAAAAAAATAATGAAAATATTAAGGCATAATATACAAATATCATTCTCCCCCCATACATTCCAATCCTTCTCACTGATCACGTAAAGGACAGAGACATCACATGAACACTAAGTGGCTCATAGAACTGTCCTTTACCTGTTTTTAACCAATCAAATTTGTCTCACACCGGGTCAAACTATGACAAGGTCACAAATGAATTGTGGTTCCACCATCATTTACTGTTCAGAAGGACTGACAGAAACAGGAAAGTACTTTTTTTTTCTTACTCAAAGTCAGCAAAATGTGGACATGATCTGCATTTCAGACCCCATGACAAGTTTAGTGCCCAGGGCTAGTGATCATTAATGCAGAAGCCACAAAGCCCATGTGTGTTTTCCTTTATGGTCCTGGTCTCTGGTCTCTCTTAGTTTTCAAAACTACAAAACATTCAAGGCCATCATTATACTCCTGGGAAAACCATCACTGGCTAATTTGATGAGGTTCAAGGAATAATCGTGTAAGGTGATGCTTATATGACTGAGGAAATTTCCTTCAATGCATAGACAAGCAAAGCCAGTCTTATAAGGAAAGGTGAAGTTACATGGCTTAGTGCCACTGGTACAAAAAAATTAACCATATTGAATGTGCTCTTGTTCATCATAATGAGCTTCATCTAATTCCATTCCTCAGAAACCTTCATTTATCTAACTTACAAAGAATATGTTAAACTAAAGCACTTCACAATATTAGTGCAATTTACATCAAATGCACTAAAGAAAATTACCTAATACAATTTTCTAAACCATTTACTATTATGAACTAGGAGCTAAATGAGAAAATTAGGTTTTATGATTTGCAGGCTGTTGAAAAAATCTCTACACCTGAATTCACACAATCTGCATTACTTTGATTCTCTCTCAGTGGTAAAAGGCCTTAGTAAATCAGAGAACCAGAAATAATACTCTATGAATTAAACTCAAACATGTGTTAAGTACCTCTGAATCTGCATGAGCAGGACACTGCTTTTGGTTTCTCCTCACACTTTGGCACCTGAGGCAGGGGACTCGCTTCTCACCTCGGCTTGGTTTATTTCTAAGGCAAACAAAAGACAGGAGTGATGAAACAAGGTCTGATTTTTTCAAAAGCAGAACATACATGTGGACCAACACCTGGAGATATCATTAACATTTTTGATATTTGTCTGACGCTTGCACAAAATGCCACAAATATGTTTGAGTCAACCACCCTCCACCCCAAAATATTAATAAAATTTTTAAAAAACCAAAAATCTGGAAAACTACCAGTAAAGGAAAAAGGTTTAAATCTAGAAGTATCGATTAACTTACAGGCCTATTCTATGGAAAATTATAGGATTCTGTCTTCTTCTAGTAGCTCTTAAGGAAAAATTCACTCCAACATCTACAAAATAAAACTTTGAGTTCTGAGGACTCTAAATTCTCACTGCATAGATTTGGTATGTAGTCACACAGACTTAGAGATAAAAAGCACAAAATTTTCCTGAACAAGTTTGAAGATGTACTTTTAATTGCAAAATATTAAATGTGTTGACATTTTCTGAAAAATCAGCTCCAAAATGTTGAGGTTAATAGTTTTGCATCACACTTTTCAGAAATTCAAGCAGATGCAGTACAAAGAACTGTAAAATCTTCAAAATATCTAATTTTTTTTCCCCAAGAAGGCAGTCTTTGGTGATCTACCAAAAAGCTTTTACTAATAGATCTTTTTATTCTGTAGAAAAGTAATTATTTAATTTTAAAAGAATATTTATTAATATAAAACTCACAGTGAACATGTTTACACTATCCAAGCAGTCTCTAGAATATTTAAACTACTAAAGAGTGAACTTTGTTTTAAGGTCAAGAAGTGAGAAATTCAGAGTGCATATAATTTACGTTTTGACATAAATCTGTAATCCGTAGTGTCTCATATTCAGGCTTTGTACCTTAATATAATATTCTGTTTCTTAAGGTCTGGAAAGAGTTTCTGTTCAATAATCACAAAGGAGCAAATGATATTTCCAGGAATTTAAGAATTACACAAATAGCAAAACAAATAGTTTTCTTCTGCTAATTGCTTTAGAAAAAAGTTTCTATTAATTGCATTAGAAATAATAAATTATTTTATTATTTTACCATCTTCTTCTCTTCCCTTGTTTTGCTGCTTTTGCAGCATAAAATTAGTGGGATTCAATTTGTTAAATGAGATGATGGACAAGTTTAGCTATAGAACATCAAATAAATGCTGAATTCAGATTTCACTCCATACACCAACAGAAACTAAGGGCACATCACTGTGCTAACAATCCATTACAGTCAAACATTTTTAATTGCAGAAGTTCCAGAAAGCAAATTTATGAAACTGTGTGGGTTTGGATTTTAACTGAGAGTATTTGATCAAATAGAATGGAGCCAAATTGCTAACTGATATCTCAGACTATGAACCTGAAATGTGTTACAGAAAACTCTTATGGCATTCACTTACACAGCAATGACTATTTTCACTCTTCCCATGGCCCATAAAGGTCTTTAAAAACCTTAGGATGTCAGAAAAATCAAAAACCACTAAAGCAGCTGTATCTCAGCTAAAGAAAACAGATATGCTAGTTTAGGGATTTACAGAACTCTCTAGAAAGCGTGGTACTGAAAAGAACAAGGCAAAATTGCCTAATGTAATTCTATATATCAGGTCAAGAGAAAATAGAGGCCACTGAACTTCTTTTTTTTCCTAAAATGAGCCCTATTGAGAGAAAAACAGTTATTAAATCACACTATGTTGGGCAACAAAGATAAAGAAATACTGCAGACTTCACCTCTTCCCTGGATAGGAAGATTAACGGTTCCACAGTTAGATTTCCTCTCTCTTTTAGAGGATCTGGATCCCATGGAAATGTTAAATCTCTCCAGCGATTTAGGGAAGTTGTATATAAATTGTGGAATGACAATGAAGTGCCCTAAGTATGCAGCTATAACAAAATACATCACTGATTACACATGGCAAGCACTGTAGCAGTCTGATACAGCAGAAGACACGCATAGAAAGTCGTGTGGGACATGATGTGGGATTTATGTCAAAACACAGTGGAACTGCAGAAAGCACCTTAGTCATTCTGAGCTTTCTTAAGTAGCATCTTCGTAGAAATACAGGAGAGTAACAAGAAAAAGTGTGACTAATACAACTTCCTGTTGCTATAGCAGTTACTAATATCACTAGCAATCCATTTAACTTTTGCTATAAAATCTTTACGCAACAGAAGTCAAATTACTTCATTGTTCCTCCCTATCTTAAACTCCTAACTATTGAAGGTGGAAGAATACAGTAGCAATCAGAGGAGGTTTAATCCAAAAGTCTGATACAACTAATATTAAATTTGAGATCAAACTAAAACTTGAAAACTCTAGAGCTTAAAAAGACAGTCAAAGGCCAAAATAAATTATAATAATTAATATATTTTGCTGTGTATGAATAAGAGAACAAATTTTATGATAGCAACATCTTTAGTAAGGTAGTAACGGCATGGGAAGTGTGCAAAATTTTGAGGTACAAACACACAAAAAATAGCAAGAAAGCAACTTTGAGAAAATGAGTTTAACACTGCAACTTTTAAAAAAAAACCTCTAGATAAAATTGGCATGCAATTATTCTTTTTATCTGCATGCATTTTTTCCTGAAATATTTTACTTTAGCCCTTAATTTTTGTACTGATTTTTTTAAAACTCCTATAAAGTATGTATTTAAGCACTTTCATTTACATTTTAAACATCTAGAAATTGCCACATTAATCACTCTGAGTTTTAAAAAGGAATTAACAAGATAGCCAAAGCACTAATTATGGCTACTTCCCCCTAATAAAAAATAATATTTCCCACATGTGCAATATACTCCTTCCAAGAGTCTCAATACTTTAAGATGCCTGAGGGTCAAACTCTGTGGAGATGTTAAAGTTGGGGTACATTACATCATTTTATATATATATTAAAAAATCTGGCATCTACTGCATGCCCAAGTGTAAAACAGTATGGGCTGCAGTAAAAAGCAACAAATAGGACTCTAAAAGATGACGGATGACTCAAGTCTGCTCTGTCGTAAATTCCTTTCCTATGGTGTCCTCAGTAGGTTGCCCTGGTTCAAAACTCAAAGTCTATCTACAGACTTCTCAGACCACATACTGGAAAACCTCAGGCACAGATATTTGCATTGAACTGGGGAATGCCTTGGAGAGCTTGTGACCTGCACAGACTGAATAACTTTTTCTGAAGAAAGCTGGAGAGCATAAGGAGGGTGTCAAAACTCGCACCCTTCAGCCCTCGCTACAGAAAGAATTTCTATCGAAATACAGTGAAAAATCACCTTGCACACATCCAGGACAAGAAATTTATGATCAGTATTAAAAACTCACTGATTTAAAAATTAAGATGCATTGGAGGGAAGCATTTAGTCAAAAGTAACCAGGGAAGATACTCATCTTATTTTTGCAAAAACGCTACCAACTGTTTTAATCACAGTCAGAGGTTCTGGGCTTCAAAAATCTAAGGACAAATTACTTGGGTTTTTATCTCTCCTGAGGAGCATATTATCACAAAACCTCTCCTAGGCCAGTATGTCAAATATGAGACCAAATGTTAGACTCTGACTATTATAATGTATGGGAGACAGCTGTACTTTGTTATCTTTGCCATGATATGAGTTTTGTATACCAGTATTATACAAATACCAATGCCAAACAAAATATCAAATACCAACTGTATACCAATTATATACTGTCAAATTCGTTAGTGTATCTCTCTTACCATTAATGAAGCAGTCTAGACTTTTAAAAATTTTTGAGGTGTAGACTACTTGGTATCTAAACTTCAAAACTGTATCAACATTAAGCGTTTCTTTTACTAGTTATTATGTTTAACCACAAAATTTAAACAATCTTATTCTTCTCTTATGTAACCATAGCTAATTTGAACCTATAGCCCTGTGATCTAGAAGCGGTCGGGAAAAGTCTATTATCTCCTTTCCTGCACACAAAAGCTAAAGTTTTTCTCTGTGTTTCAGGTAAATTGTGCTAAGAAAGCAGCAGGTCATCTTGCAGTTCAAGCCACATTGTTGTAGTTTCAGTTTTAGCCAGTTCTGTGTTATGCTGCATTTCTATATAAAATTCTTTGACTACCCATATCAACTATAATAATTTGAAACTGCTTTCATCTGCAGCATTAACATCAATGCAAGTAGTTTAAACACACATGTGCTAAAATGCTTTCAATGCAATTCTGGAGGGAAATTTTTAAGGCAATTTGAATGTTTCTAAAAGGAATAATGCCCATAGAAGTACCCGGTTAATGACCAAAAAAAGGGTTTCTATTCTTTCCTGAACCTTTCCTCTTGAAATTTCCAGAGACTAAACTGCAGACCAAAAAAGCATCTCAACTGGGAATCCAGTAAAGAGTCTGAAGGTCAGCGTGTTGAGGTAAAATGTGCACGAGAACGCAAATACCATCATTCTAAAACAAATTCAATGCCACAGTGATCCCCTGTGTTGTATTTGGATACAAAACATACAGTTTCAGTTCCAGTCAAAACCCCATCAAGCCTAGCTAAATTGAATCTGTCTAAAAAATGAAAATCACACAAAACCAGCCCCATTCTTAACTGAAGAAATTCCTTTGGCATGTAAGAAATCGGTGTCCACATCTTTTGCAATATATAAAATGGTCCCCTATTATGAGTTTTTAGTTCATAACATATTCTCCAAGTATATTATTGCTCCTGAAAGTGACATATGAGGCAGACCGCCTCTGCTGCCAGAGTAGTAGGACACTGTAGCAGACAGCTGCCTGACTTCTGACTGCACCTGAGTAGGACAGATGAGTTCATAATTCTTATAAATATTTTAATTTCCTGTTATGTCTGTAATCTTCCCAGTTCTTAATTGATTTATTATCCTTTAAATGCTAGTATAAAATAGCACACATACAATATAAAACTGTGTTCCACTGTACATGAGAGTTTATATATAGTCATTGGTTTTTTTAACAAATGTGAATAATTTGCCATGTTTCATTATGCTGAAGTAAATATCACAGCTGAAATTCCCACTCAAAAACCTAAGTATCCAGAAATTTAGTCTCCTTGAGTGGCTCTTACTGCTGATCCAGATATCATTCCAAAATGCCTGATGCCAATACACTCCATGCTAATGGAAAAAAAGTCACCTGTGTCTAGTCTTAGCTCTTTAAAAAATTTCTTCCAGTAGTCAACTCAATTCAAAATAATTGCCCATGATCAAATTCATGAAGTATTTTCACAGCCTAAGCCACCAACTTCTTTGTGTTTGGTTTTTCATTGGAATGCACACAAAGCAGATACTCAGGTTTCAGAAAAAAAAAACCAAAACACTTCCTGCAGAAATGTAACACTTTTTTTTCCCAAGGTGCACAAACCAAGGTACGAATTGGTACTTTCTGGTTCAGCAGAGTTTGGTATTAACTCAGTTTCCCTGCATTGATTCCTATTATATTTTCAATACTGAGCATTCATTTACTTCTACATCAGAATGAGGAACTAATTCTGTGGGATATTAACCCAGGCTAAATGTCTAGACTTCCATTACATATGCAGAAAACATAAACCTGATTTCCAGTTTTGCAGTACTTCAGCAAGACCCCTGAATACTTCACTACACTTTTCACCAAAGACTTAACATCAAAATGAAATGTTATTATGGGATAATATTATGACTTCATTGCTTTTACAGAACATAAATACAATAACATTTATGTACTGCAAAGACGTTGTGATAAATTCTAAGCACATAAATGCATATTGGGTACATATATCAAGTGTCATATAATTTATGTAAAACTACTTTAATTAAAACTTGTCAAACGCATGACTTAAACATATTTTGTAATTAAGATTAGAGCATTTTTAAGAGTTTGGCTTCTTTGTTTCTCAAAACCCAAATACGACAAAATGCTACAAGGCAAAACTGGGGCCTAGCAGTGAAACTACTATTGATTTCCTCAAAACTACTCACATGGTTAAAGATAAGCACGTGCTTAAGTGTTTTGCCAGGTCACAGCCCAAGTGGCCAAATGTGCCACCATTAATCATGTTATGAGAGCAATTACTACAGGTTTAGCTTCATTAACTTGGAATCTGAGAAAAGCCAGGATTCCATAGGAGACATTCCATAGCCATCCCAAGGACATCCCACACGATGCACTTCCTTCTCTTTGTATACATCCCCCCCAGTCTAGCAAGAAACACAGTTATTTTAGGTTTGTAATGTACCTGCAGGAATTATCAGCCGGGAAACACAACTGCAGGTCAGACTTGATGTAGCAGTACACTACCTCAGTGGTTACCTCGTTTTATGGACAATATTGAAAGAGCCACATAATAAAAAACAACATACTTCTGGATCACCCAGTGGCTAGTTTTATTTCCAATCTAATAAAAGTATCAAAATTTGTGTGGACTCTTCCCTAGTCTTCATAATCTACGTATGTAAAAATCATTACTTGTATATATGACAATTGATTTTAAAAAATCAAGCTGTCTTGCTCTTGATTTCATGATTTATTTCAGATCCTTAAAGATATTTTAAGGTAGTCTATATTTTCTAAGGAGACAATTTTCAAGTTGTAAAACGAGATTAACTCATTCAAGTCTGATTGGAATTTTAATTTCTTCTAAAAATAACCCCAAAACTTTTGAACACACTTTAAAAAAAAATCCAAACACACACACAGGAAGGATGCAAGTAATTCCTACAGAGAAAAATCAAAGTTTTGTACAGCTGTGTTAATGGTTCATACAGAACAAAAACTTATTCGACCTGGAACATGACTGCAAAATTTCATGTATTTATGTCCACACTTCATTCCCTTGACAAATTATAGCTTCTGACATTGAGTCCACTCATTGAAATTATGTTTTAGCACTGTTATAGAGGGGGAGAAAATGTTATTAGACAATCACTGTACTGTCTTCCTAAGGGAGTACCTCATATATATTTTTTACCTCATATATATTCATCAGCTGTAAATTACAATAATTTTTCAGCATTGACAATAGGACATTTGATCATAATCAATAATAATAATGGTCTCTCAAGCAACCTTAGAAAGACATGAACTTCGCTGATGTTAACACTCCTACCACATCCAATTAACACTAAGTGCCACCACATCCAGATTCCCAGTGCTAGGAGAAGGTCTAGAATGAGTTGTGCAAACGCAGACTTGACAATTGTGCATTCAGTGCAATAAATGAGGAAAGGTGGACATTTTAATATGTGATTCAGCACAGGCCACTGTCAAAGGAAGAAGGCATTAAGTCAGCTGATAGGAAGTTAAAGGCCACAAATCAGGCACAAGAGGGCAAAATTATTTCCAGCAATTTAGTGTCTTAAGCATGCCTTTGCAGTCATGAGAGAAGGAGCGAGAGGTGCTGACAAGCAGTGGTAATCTTGCTCGCAAACATATAAAAGCATTTCAATAAAGAAGTTGATCAGCAAGTGGTAACTCTGGATTCCTGTCCTGTCTCCAGAGTGTCTATGTTTTAGCAGCTGTATTAAAAACAAACAAACAAATGCAAACAAAAATCCTACAAATAATTTTGAAGCAGCCACTACAAATACAGGATTTCCTTCCACCAGGCAGTGTTCTTCTGTCCTGACCACTTACTAATCTCATCTAAAATCAGATTAAAATAAATATATTTACTTGCAGCATCCAAAGTAGACTGAACAGTTTAAAATACTTTATAAAAGAGGGAAGTGAAAAAATGAATGAAAAATCAGGGCTAGTTTATTTACCTTGAGATTGGAACTGGAATCCTGGTTAGAAATATCTGCCTGTATTCAATCGTCTTGATTTTTTTTCTTCCCTGCACCACCTAAGAACACTCTCTCCTGCGTATCCTACATCTCCAGTTGGTACCAAAGAGGAAATTCTCATCTAGTGAACATGATTTTATAGTTATAATGCTTGGGGAGATTCTCCAGAAACCCCAGAAGGTCTCAGTCTCCTTCTGCACAAACCGACTTACCTCTAACACGTTCAGGAAAAGATTCCGACCTCCCTGCTCTCTCCCCGCATTTTTGGAGCTGCAATAGTTACATTATGATGAGCTGTTACCTTCTATGCTTGACTGACCTTTGCTCAGCAAGCCCCTCACCAACCGGCCAATGCGTCCACCTGAACACCTCCATTCACCTACACTTCCCACAAATTTATACTTGTATACATTAATAAACTACTTTTGTATAAATATCTACAAGAGATTTCTATTACTGTGTCATGATGGATGACTGGCTCAGCTGATTAAGATCAGACACAATGGCAACATCAATCACTTCAGATGGCGGTGGGACTGGGTGGATTGACCTGCAAAATGTATTTTCAAGGGGTTCTTAAAAATGGCACAATATCAAACAGGGGAGCTCAAACATGTAGTTTCCCTGGCTTTCACACTGCAATGCAATCCCTCTGCTTCTCAGAATAAGATGAAGTGTAGAGCTTTTAATGTGGAGCCCAAACACTAGTAAAATTGCTTATTTGTGACATGATAACAAAAGCTCAACTCTACAAAACAAGATAAAAACACATGGGAAATTTCTGTGAAGATTTATATTATGAAATGATAAATTTATGTTCAGCAAGCAAATGAGAAACATAAGGGGGGAAAAAAGAGTTCTGTAATCGAATGACTTAGAATACAAACAATCAAACTCACCCACTCTACAGGAAAAAAATTAAAAATACCCTTGAAAATTTCATATTGTGTAGCCAAGAAAGGTTAGCATAAACAAAACTTCAGAAATATTCCTTTTACTCAGTTAGTACCAAATTGACTGTTCATATCTTGGGACTATTATGCCAAAAAAGAATTAAAGAACTTGAAGCACTTTGAAAGAGAAGTACATCTGATTTTTCTGAGCAGTCAGATATATGGGTTCTTTCCAGGAATAGGCATATTTAATCCATTTTCTTGGCTAAATTCCAGCTTTCAATAATGACAGTGTTCTCCTGCACACTTCTAAAATTCTTCTGTAATGTCTAAGGTAGTCTGTCCTACCACTGAGTGAGAAATGTCTGCATTTTAATACCGAAAATCTCCCTTCTCTACTGCATGTATTATGTAGAGAAATCAGTCAGGTTCTGTAAAACTATTACATAGAGCAATTAGTCGACTAACGCAGCATTTCTGAAAGGACCATGGATCTGCCTTACACCTACTATCCTTCACTCCTTTCCCAAGATACTGTGGCCTTCAAAATATGTTCCCACTGCAGAATAAATCCACAAAGACTGGAGTCAAGGGAAGAAACTGTAGTGACCTCGAGACACACAAGGAAAAAAGGCCTACAAAATACACCAAGAAAACAAGTTCTAAAGTCTTAGAAGGAATGTATAATTCTGGAGGATGCTTCCATTGTCAAAGAAGAAAAACAGGATATTTGATGCACTTCTCTTAATGATAGTTTTTTTTGAAGAAAGCAGATGAAACTATACAAGGACCTTGGTTTTATTTGTGCTGTGCCGTTGGCCTGCCAGACAGCTGTGGGCATAGTCTGTCATGCTGAAGTAAACCTAGAATATCTCAGTATTGTAGGTGCATTTGTATCAAGCTAAAACCAGAAACACTATTTTGATATTCAGTTTATTAAACAGTCCATTTTACATCTGTAAGAAATTAGTGAATGATTGAGGCTGGAAGGGGCTTCTGAAGGTCAGCCAGTCCAACTCACCTACTCAGGCAGGGCCACCTACAACCAGCTGCCCAGGACCATGTCCTGATGGCTTTTGGATATCTCCAAAGATGAAGGCTCTAAAACTTCCCTGGGAACTTGTGCCAGTGCTGTCACACACACAGAGAAAAAGTGTTCCTCACTGTTCAGATGGACTCTCCTGCATTTCAAAGTGGGCTCACTGCCTCTGTCCTGACACCAGGCACCATGGAAAAGAGCCTGGCTCTGTCCTCTTTGCACCCTTCCTTTGGGTGTTCATACACATGGATGAGATCCCCATGAGCCCTCTCTTTTCCAGGCTGAACAGTCAGTCCCAGCTCTCTCAGCCTTGCCTTATACAAGAGATGTTGCTGTCATGAGCCATCCATGTGGCCCTCAGCTGGACTCCCTCTATTATGTCCACGTCTCTCTTGCAGTAGGGAGATCAGAAGTGGACAAAGTACTCCTGGTGTGACCTCACAAATGGCTGAAACAAATGAAACCTTCCCTGCCAGAGTTCAAGGAGTGTGTGGATGATGCTCTCAGTCGTATGGTTTAGTTTTAGGTAGTGCTGTGAGGAGCGGGGAGTGGGACTCAACAATCCTTATGGGTTCCTAACAACTTGAGATATTCTGTGATTCTATGTAACACAATGGATATGTTTATACATTCATAGTTTCAACAATTTCCTGATAAACTGTTTTAAAATTAATTTGCTTCAAATGTTATTTTCATTGTTCTTATATATTGGTTCGTGTCAGATACTACTAAACAGTACACAGAATTAAACAGAACATCTGACTGAAAACCAGTCATTAAAATAATCATTAATATTTAAACTATTTACATGCCAGTAAAATTTGGATAGCACCTTAGCTGAGCTTCTTCTGATTCGAAATTGTAAGAGTCTACCTGGGGCTTCTTCACACTGACAGAGCATAAATACTCACTCTGGAAGGAAGCTACTTGTTCAGTTTGACAGCTACTTGCAGCTGATGCCATTCAAGCAATTAAAAGAAAAAAATTAATGTTCACAATACGATGTTGATAGATGGTTATGTGATTAGGATAGAAGAGAAAAAAACATTTGGGAAGGAAACAAATATCCAAAAATGCTACTGGAAAAAATATGTTTATCACTGCATAAACTCACTAATTTAAACACTAATTTTATCTAGCCATTTCATACAAATGTACTCTGTTAATACTTCTGGTGAATATGAATTTTACTCTAATTATTCTTGTATAAACTATAGTTGGCAGGACCCCATAATCCACAAAATAATATAAAATAATAATTCTTTTTATGTTCTACAATAAAGATTTAAGTCATCAAAGAAGAAAAGCTTAGAGCATGAGTTTCAGTGTATACAAACTATCTTCACCATAACTTCCAGTAAAAGACATAGATGATACAGCCCCACTATTTGTAACGGATACTTTTATGTAAAATGCAAGAACTCAAAGTGCCTGTTTTATTTATTAAGTTCTTAGAACTGCTACTAATGCTGAGATAAAATAATTTTGGTTATTATTGCCATATGTCAATTTGGTACAATATTGTACCTGAAGAAACACAAGGCATTGTCATAAAACTTCCATTATGTTAGAAATTTATTAGTAATGATCGACTGAAGTAGTTCAATTTTTAACAGACAACATAATTTACTTTAAAATACATTGAAAATATGACATCACCTTAAAGACTAGTGTTATTTTCCTTCATCTGTCATAGTTGATCATAGGAAATAAACTCCAGCCAAGCAAAGCTAGTGGGTTTATAAATTCTTACACTTACATGGCTACTATGTATGTTTTAACCCTTCCCATCAGAACATGGATTGGCAGACTCTGGGAATGCAAGAAACTAACATCTCCTGGCTTCTGACAAACAATCTGCATTCTTTTCCCCCCCTTCTCAGATTATTCTTAGTTCCATTCAGTTTGGCAGAAGAATCCTGTCTTTTTAAAGGTAACTTTTAAAGTCTGATTTTCAAGTCCACAAGTAATGGCATCTGATAGTCTTTTCCAAAACTTCATTTGCTGTATGCTAGGAAAAAATACAGTTAAACTTGCTCAAATTCTATCTTGGATACTTGCTGGCCTTTATCTGAAAGACTGAGAAAGACATAGCAGTCTGTCACTGAGTAACATAAATAGAAGGACACTCTCTCCAGCTGTCATACCATGTCAGGACTGCTTATGCCAATTTTAGGTTTGGGTTCTTTTAAAGCCACTATACCTCTAGTTGCCTATCTGACCACACAGTGGACTCTCAGACTGTTCTTCCTTAAGAGTCACAAAACTTGTTTTTCACAAGTTTGTGAATTGTGCCTCTATCCCCTGGGTCCATGCCAGTGTGCTCTCATCCTTCTTGAAATGGATACCAAACTCATATTGAGTATTAAGTTTATTAATGTTTGATCTCAAGCTCATTAATGCTGCGTGCATAGAGAGGATCAAGTTTCCACATCAACTTTGAGATATAATAACTTTTTAGTTAAAAAAAAAAAATAAACCGAACAAGAACAAAAACCAGAACACCACTCACCCCCATTAGCCTTTTTAGCCATATTATTTCTGTAAAAGTTAAAAATTAACTTTGAGGAAGAGGTGTTTGTTGGCTGGTTGGTTGGGTTTTGGGGAGAGATGGATGAAGTGCTCTGCAGTGATGGACTATGGTTATGTCTTCCTCTCTAGTGAAAATTCTATTTCTCTGTATTTCTAAAGACAGTGTCCCTTACTTTCATTCTTTGCTCCTGGATGTTCAAATTAACTGTGCTGAAATATGTATTGTACCTTATAAAATGTAAATAATTTCCTGAAACTTTAAAATTAGAAAGAAATGTCATTACCCTTTCTATGAAATAATACTGAGACATTATAAATTCATGTTGAAACACAAAGAATAATTATTGGAAAGTAATGCTAAATATTTTTGAATAAAAATTTATTGTTTCAGAATACTTCATAGAGAACTTGGTGCAGGTACTGTAAACATGAGGAGAATATTCTTACAGTTGTCAGATTTGTTACAAAAGACTGTTGGAATGATTGTATAGTTTCCTTTTCTTAAAATAGGGGATGAAGAAAAAAGAAATATATAACAAGATATGCCTTTTTGAGAAGCTTTCAGGTATTTTAGAAAAAACATACCTGTTATTTCAAATCTATAAATTAAGAATCTAATTTTTAAGAGGGGAATAGACTTGCCCAAAACACAGAGGCATCCAGAACTGCTGTCCAGGCACAGTCAAAACACTATAGTCTTTGAGTTGGACTAGATGAACATTGTAGGTCTCTTCCAACTGAAATGTTCCATACTGCTCTATTCTCCACAGCATTCAATAAAGCTGCACTGTGCCCAGACCATAAAATATAAATATCCCTCTCTGTATCAAACATTCAATGTATCCAAAGAAAAAAGGGTTTGAAACACCACCTGATTTCAACTGCTGCTTGTTCTAAGGGTAAAAATACCAACTGTTTCTGCCATCCAAGTTAAAATGATATCTAAGTCTATTAAATTTAATTTAATCAAGCATCTCTGAAAATGTGACAAATTCTGAGAGAGCTTTCAGTTTGTTTTCGTATAGCTGTTGCCTATAAAGGCAACAGTCAATTTTATGTTTAAAGAAACAATCTAATTTTTTTTAACGGGGAATATTCAGATTTTCATTAGCCCCAGCTTTATAAAACTCACTTCAGCAAAAAAATTTTGATCCATTTTACAAGTCATCAATAAGTAACCACTGGTTAGGACTCATATTTTTTTTGAGGATAAAATTAAGTTGCTGTCTACCACATGCCGGCCTTTTTTAGCTTCCATAAATAATTTAAAGAGTGTAATAGAAAGGTTGTAAAATTAAAAATACATACCATCATTTTTCACAAAATCTATTCCTATAGTTTCAGATTTCTAAGGTGAGACTTTAATTTTCAGCAGTGTATTAATTATTCTATGGAACTAAATTAGCCTAAAATCTCCACTGTAATTCCATATAAAAAGAAGCAACATATTACAAACACAGTGTAGAATTACTGTAAATCCTGTTAATAGGCCCATATGAAAAGAACAAAGGCTAAAAATGTCACTTACTTTAGGAGAGATGCCATTGCTAGATGTACGACATTGGACAAGCTGTCAGAATAAGATAAATGGAGCTCAGTTGTACCATTAACCTGTGACATTTTTGACAGTGCAAGGCTGTGCACCGTGAGAAAAGCAGAATATGTGTCTTTTGACTTTTTTCCTCTCAGTTAGTAATGGAACTAAGGAAAAAGATGCAATGGTCTAATATTAAAAAAAAAAATACAAACCACCCCTTTTTCCATCTCTTAAAGATGTAAGAGCTCAAATAAAGAGACTCATGTCTTCAGGATATATGCAAATATATTCCAGTGTAACATATAGAAAAGGAAATTATACTACGTAAATTAAGTTGTATTAAAATTCAGAACACCATAACTAATCTTTCATAAATCTTGACATTTTAAGAACAAATTATAACTTCCATACTGCAAATTTGATTTATACTTCTTACAAACAAACTTTAAGTAACCAGACAGAGAAAAAGGAATGAAGCATTATGAAATGACAATCAGTATACCTAAGGCAACACTCAATCATTATGATAGGCTCTAGTTTTAGCATTATAAATTCCAGCAGTTTTTCCTTAAGAATACATGGTCTTACTGAAAATACAAACGCCACTTCTATTATTTACATAATACTAAGTTATTTACAATTATTTTACAGTTAATACATGCCAAGAAACAGGGAAACAGTGCAGAAAAAAAATTTGAGATAGTTCATAGCACATAAACAGTTATACTGCATCTTATTCTCTCAAACTCCTTGAGGAGTCTAGTCCCACGGAGTAATATAATTGTTGCTAGAAATAAACAATATGTACTATCATAAATAGCACCTTATGAAAGGGAAATCTAAGGATTGCATGGCTCAATTACTGTGAGCTGAGGTACTGTGATGTGGGGTAGTGAGCCAAGTCACCTCAATTCAGTGAATGGCAAAAGCAGTCTTAGAAAGGAGAGCAGCAGTCACTCAGTATGGAAAATCTTTGATGGAGTAACTAGAGTGTATAGCATTAAGAGGGTGTGCAAACTCGTTGCTTGATCTACCAGACCTTTGAAACACGTGGGTTCTCCCACTACTTTCCAGCAGATGGATTCAGCGGTGATCAGGAGAAGTACATGGAAGCATAGAGGGTCAAAAATTGCCTTGTGTGCAGCACAACTTCAGAATATAAGATTGGTATTTTGCATTTGGAGTTCAGTTGTTGTAGTTAAGCTACCTTTTCATCAGTCAGATGGATACCAAAGCTTTGATGAAGGCCACAGCATCTCATCCAGCTTCTGAGCTTCAAGAGCTCAGAAGTCCTGCAAGAAGCTTTGTGGAATGGAGAACTGAGAGAAGAGGAGCGGCTCTTGTGTCACCAAAGTCAGTTCTTACAGTTAACATAACCCACAAGGAGGGCTGTTTCAGGAACAGCCCCTGCTCTCCACCTTGGCAAAGCTGGATGGGGTAGCTACATCCAGAGTAGGAGCTGGTGCTCTGCAAAACAGAACTGAAGAGCTCATGTGCTTTGAGGGTTTGAAGACTGCACACGGACCTTTGACCTTCCCACATAGGTACACTCTGGAGATATATCTGAGACAAGACTTCCTCTCACAGACATAGCAAGTCCAGGGAAAAGGGATTTCTTTAGACTCTTGTTCATGAGGCTTTGATTGCAATAGACAAGTACTCTGACAGGTAAATGTAAGTTGTGAGGCAGTTTTGAAAGTCAACGGACTTTCAGATCAGAACAGTATCTAGTGATAATTTACTAAAACTCCAGAGAAATATAGGTTTTCTAAATTTAGACAATAAGAAATTACATTTTGAGGCAAGAGATAGTTCAGAGAAAAGTTAAGTACAGCTGCTGGACTTGGCTCTACAAAGCACTAATTATCTCCAGACCTGTGTTTCTGGTGCAGAGAGTCTGGGCTCAAGCAGAGAGCTACACACTGGCACCAGCAGTGGAATGGGCATATGGGCACTCCTTTGAATGAAACCACAGCTCACTGAAGATGGCGGAAAGCACAGACATGTGAAAATAAATTTACTTAAGACAGAACCCCATTCTAGCAAGCAATGAAGACTTTCACAGCAAGCCTGCTTTGTGTACGAGCTAAGTGTACAAGTCTGCAACTACAGACTCTGCAACTACCACTGTGTAAAAGCACAAAGTGCTCTAAGTGCTTTACAGAAATCATTAATTCAACCTTCCACCTTCAAATCTGCTATCTCTCTTGTGGAATAAATCTGGAGGCTGGCTGGCACTGAAACCCATGTAAATCAGACTTCTTTCATTTAATTTTAGTACTACTTCACACAGTTTTGAAACTGAAATACCTTTCACACCAGAAGATTTAAAAATACATCTCATTTTTATTTTTTCCTTAAAAATAAGAAACCAGTCTAGGACCAAAGAGATATGGAGAATTTTTCAGATTTTGTCTGGATCTAAACCAGAACATCTTCCAAAACACTATCAGAGATTTTTCTGGATAGTCAGTTTCTAACATTTTATGGCTAACACAGGTCTTGCTAGCTACCCTTAATTGTCTATATCACCAGAATATTCTTGGAAGGCTAAGCAAACAAAAGCACTTAAGAAATGACAGGAAAAAAATTAGAAAAAAATAATTCTTAAACCTACTCCAGTCTTTGAACAGTAATATCTTCCCTATTTCTGTATGGTATAGTGAACAAAAATCTGCCCAGGAAAAGGTACCACAACAGTGCCCAGGTGTTCTCTTTCCTGTAGACAGAACATTCAACATTAGTCCGTTTTTGAGTAATGCAAAAGTCCACAATATCGTATTTTAGTAATCACATATTGTCTATACATTAATACAATAAATAACCTAGTCTCGTTTAAATCCTGGAAAAAAAAAGATGGCTCCTTTTTCCAGGTGAGCATCTGACAAACAACTATGTCAATGCTAAAGATGAGCCTGACTTTTTTCAGGATGAAAAACAGAACACTAATCTAGCCTTATCCATAAGACTATCTAAATGATCCTGTCTAGAAAGTGTAACTGTCTCAAAAATTATCCAAAACTGAAAGTGAGTTGGTACTATAATACCATCCTTTTTAAACCCTAGAATTAAAAATAGTAGTTAAATTTAAATTATTGGAAAGAGAAATTACCAGACACGATTAAAAACGTCCCCAACTTCTTTTTGCAAAATACAACATAGTTGACTTTTCCACAAGCAACAATCAGACACTAAGACAAAAGAGATTTTCTTTTTCATTGAGAATTCCAGCAGGTAGCATTTTTTTCTGTCCTCAAAGTTTCTTAAAGGCTCATTTAATGTGCATACTTATTGCTTTATACAATATTTATATTTGCTTTTGTCTCTATGAAAACGGGACCTTATTTTTTTCAAGAAATGTTCTTGGATTGACTGACCACAAAAGAATCTTACATCCCTCTAAACCACAGAAAAGTCACAAACCATCTGAAGCAAAATCCATGTTAGTCTTCTTGCTTCAGACACACAATTTAGAGCACTACTATATTATCACGCACGAAGTAATAAATTCTGGCAAAGACTTCATGGGCAATCACTTGCAGAATCATGGCTCTTAGGAGAAACAAATCACATGGGTCATGTAGAAGGAACAGGACAAACCTATGACTCAAAATGATCTACACGTTTTATGAAAACAGAAAGCAGGGCAGCATAAACAAAAACTTTGCACTGGAATCTTGAGATCTAGAAGAGTCCTTTTTTTTGAGTCAAATTGTGATAGTAAATTATTTTAGCTTCAAATCAATGGCTTTCTGGTGGAAAATGGAGGGCATGGGAATTTGAAAGACATTTTTGAGAAGTGTGGAGGAGAAAGTTAACAGCACCTTCTTATGAATACAACCGTCCCGAGTCTCCCTCAAATTAATCCAATATCCATTCTTTCAATGTTACAAATTATTGTCATGGAAGTTAAAAGGGTATCATTTTAGAATGATAAAATTGTATCATACAGCCAAAAATCTTCAGACAGGACTGAGTTGCAGAAGCTACAAAAAACTTTCATGCAAATATGCTCAGCATCTACATCTCATGGCTGTTTTGAAAATGCTTTTGCTTCCATGAGGTGGTACTAGAGCTAAGCTGCAAACCCACTGTATTTCAAAGCACTCCATATGGTGCCATTTTTCTACAAACTGACACAGATATCCATGTTCTATCTGAATTTTATTGTTTCATATTCACCCATACAAACAGCAAATATAAAGGGAAAATACTACATCAATGCTATCACACTGTTTTCCTCCTTACAGACATGATTTTTACCCAAGTGCCTTACATCTTCCTTCTAAGGAAAGAGTTTAAGGCATTCTTATCTTTTTCCACTTCATTATCCCTTTGACTACATGACCTTTTGTATTTTGAGATGTAACTGATCATGGGAAAAGTCAGCAGATTAATATTGCAAACAAATGAAAGTCAGCTTTCAAAAGATTAAATATCCTTCAACACGGCATCTTAAAACGAGGCACAAAAGCAAAGCATATTTTCCTGAATGTTTTGTACATAATGCTACATTGTGTCAAAGAGGTAAAAATCTCTGAAGTCTTTCAATCTGAAAGCAATTGCCTTTTTTCTTCTACATTCTCCTCTACACTTTAATAGGGGTGGAAAAAATATTTGTCAAGGAACAAGTCACAAATATTGAATACAGCTTTTGTTTATCCTTTTGTTCCATGGTTCATTTTCATCAAAATGTGAAAGCTGACATGGTACTGAGAAGTTGCAGACTCCATTTCTTTAAAAGAAATTATTAAGTTCACCAGATCTTATACCACTCCTTCCCCCACTGATTTTTTTACCAGCCTGAGTCAGATCTAAACAATGAAATACGTCCACTTCTTCCATCCTCAAAAATTAAAAATAATAAATTATGAGAGTGACCTGGCTTTATCTTCCAGTACAAAGCAGCAGGAACTCATACTGAAAGAAAACCATTTGTTTTCCACTCTAAGACTTGGGATTTATTTACAAATTAATACAATAAGTTTTTGAATTACATTAGGAAAAAAAAAAATTCTATTTTCTTATCCATCAACTTCTTTTAGATTCTAGAATTTTCAGCTATTTTCTAGTGACAAATCTGGGTACAGAAGGAAAATTAAGGAGGCTAGGATTTACATGCGTATGAAAATATTGTATCTACCTTTGGTATTTTAGTCTAGGGAAGACACATTTGTTAAAAAGAAGAGTTCAGCCGTACAGCAAACCACCCAAAATACCTGAAAATGTTTCATGAAACAATCTAATTGACAAAAATCAGGAACAGATTGTTTAAATTATTCTCATTTTTCCCCTGTGCACATTAAACCCACACTCAACTCCTGATGAAGTTAATGAAGAACCAGAGTTGTTGGCAGTCCTCAGGTCTGGCTCCTTCTGCATGTGCACCCCAAGGGGTACAGCGCTGAGAGCCCAGTAAGATTCTTTGTGTGCACAATATAAAGCAATGCAGTAGAAGGTGGTGCAGCAATATTAGCATGATACTCCATCTGAACTAAGTTTAACTCCCAACACTATTATCAGTATCCTGGGAAGGAAAACTGCTCCCTGCTCCAGCAGCTCTTTACTGTTTCACTGGTGAGTATAGACAGGGCTTTAATAAGCTGTGGATATGTCTCATTTGCAAAATACAACACTGTATCAACGTAACATCACAGCTAATTCGGAATGAGCTGTGTCAGGTACTGCTGACAGCACAGTTTAGCACTTGCTGCTGTTCTTTACATTAAGCAGTCACATGGCATGACTCATTAACAATCCTGAGACCAAGAAATTAATTGCAGGACTCCTCTTTTCTAGGTAAGTGCTCTGATCACAGAATCACGTTCCTCTTTTCATAGTCTTCTTTTCTGTCACTGTTCAAAAGAAAGTTCTTGAACTTTTTATTCGCATCTTTAGTAGAATACATAAGGACACTTGAAGTTACCACTAATTTGGAGATTGCTCAGAGAGAATCTGATCAGATCTTTCACTTTATGGGCAAAGACTGCAATTATTCAGCCATTACAGAACAGACAGGCAGCATATTAACCCCCACTTTACAAAATCCTCTACAGTCTATTACTGGATTTAGATGGAAAGATGTCATTTAAAGGTTAAGCCTCAGTAAAGAGCTTTATTTTTGGATGGGCCAACCTGAGGAAAGGCAATTTTCCAGCACTACCATGCCAACAACTTGATAAGCATGAATGTAGAAAGGGCCTCTGAGTAAAAACCAAGTCTTTATCACACAGCTACCATAGCAGGCATTAGTGTGAATTCAACAGTGACAAAACAAACAAATTATTATTTCCACTTTTAGCACGCTTATGTTGCTATTTTTAAAAAAAATTCATTTGACTGCCTCTTATGAGGAAAAAAATAATTGATGCAAATGGTCTGCAGCACTATGTTACACTTTACTTAGCAAAGTACTCTAAAAAACAAGGACACACTATCTGCTATAAATGTGGTATTTTTGTTTATAAGTGTTTCAATTCTGCTTGCTTGAGGACATGGGGCTAGTGCAATACATTGTCTTTGTGCACAGCTGCACAAGGCCAAGGGCACATAAATCCAAATACTTAAGTCAGTCCTGCTGTATTTATTCCACCCTATAAAGACACTAGCTGAACCTGGGCAAACCCTTCACAGCGTTCCGAACCGAGTGATGCAGTTCTGCATCATCCCCATCTCTACAGCACCACAAATGTTAAGTAAATTGACACCTTGGTGCTACAGAAAGTTACAAGTTTTGCTCAACAGTGATATCTCTTGGGGTTTTTAACCTTCCTGGATCTTTGGCAGAAGCTCTTCATCCACTTCAAATTCTCTGTAATCCACACCCTACATACCAGGAGAGTGGTTGGGGTTCTCTAGGGCAGACCATTTTCACTAAAAACCTTTAAAACAAACACAGGCATTAAGAGAAAATTACTGTGCATTATACCAGGTGACGCATATGGTGATTTATTTCAATTCCTAGTAATTCCATACTAGAAGATCCCACAGCTAATTGCAGTCACAGAGCCACCACCAAATATAAAGAAGAAGCAAAGTTAGAAAATAAGTAATTTACTTCACTAAATTGATTAAATAAGTGCCTGCAGATGGAAAGTCTGCATATTACTTGAGCTGTACCTTTAACAGTCAAGAATCTCTTGTCCTAGTTAATACAAACTTTCAAGTACAAACAGATGGAGACATTCAGACCACTTACCTAGTGTTAAATATAATCTCAGTTTACTTTACATTTCATTTTTGGAAATTTTTCCGCAGTCTTTCATATAGGCATAGCTCAAGACAGCCTAAATGAAAGCCGGGAGCATTTCCCTGTAAAAGGAGGACTCTGGGAAGTGTACTTCAGTTGTGCAAACTCAATGATAATCCTTTCATAAAGTAACTGCATTGGCCAGAGGTGTAATCTACTTCTTTGAATAAAAACACTTTTCATCTTTTAGGAATAGTCATCCTATCCAAAGTGAGATATGATCACCTGCTGAAGCTCCATATGAATAATTTTTAAGTAACTATCAGATACAAGCTGATCCAGCAGCTTCACAATATTGCTTCAGGACAAACAAAGCTAAGTTAAAAAGTTGCTTGTTGAGTCATCAGGCCATCATCTAAATATCAGAACAGGACTACTTGTTTTTCAGGGACAAGGCTGTCTGCTACTGAGAAAACAAATACACCCAGAATAGATGCTTGTAAAATTAATGTTTAAGTATGTGAATAGACTGGACTACTAAATCTTCGGTTGCCCTTAGGGAAACTGAAATCCTGGACTTAATTGGTGAATTAAGTGTGAAATTAAAGTGAAACATTGGTAGGTTAATGACTAAAGTCCAAGCAGAATAAACAATGAAGTACAGCTGATGAATTTTTCCTCCTTAAATTCTCATCAGAGGATAGGTTATTTATTCAGTCTGATCAAATCTCTTTGGTAAGCCAGATATACAGTTTTGTGTCTCCATGCTTAGAAGATAGAGGTTTCTGGAATCAGTCAGGGTCTGAGACACAAATGGATGTTGACTACTGCAGAGCATTATGCACAAAATCTTGTTTATAGGGAGAGAAAAAAAGCCAAGAATTTATCATTACTATAATCTAATTTGTCATCACTATTGAAATCTTGAGCCTAACCCAGGATTCATTATGAGTACACATGTAATTATTATCAGAAAAAGAGAAAAATTCTTCCATTCAAGAAATTTTTAACAATAATATAATTAAAATTGTTACAAAAAGAATTCTTAGTTCCCTTTTCTGATATGAAGTTCCTACTTCCTGTGTCTAAAGGCAAGTGGTGTCATTCTGATGTTGGCAGTGGGGGATGCTACAGTTACTTGTCATCATCTGTCAATGGCTTCTTCTGTCTAAAACTCGAGGTCATTTTTACACATTTGCTAACAAATTTTTACACCTTGCTTTCTCTTCATTGGCCTGCAGCAATACAGGACACTGAAGTTACATATCTGCTGGTTTTTACGTAGGTGAGATATGTTCTATTTGTTCTCTTGGTTACTCCTAAACTCAGTTGTGTCCAGTTACAGGGTCTTCATTTCTTTAACTGACCATAAGTAATTCATTTCTGATGGGTCTGCAGTGTCTGCCCATGCCCCATCTCTAATCATCCCACAGCAGTATTCCTCTACAATGCACTCTGTACGCTTCTAGAGTTTATCCTTCCCTGGACATCTGCTGCCATTCCAGGACTGTACTTCTCTACACTACATCATGATGTTAGATAAGAAATCTCTTGTTTCACATAAAATATTTTCTTGTTCCAGATAGATATAAGAAATTATTGTCATACTGTATAAAAAAAAATGTTTTTAAGTAAAACAAATTAGTCCCAGACACCTGGTCAATTAGAGAAATTGCTGCCACAGCCAAATGGAGTACAGCAAAGATGCCAGGAGGTCAAGAAAAGTTCAGAGAGAGCAAGTCTGACATGCCTCAGTCCTGAAGCCTTGCAAACTCAGTGCAAAGCTTATGGCCAGTTGAAGTAGAGCAATTGCAGTAGAATATGACAGGGCTGCACAGTTACAAGAGATATCTTCTGGCATCTAAGCTGGCAGAAGATTCAGATGATGACTACATTAGCCAAGGTATAGGTTGAGCCAGAGAGCTCATTGGAGACTATCTGTGTATGTTTGTGCCAGAAAGGCATTGAACAACTGCTGCATAATGATAAGTACAAGTTCATAAAGTTAAAAAATAATTTTAGCTTAAATTAAGAACTTGATTAAAGTTACTTTCTTATACAAGTAATGAACTACGATGCTTAAAGCAAACAAGAAATTCTACAAGTCAGTGAAGAAAGGATACCAGAAAGTGAGAGCATTTATTATTAAAGACACTTTAATGTAAAACTTCTGCTTTAAAAGACGAACTGAATAGCATACAAACAGCAGCCTTTATTGAAAAAAAAAATCTAGCAGTGATAAAAGCAGACTAATATAGAGATGAAGAAGATTTAAGTATATGTTATTTCATGTGATAATAGTTTTATAATGATTTCTGTTCTTTTAAAAGCTGAAATACTAATAAAATGCTGAAGGAAAAAAAAGAAAGTTAAAAGCTGAAAGAAACATTTCAGAATGTGAGACAATAAAGTCATTAATTTCTTTCTCAAATATCATAACAGGTAACGAAACAGCTATACTCTAATTTACGTGATGCTAAAAATAAAAAGTGCAAAAATGAAACCTAATCCTACTCCAGGGAAGTCTGGCATGTAACACTCTTTCACATGACAGTTCTGTTTACAAAAATAATGAAGCAGAAATCTACAGATACAAGAACTTTTTGGTTCCCCTAATTACAAACACCAAACTGTTTTTCCACTGTGAAAAGAATTACGTAAACATTTTACCTTTTAAATCAATACAGATGCTCTCTTTGTTTATTAAAGCTCATACTCTACTGGGTATAAAACTGGCTGGACAGCCGGGCCCAGAGAGTGGTGGTGAGTGGAACTAAATCCAGCTGGTAGCAGGTCACTAGTGGTGTTCCTCAAGGGTCAGTACTGGGGCCAGTCCTGTTGACCTGCTGGAGCATAGGAAGGATCTACAAAGGGATCTGGATAGGCTGGGTCCATAGACCAAGGCCAGTGGTATGAGGTTCAACAAAGCCAAGTGCCAGGTCCTGCCCTTGGGTCACAACAACCCCAGGCAGTGCCACAGGCTGGGGCAGAGCAGATAGAAGGCAGCCCCTGGGAAAAGGACCTGCAGGTGCTGGTCAACAGAGGCTGAACATGAGCCAGTGTGTGCCCAGGTGGCCAATGGCATCCTGGCCTGGATCAGCAACAGTATGGCCAGCAGGACTAGGGAAGTGATTGTCCCCCTATACTCAGCACTTGTGAGGCCACACCTTGAGTGCTGTGTCCAGTTCTGGGCCCCTCAATTCAGGAAGGACATTCCTGGGTGTGTCTTCAGTTGCACCAGGGTGAGTTTAGACTGGCTATTAGCAAAAAATTCTTCACCAAAAGGGTTATCAAGCACTGGAACAGGCGGACAAGGGAAGTGGTAGAGTCACCAACCCTGGAGGTGTTTAAAAGACATGTAGATGTGGAGCTTATGGGCATGGTTTAGTGGTGAAATTACCAGTGCTTAGGTTAATGATTGGACTGCATGATCTTAGAGGTCTTTTCCAAATTAAACTATTTTATGGTTCTATCTGTTTCTTCTATTGACAAAAATAAGTTGCTCTCACTTTTTGACAGTGCTAGTCCTGCATAGCATCAAAATCAAGACTAGGCAAATTGTAGTCTACTTCCTTTTGTGCATCAACAAACTTGTATACTGTTGCTGCGAGGAGTGAAACATCTTGCAAACCTTACTCTGCAGGTTTTTAAAGAAGAAATAAATAAGTTATCTCAAGTTCTCAGTAGGACTTGCAAGTTTCTTTGGATTCAGTTTACTCCAATGTTCAATATGGTGGAAACGCATTGGAACAGAAACCAATTTTCTTAGGTGCAAATGTTTTCCTCAGTGGAACAGCGACGGCCTCTGTTAGTGGAAAAGCTTAAGGTCTTACAAGAAAATAATCTGCGATTTCCTCTTCAAAATATCTAGGTATGATACTGCCTACTGAGTTACTCAACCAGAATTATGAGTAGGTTGTTTCTCACCTTCTATTTTCTCCTTTTCATGCATCACCTATTTGCATTTCTTAACATATTAACGTTTAAAGCTGAGATTCTTGAGGCTGAAATCATACTTCTTTGGTTCAGTAGCTTCTAGCATATATATACGACACAAATGGAATGCATTACATTAAAACAGGTGTATTAAGAAATAGCTTTTGTATTTGCAAATTAAATTTTGCTAGACATTATTTGCACGAATTGTGCTTTGAAGACAAATCTAAGAGGTCATGAGAGGAAATAGCAGAGGCTTTTTTACTTATGTGATAAATAAAAGCATTACACATAAACATGTATAGAATATTACCTACTTCATTAAAAACAAAACACTAGGAACAGAATCCTGATACATAAATTCAACCAAACCTGCACATGCACAGTAGGACATTCATGGGCATGAAAACTGACAAAAGATGTAACAGCTATACAACTGTGCATATTTTTAAAATTTGAATTAATTTAAGCATAAGGAGGTATCTGTAAAAATATCTCATTGTTTTCTTAAGATCGAAGAGAAATTCCTTTGCCTTTTTTCTTTAATACAATGAATGGTCATAGCAAGAACAAAACAGGTTGTTTTGGTAAAATCAAGTAAATTTTATTTAGCCATATTTGACCTCTGTGCTCTTAAAAATTCCTGCTTCAGACAGTGAGTTCAAATGAAATTTATGTTTACTGAACTCATGGAGAAAGACATCCCTCTTTCCTGAGACACAAAATTCTAAGGCTGAATATTGGAAACTACTGCAGCCAGTGCCTGACCAGGGCTTTCATTCTATGATATATCAAATTTTACAAGTCAGTAAGAGGTGGATTTATTTAATGTTTAAAATTACAATCAAAAATCTTCTCCCTGCAGAAAGAAACATTACTAACTCAAAAAAAAAAAAAAAATACACCAATGTAAATTACTGTTGGATCTATCTTTTAACTGACTTTAAGGACTTGGGGAAAAAAACTATTGTTGTAGGGAGACAGAAATATATTAATTTTGGATGACAAAAGTTTCTATCAGCCCTTGTCAGAAGAAGTGCAGTATTATCTTCTGCCTATTGCCAATTTTGTGTCTCAGTATTTGTGTCCCATCCTGGGGGAATGCCAATCATATTTTTGGTAAGTATACTGTAATTGAACAGCTTTTCTAAGTCTCAATATCCACATTAGAACTGATTGGAGTGGAAGGAGATGAAAGAATCAGAAAACAAACATATTAAAGCAAATTATTCCAGTAAAGCATCCAAGGGGATGTTCTTTTTGTGTTGTTTGATTTGTTTAATTTATAATCTGAAAAGTGATTACAACCTCAAGCTGCTATCCTATAGCCAGCTTTCTGGTCATCCTTATTTACTGCCATGCTCCATGTTTTTCTTCACTTTCTCTCTTAAGGCATTGTGCAGCATTTATTAAATTACTAAGTCCTAAGTTTCAAAAGAGAGATGTCAGTAAGTTTTAAAATTAATATTATAATAGATACCATATTATATTTATTTTCCTTCTCACACAGGTGAACACTTCCAGAGAAAATATAATCAACAGTCAGGAAAATAAATTATATTTTAAATATGTAGAAGACTAAGATTTTCAGATTTCTCACATTCCAGACAAAATACTTTAGTATCTGAAGAACCTCCGTTTCAAACAACACACTAAAAACAAAAATGCAAATCCATAGGGTATATGTCTCTCAATGGCAAATTTAGCAATTTCCATTTCAATCATCAAAGGAGAGACTTAGAGGTGATTTGGTGAGGATGTGAAAGTACTTTAGTAGGGGAAAGATTTCTGATTCAAGTAGGTGAAGACATGATAAGGTCTAAAGGCCAGAAATAAACTAAACAAATTAGACTGAAAATGAATTAACAGTGACAAAAATGAACAACGAGGACAGTTTATCTAAAGATGTACTTGAACTGTTCATCATCACAGACTTCAAATTGAGAGGCTCATTTTCCTTGGCCAGAAGTTAAGAGCAGGATGTGAGAATTATTGCAAAGCTCTGTGGCCTGGGTTGTAGAAGAGGTCAATGAGCACCATTATATTGGTTTCTCCTGAAAACAATCTCTCTACACTTTAATTAAAGCTAAAGAATATGCCTTCCAGGAACATGCCTTGATAGCTGTGTTACTGAAACACATTAAGTGTCCTCATTCCTTAGAAAGCATGAAAATTATAACTCTCCTTAAAGATCAGTGTGTGGGGAAGAACAGAGCCCAAAAGGAGAAAGCTCTAGATCCACATGGGAATTTTTAACCCCCACAGCATGTCCATATAACTACCTTCTTACAAAAATAGTGTCATTACTTCTCAATATAAGAAAGCACAAGACCCCCACAGAAAAAAAAAAAAAAAAAAAAGAGTGTCAGAAATTGCAGCCATTTTCTATGATCTACTGGGAAAAAACAGGAATGCAGGGTACATAACAATAAATTTTAAAATATGTACCAACCAAGAAAGCTTCTGGCACTGTGGGACCCATCAATTTGCAACCGTTTCAGTACAGGTTGAACAACACAGCTAAAAAATTTGGACAAAAATCTCATCTTGGCAAAGACAACCTGTAATTAACCTTATTCTTTTTCTTACTTAAGAGACATGTCTGCTTAGATATTAAAATTTGTCAACACTTTCAAAAGTCAAATTCTCTTAAATTGTTTGTAAATATTCGTGTTTCTGCACATGACTTTTATTTCAAAATTATTTTTGCTGTGATTACACAATGGCAACACGATGGCAGTATTTTTTCCTTTAGGTAAAAGGTTTTAATGGATAACATTTCAAGAAGCTGTTGAGAGGCATTACTTAAATATCAGATTTTTGAGCTATTTATGTTATTGCAAATTTCAATAGCTTATACTAAATAAATCTCACTTGATCTCACTTAATGCAATAAGTGTGTATGGAAAAGTATTTACTAAAATCCTCTTTATGTAACTGTCTTTTCCATCAACTGAATAGCTTTGGTAATGCATCAGCAACACCATCTTGAAAAGTAACTGGGGAGCGTTGCTTTAATGACCAATATTGATTTTATTTCTAATCTATCACTCTGCAAATGCACAAGCTGATTGTTTAAGAGCGTTCTCTTACTGGCCCAGAGAGAGAGTAGAGGGTCCCACATCAGCATACAAAGTGTTTGAACTCACTCTTCTACATGGTGAGAATGCCACATGCTTGCACCTGTCTGAAGTGCCAGAGACAGTTTTGGCTGAAGTCAAGAGAAGCTCTCTGATGAGCATGAATATAACACATACTTTATTGTTGCTTAGTGAAACACAGAGGAATAGAATAGAACAAACTATTTCAGTTGGAAGTGACCTGCAATGGTCATCTAGTCCTGCTGCCTGAGCACTTCCGGGGTGACCAGAAGTGAAAGCAGGTTAAGGGCACTATCCAAATGCTGCTTAAACACTGACTGAATTGTGGGGCATGGACCACCTCTCTAGAAAGCCTGTTCTAGTGTTTGGCCACCCTCTCCACAAAGAAATGTGAAGCTTTGAGCCGTTCCCATGCTTCCTGTCACTGGGCACCAGGGAGAAGAGTTCAGCACCTCCCTCTCCTTGTCCCCTCCTCGGGAAGCTGCATTGAGGAAGACACAGAGAGCATTGAGGTCACCTCTCAGACTCCTTCTCTCCACACCCAACAAACCCAGAGTCCTCAGCCACTCCTCACAGGACATGCTTCCAGCCCTTTCACCAGTTCACTTGTCCTCCTTTAGATGCATTCCAGAGCCTTCATATCCTTCTTAAACTGTGGGGCCCAGAGCTACACGCAGCACTCCCCAACACTGGATACAGCGGGAAAATCACCTCTTTTGATTGTCTGAGGATGCTGTGATTCATCCAGTCCAGGGTGCAGTTTGCCCTCTTGGCTGCCAGGGCACACTGATGTTCCACACTGAGCTGGCTGCAGCTTCCCCCTATAATGTCTCTGAAGGAAGAAGCCTTTTCTGCATCTCCCCTATAATACCAAGATGATCTCGTCCGACGTGTTTGTGGTTATGTATATAAAGAGATTACAGCTTTTAAACACTAGCATGGGAATTGCTATCAACATCATCCACAAATATGTTTGGTCTTAGCCCATTCTAGATAGATTTTGATATGGCTGTTTACAGCCTTGGCATCATATAAATACTGTAAGCATACCACAGATTTTTATCAATGTACCGTCAGCCAAATTCCACACATTCATAAGCAGCTTTGGTGGAAAAACCAGTAAAAATGTTTGTATTATAAAGAAATTTAAAATATTAATCTGAGGCTGTAAATATTTGTTCATAAACAAGTTACACGATCATAAAATATCATTATACTGCATATCTTATTTTTCATACAGTCCTAGTGTCCTATTTATGTGTAGACAGGCCTTCATTGGGAATATACATTTGCTAACTTTATCCTTATATTAAATCCAAATTAATTTCACACTAATTCATTCAGTTACACAATTAGTCTCATATTTGTTTATCATTGAAGGTGAGCTTACTTTACACACCCAAAGTGAGCTAAGGTACATAGGAAAAAAAAACCAGATAATTTATAATGTTCTTCTACTAGAGTATCAAGAAAATAGTATCTATGTAAATTGTTTCTAATAATAACAGGTATCTGAATATTATTTTGAAATTTTATAAAAGTATAATATGAAGGTCTCGTATGTGATATTAAGGTTTTCAAAAGCAACTATTTGTTTACGTCCCACTGAATACAAGAAAAAAATATAATGTCAAGTCACTTTAGCTAGTGTGCTTGACTGCTGAGAACAAAGGAGTCAGTCAGAATCTGAAATAAAATGTGATTATTACTTATGAATACTGATTATAGTATCTAGAATCAGAATTATAACTGCAAAACTCATAACCATACGTTTGAGGTGGGAAAATGGGCAAGTGTCACACATTTGTGCCTTATAGCACAGTTTTACTACTCATAAGATATAGTATTCCATTGGGTTAAACACTGTGGCACTCAGTTCAGATTCAACCAGTAATTACACACCGTTTTAGTTTTCAGATGATGATCTCAAACACATACTACATGTTTTCCTAAGTGAAATTCTTAGTAGTTATCATGTTTGGAGTTTCCCCTTTATTTACTGTTGACTAAATAGCTTAATTTTGTTCAACGCAAAAATACAATAAAATAAAAAAGAGTCTCTATAAAAGTCTTCTGTGTGGCTCTTGAGTTCAAAGCAAATTTTCCAGCTGAGTTATAAAGACCTGGAATGAATTTCCAATGAAAATGCTAAGAGGCCTTTAGCTACAGTGGTGCTAGCGGGTGTTGCTAAAACAAACACAAAACCCTGTCAGTGCCAGAAAAGCAGCCCATCATTAGAGGCACTTTTCTAGAAGCTTTTTATTATATCTGGGTGATGATAATCTTCCCACCAGTGGGCATGCTGGGTTTTGGCACGTATCAAGCTTGTCAGAGTCCTTTTACACATTCCAAACAGCAGGCAGAATAGACAATAACAAAAGAGAAAAGAAACTTTCTCAACATGGTGTGTGTCTTTGTTCTCAGGAGTTGCTATTGCCTTTTTATCAAGCAAACAAAGCAACCATTTAACCAGACCACTACGCATATTAGAGCCATTGGCTCAGGTTCCAGAAGGGATTCTGGGGGTTCTGGTCCGCCCTCAGCTGTGACAGGAGAGGGCAGAAGTAGGTCTCTGTGTCAAAGTGGAAAACAGCTTTAAGACACTTTTCTTCCCAGCCACATGCCCAGTAGGGTCTTGGTGCCTGGCAGACCCTAAAACAGTCAGATACTGCTCTTTGTGTCCCCAGAAAGCCATTAGCAAAGACCAGGTTCATGATAACATTCGGATATGTCAGATGACCTCTCCTAGCACTGGCCTTTAGAAATTCAGTCTTGTAGAGGAAGGCAGCACAGGACACAGTTACTCCAAGTCACCCACGCAAATTGTCCTTTTCAGCAAAATCAGCTGTTGCAACATGTGCTGTTCTCAGTGCCAAAATAAGAATTGCTACCTGGTTTTACCCAGAGAAGCCAAAACATTAGTTTTTAAAATACTTAAACACCATTATCACAGCTGAAAGAGGCAAGGAAATAACCCAAGGCAGTCCTAAGAACTGTGACCTAATCCAGCAAACCCCAAAAAAGGGTGCTCAGACTAAAACGTACAAGCCTTCAAAGAGATATTGGAAGGTTCAGACCATACTGAAAGCCAAATCAGGAATGACACTGGACTTTACTGGCCGTGTTTCCCAACACAGTTGATGCACACCCCCATGTTAACTCACTTTTTGGGTGAAGTTAAAGGCACAATGTCAGACTGCAAGCAATAATAAGATTGTTCACCCATAGAACAGGAGGAGATTAAGCCAGGGTGAAACCCGGCCTGCAGAACTTCCATCACCTGTTCTTAAACTAAGTTTAGCACATTCATTCTGGAAATGACTGAGAAATGACCAATATAGGCCCTCACAGTGCTGCTGCCAATCACTTCCAATTTTAAAAAATGTAACAAATCAACAGATTGTTGACAAAATAACACAGACACCAAAAAAGGATGTGTGTCTTGGGCCGCATCCGTGAAGAGTATCTTGCACCTGGAAACTATGCAGAGTTCTCCACTTTGCAAAATGATCCCAAACTTACTGACTTCCTCATACTGAAATGTACATTATTCATAAATGTCTAACTAATGCAAAAGACACTATGATGTGTGAATCTGATTTGAAAAATTACACATATGATTTCACAAAATTATACCTCTATGTGAAATATGTGAATTCATTCACTATGTTTCCTGAGCTAATATTCCCTGAGATATGTAACATGCCTCAGGTTATAGGGTTTAACTCAAAAAAAAATTGCAACACTTGACAGAACTGGGTATTTACTCTCTTCTTTATCATACAAAACTCAGTATGGATTATTTCTGTCAAAGGTGGCATCACATTACAGTTTTTGTACTCACCCCACACTTTTCATTAACAGTGTCTGCCCAGACACTGAACATTTTGAATGCCAGTATACCTTCATGCCTTCTGATTCCGTTTTCCAAATGGCAGTACATGGATGAAGCTTAAATTCTGCAACCCTGAGCCTGCCATGATCCTTTTTGAATGACTGCCATGAAATCTATAACAAGGATTAAATCTATAACTTAAGGATTTACATTAAAATAACATTTTCTCCTTTCAAAGCAGAAAACCATTTTCTCAACTCCATACCTACAAGCAGACTTTCGTTGGCACTTGTCTTCCAGGCTTTCTGCTCACCTTTCAGAAATAACAGGGAGGAAAAAAAAGAAAAAAAAAAAAGGCAGCTAGATTAAGTCTTTTGAAACTTTTCCAAACTGTATACATTCCTTCTGCTTTATATATGAAGATTTAGCTTGGAGCAAGTTTTTAATGCTAATTTATAAATCCTTGAAATACGGGGTTTAGAACCGAATGCTAATATAACTAACTATAGATATGCTTGCAGGCACTACTATAATGAAAGAAATAATTACATCAATAAAATTATATTAGTTTGACATTAACAATTTGCCCAAGCAAACAATTCTCAATGACTAACAAGCACTATAAATATGACTGCTGTCATAAATCAAAGCTATCCATGACCAGAGTTCATGTAGCTCCTTGAAAAAATATAGAAAGAAAGTATCATTAGCAATATTAGGAAGTTCATTAAACACACAATTACAAACTGTGTCTTCCTCTGAAAATTTCATCAACAATCAAGTTTGTGAATAAATGCAAAAAAAATTTAAAAAACACTAACATCTCCTTGATTGTAATTATGTCTGAATATAGGAAATTATAATAGTGTTATTAGCTTTGTGGTAAAATTTCATCTAAACATTACATCATCCAGTTTCTCACATCAACTAGTACAATTTTTTGTGATAGCAGTTTTCTGTTTCTGAAAGATATTTGTCTCTCCATGTTCTTTGGGGGATGGCAACAATAGCTGAAAAAATTTGAATAATTTTAGTATATGAACATTTACATAAAATCAAATATAGGTTAAAAAATGAGAGTCCACAGATTCTTCTGCCCGCACCCATTAAAAAGGCTGCCTTCTACTTTAATGTAGGATTTTCTTTTGTTTATCTGTTTTGAACTAGAAACAAAACTCTTGGAGCTAAATCCACACTATGTCATCTGTAAATTTGTTGGAGCATGTCCCAGGAATAGGAATATACACAATTCCTTATATATTTAGAAATTTGTTTGCTGAGCACAAGCTTGTGAACAAGTCTCAAAATGGGTTAAATGGTCACTTTTCCCCAAAAATGACATGGCTACCAACAAGCTAGTGAGCTAAGAGAGCACTTATTTTCCAGCTTGACTTAAGAAAGCAAGTATCATCACATTAAAAAAAGCAGTAAATATAATAAATCTCAAATCAAAAGCCAAATACAATTTCCTAAGTACTTGTAACTGCCAGTAACACCTACCAAAGAAGGAGAATACCTTGTTGAATGAAGAGGAGACTTTCTATTGGGAATATAGCAACATTTTGTGGACACTACCATTTACCATATTTCTCTTGGTGTATTCCCAAATGTGTTGTATTGATGAGATGATGAGCTTCTATAAAGCAAAGCCTAAAAACATAATTAAATTTACACATATTTCCCAATAGTTTTTGAAGGATTCAATATTTTTCAAGCACTTATTAGAATGGACACATGTAAAATGTAAAAACACAATGAGTTTTTCATAATCTGGCCATTCTGTTATGGGTTGCTCTCGATTCCAGTGCACTTAATTTATGTAATGCATGGTGATGATCTATGATATGTAGCATCATCTCAAGCAGAATTAGTGAACTCTTTCTTTTTTCATTTTGAATAGTGCATCCAGAGGGAAACATATAAGTAAAATAAAGAGCTTTAGCATGCAAAGTATGTTGCTACAGTAAATTGACGTGTTAAATTATATTGACAATTCCCCTCACCCTGACAAATATCTTCCTGACCCACACTATTATTATGTAACAGACCATTGCCATGCACAGCCATTAACACAGCCATCAAACCTAAATATTACCTTCTTCTGTTACAAGTGCATAAAATTTTCTGCCACTACAAGAACAGCAGAGCTTGAACTAGAAAGACCAATGTATTGAGGCGGTAGACAGCTATACACTGTTCAAAAGCTCAAAGGACAACTTCAAGAAAGAGAAAAATTTCAAAACAGGTCTTATGTCAGGTAATCATTTACAGCACTGTCATATTAATGGCTACAGAAAGGCAGGGGAGCAGTGACAATAAGTGCATTCATCTTGCTACAGTACTGGAAAAGCTCCACCTGTATCCCTCTGCACTCTGTCTCCTGCTGTCCCCTGACAAGTGCAATCCCATGACAGTAGATCTGATAGTGGGGACATTACCTATCTGTCATCCCTTCTTCCTGAAAGGCACCTTGACTACAACTAATGACTAAAGGAGAGCAAGCAACTACCTCTGGCCTCCAGCCACACACAGGTTTCTTTGTTATGATGTTAAATTCACAGTCAAGTACTGAATGGCTCTAAGGAAAAGATAAAGCATCTTAAAATTCATTTTGCCAGCTATGTCTCTATATATGTATACGTGTGTGTATGTGTATAAAATACATTTGCACTTCCACAATAGTTTTGTAAATATTTACAGTCTTAAACTCTTGTGGGAATTCATAGTAGCAGGACAGCTCTTGTTGCTAATGATCCTCATAATTAATATGGCCAAAAATTACTGTGGCAAGAGAGAGGTTCCCCACATCCTTTCAAATTTCATGGTATTCATGGAACTACTACAGTTAAGAGGTATTTATACCTGTTTCCTATCAAGGACTGTAAACAGATTTTTCAGGTTTATGCCTTTTCACTTTTCCGTATCTAAAATGAAGCAGAATCATGAAAGCCTTCCATTCTTGTACGGCTTCACAGTCCAAAAAATACTGGAGCAAAACAGCAACCAGATCTAGCTTGGGCTGAAAACACTGAAGAGAGTCACAATCAGCTGAAAAATCTGGGTCTTCATCCTTTTTTTATAAGAAAGGAGGCAACACCTCTACTTCTATTCTTTTTTTTTAAAAGGCCGTTGCTAAATTTTCCTGTAATTTTGAGATGTCTTTGCAGCAATTATTGTTAACATGAGTGATATGATTAATTTTGACAAGATTTGGAAAATTTACTCCTCCTATCTTCATGATTTTTTTTTAAGCAATAGAACTTTTGTTGTGCTTTTTCAATCCCATAAAATTTTACTGACAAGTTATTTATTATGGCAAAGTTTAGCTTGGGGATTTCTATTGGTATGAGATTTACAAATGGAGATGAGATGAGGGAGAATGTTCATTGTCATGATAGTGTCTTTTCCACATAATGATAATAATAATTTGTCCCATCTGTCTAAATCTAATCTAATAGTGTTTATGAGTGGTTGAAGGCGTATTTTAATTAAGTCTTGTAGTTGCACTGGTATGTATTTTAGCCCCTTCAGGGATCATTTAAATTTCCAATTTTCTATATTGGGTATCTAACCACTACATCATGTGGGAAGCAACCTGGGCTTGAAGCAGTTAATTTTGCTTCTGGATGTAGATCTATAAGCCAATTAAAACAAACATTTCTGGTAGGACAGAGGTTCACTGTTCACAACATTCATACCCCAGATGTTTTAATCTGCTAAGAGTCAAATATCCAAGGTAAAATCTGAACAAGTAATACATTTTTATGCTGCTTCCATTTTAAGAGGAAAATTATTTCATAGAGCCATATGTAGTAAAAGTGGATTTTTAAGCTGATCCTCTCCTTTTCTAAATTCATTCAAGCTTGTTACCTAAAACGAACTGTCATAATATTTCTCATAGTCCTTGAAAACTTCAGCTGTAATCCTAACAGGATAGGCTGTATTCTAACAATACAGATCAAATCTACTAGATTAAACCACATGAAAGTAAGGAAGTTATCTTAAAAATGAAAGTTTTCGCTTTTGAAGGAAATTCCTGAACTTTAAACTGGCAAGACCAATGTATGGATATAAAGCACAAGATTACTGAGGGCACCCTCAAAACTGATACAACATTTCCCCTGTCCGGCCTGTTCACTCAAGCTTACAATGAATCTCTACCTTTGCACTTCCATCAATGAGAATGATTTAAAACTCTTTTGTTCACAATTTACCTCTGTAAGGACTTACGTACTGGTTGTTCAACTTTCACATGTTATAAAGGACAGTGATTACAGATGTAAAGAATTTAAGGATTTAAGAGTTTACACCTCAAATTTTTAGTCAGAGAAATCTCTGCTGAAGTGACCTGAGCTTTATTCATGTGCAGGCACTGCACACATTCCATACAAAATCATAAACCTATTATTTAGGCATGTGTTTTTGTCAATCCCAACACTTAGGTGGGTATATGTATACATACACATATATACACACACAAGTACAATAAATGTATGTGTATTACTTAATTCTAATAATATTGGAGATCCCACCGTCTATGGAGATAGGAGTAGCTTACAATTTTATATTAAAAGTAATGTTCTTCTGAAATTACTCCAGAAGACAGAGTGATTATCTAGTCTAACCTTACCTATGCAATTATAAATTGGATGTCTGGTCCAAACCAGTCACTACACCACTTCTGCAATCAGTAGAGACACTTGTACCACTGCAAAGGATGTCTCAGCCCCACTGAAATAAATGCATATATGGGATAGATCAGCCTCTCAGATACTTCTATATCTCTGCTGATTTATACAAAGTCTCTGAAGTCAAGATAAATGGGGAAGTCAAGTTGGATGGGACAGTCAGGTTGGACTAGGTTTGACCACCTTTGGAAGGAATGATGGACGCATGGAAATGGTAATACATTACTCATTTTGAAATCCATAGGAACTACCTTATGGACCTGAGCAAGAGCCAGATACCTCCCTTCCACTCTTGCTATGTTCCCTAATGTCCTTTCTTATGCCTGTTCACCTTTGCATGTTTTTATACCCTTTAAGAACATACAAAACATGGAAAATTTGTGCTATACATTCAATCAAATAAAATACTTAAGCATAGATTTCATGACAGATGAATGCTTTCTTTCAAGCTTTTTTCATTTGCTTATTTTGCTGTCCTCATTTTAATGCATAAGAAATACTGCCATAGAACAACATGTCTAATTAGTGTGCAAGGGCAAAAATTATTCAAAAATAATAAAAGATTTTGCTTCTAGTCCCTAGTTCTACCAAAGAAATAGATGATGGATCTCTTTCTTTCATGGTTTCCTGTTTTGTTTTGGGGTTTTTAAGACACTAAAAGTAACCTGAGAATTAGAGACTGTAAATGCTGCTACTTCAGCATTAGGTATACTGGGTCAGAAAGGTTAAAACGATTTAAAAATTCACAAAGGATAAAACAGGGACAAAGTAATATAAGTTCTTTAATTGTATAGTGTGCTGTTTTTACCACTAGAATATTTTGAGGATGCCAAATGAAACATGGATATAGGAGAACCATAGGAGACACATTTTACCTAGATCTGTCAAAAGCTTTTAACAGCATGCCTTTTATGAGATTATTAGGAAAACCAGTACACAAGGTTAAGTGTTAGCATCAATGGACTGGATATAACCTCCAAACACTGCCAAAAACTGTTCAGAATTATCAACAGTCTTTATTAATTTTTGAGGTCCCTCAAAACTTTTATACAAGGATTCTTGTTAATTCTCATGTTTGGTACTGTGCAGTCGCAAGACCAGACAAAATAGACCAGTGAATCATTGCAGCAGTTCTGACAATACAAAATGTCAGAAAGTCAAAGACTCTAGTAATTATTAAATAGTATTATAGAATCTGGTAATTTTATATGCAGCAGACTGATCATTTCCTTTCAGGATAAAAACTCCTCTATATGCAAAGATTTACTACAACAGAAGAGGAAAAAATGTTCAATAATTAATGATAAAGACAGCATGTTTATTATTTTACTATATAACCACCCTGCTGCAAATCCGGGGGGAGCTGCCTATTTTCCAAAGGAATGCTTTTCATTTTGACTAGGAATGTCTGAATAACTAGTCACTGGAGGTTACCAAAAAAAGTAAAAAAAGACCTGAAGAATGGGAATTCCTACCAAAACAGTTTAAAACATACATAGTTAAATGTGTTAAATAGTTGGACAAAGTGACAAGGCTTTTATTGCTTTTTAATAACTCTACTGTTTTCTTAGGAGATGATGCAGAACCAGTTATAGTTACAAGACCAATTTAATTACAGAAAACAACAAATGATGATTTCAGTATAATACTACTGTGCTTGATTTTTTCCCATTGATAAGTTACAGTATAATTTCAACAGTGTAGTCCTCCAGTTCTTGCTATATGCAGTGCTTTTTCCACAAAAAGATGGTGGGAAAATGTGATAAGTATCCCAAAACCAAACCAAAACAAAACAAAAAACCCAACTGATCTCTGTAAACACTTCTCCAGAGCTCTGATAACACTGTTTTTAGAAACTAAATGAATTTTGTATAATGGTTTCCTTATCACATCACCAACTTGCCAACAGCAATATCACATGGCCTAAACCACTACATTTTTGTTTTGCCTATTAATCAATTCTCCAGTTGTTCTACAAGATCCAGTTAGACAATCTTAATTTTTAGCACCATAATGCTTATACTTATATTAATACACTCCAAACAAAATGAAAAAAGGAAATTCCTATGAATCATTGAAGTGTATTCATCCCTCTGAATTTTGCAGGAAACTGCTTACTATTTAATCAAATTGCATGCATTTGGAAAGAAAATTATTGCTCTCCAGAAGTATTTTTATTGAGCTGATACCAAAGGCTATCCCAATGGTAATCATCACTAGAATAATTAAGATCAGGCTTGTCAAGCAAATTCAATTTTATTTTTACAAATATTATGTAAAATAGTTGATAAAGGGAAAAGGGTGCATGCAGTACTTTTGCTATTTTGTTTGGGGTATTTACATTTGCTTTCTTTAAATACAGCTTGATAAATCTAAACACCTAAGTAAATATATCTTTCAGAAGTGTTGTATAAACACAAACTTATTAATTAAGAACACTGTACAAATACATACATTTCTTAGAACAGGATAAAAATCTTGTGTACACTATCAAATCAAGGGAAAATTCTAATATGTGACTTTCATTAAAGCAAAATGCCAAAGGAACTCCCAACCTTCTGCAAACTTACTCAATACTATTTTTCCCTTAAAGGAGGGAAAACTCACACTGACTTTGTTTTCCACTTAAATGAAAGGAAAGCACTCTTTGTTCTCAAAATACAAACAGATGCAAAGTGTTTGAATTACTGTTGCTGGTTAGCGCTCTAAATGTTGTGAATGCTGCTGTAAAACTTTAAGAGTCCTCTGATTTGTAGAACGAGCATTTATGGTTTGTATGGCGCATATTTAGGCTAAATATGTGCTTCCCTCAGGTCAACAAAAATAAATACCAAATTTCCAAGAGGAATTGCCCGTTGTTCCTTCTTTTAAAAATAATACTTCTACTTTATTTGTTTACTTTGTCAAATAGCATCATCATCTTGTAACAAAACCACCATTAAGTTTACAGTAAAAGAAAATCCTCCTTTTCCAATAGTACTTACTATGTTCCTTTGCCTCAAACTGTTGACTTTTAAAATTACAAGGGGAAAGAATAGGAAATTATTAATCAGAGCTCAAGTAGGAACTTGAATTCTGCTTCATTCTTTATATTTGCTTACACCTTAGTCATGAGCAACATCATATGCATGATATTCACAATAAAAAGTATGGACTTATGCTGAACTCCCTCTACATACATATGATAAGCTCCATTTGCTTTCCTCAGCCTCAGAACTGGCTTGCATGAGATGTCTCTCTGTCTTCAATGCTTTTTTCTTCCAACAGTTATCACAAAGAATCTGAGGACCAATGAAGATTTCAGAGTATAATAAATTCTAGCACCGAGTTTTGATTAAGCAGCCTCTCACACTTAAAACTGAGCAATGGTTAGCAATTCCACAATAATAATACAAACATTTTGGCTTTGCTGTTTTATGCTAGAGATAATTAATTCTGTATTGCAATTACTACAGCTCTCACTTTAATAATTGTCAATAGTATCTGAAAAAAATGATGAACAGAGAATGGAGGTTGAGTTCTTTTGGTTTACACTACTACACACCTTTACATTTCCTCCAAGACAGTGATCCTAACCAATCAATGCAGAAGAATCAATCAGAACATCTTGATGAACTTCACCAGACTGGTAATTAACATAATCACATTAAGGCAAATCATCGGGTAACTTAGTCAGATGAAGGAAGTATTTCATTTAAATTGCCACAAAAAGTTATGAATGCTATTTCTAATGAAAGATACAATGCTTATAAATTGGGATAAAAAAATTGCTGAAATCTGCATGTATTCTGAAAACTTTTGGTATTTAGATGACAAAGGGATGAGCAGATTGAAAAATACTACCAGAACCGAGCCAATGTTTAATTATCTTCAAAAAGTTTAAAACAGAAACATCATCAGGCATCCAGTTAGAAAAAAACAAGATAGTTTTGCTGAAGTCAGCAGCACTACAGGATTGATCAGAGTTCAAAAGCCACTCAATAAATTCTGCCCAGCATTCTTCAAAGTAAATACAAATGTTTGTTTTTCTGATGTTCTTTTCCACCAGCAGAAAACCTTTGAGTATCTGAAAAATAACATTTATCCATTGTGAACCTGGAACACACAAAATGCTAGTCCTGCCAGAAATCCAGCACGATGAAAGACATTAAATGGAACACCACATTCCACACTGAAACAGTCACTCAGCCTGCAATTCATCCATTAGATGCTTATTACTGCACCATGCAAATAAATGAATTTCTATTCCTTAAATAAAATGAAACATCAAAAAATGAACTATACCCATTGGAATGACAAATCTTCTGCTTATTAAACCCACAAACAAAGGAGTAGTTGTAGTATGCCTGAACTGCAAAGACTATGTCAGTGAAGTTAGTTAGCAAACTACTAATTCTTTATCTCATAAACTTAAATAAACTCCATTTTCTAAATTATCTTCACACATCACTTTATCTATGAATATATATAGTGTATGAACAGTCTTAAAGAACTAAACTCTTACCCACAAATTAAATATATAAACCGCATAAATAAACCAAAGTTTTGCAATGTAGTAGGCAATCATTGCCATTGTTCTTGAAAAGGATGTAGAAATAGGGAGAAAACATGTTTGATGCAGCATTTAGATCTAGAAATAGTAATTACAATACTTTTATACACTCTGTTGTTTTCCATGACGCAAGGTATAAATGTCTTCTACATTATCTGCAATTTTGCGTTCTCCAGAAGCAAATCTTATTCTACTGTGGCGAATACAGGATGCAAACATGTTTATGATTTAAGACTAATAATCTATATGACATCGTCCCAAAATTTCTGTCACTTACATTACCTCACACAAAAATAAGACACTTAGTAAACAGAAAAGCCAGAGGAGTTCTAATAGTTTTGTTGTTAGATTTATGTACATCTCATAAAAATTTCCCATAAAAGAAAGCAGAAAAACTCTCATTTTGCATATAGATATATATTTTGTTAAAAAAAAGTCACCATCACCACCTCCAAAAAAGAAACAGGGGAAATGGGAATGGGAGAGGAACAGAAAAACAGTATTTGAAAACACACAGAGGAGATAAAAAAAGCTGATTAAAAAAAAATTGTGATTCAAAACCCAACTAACCATACCCTACTGAAACTCAATTAACCATACCCTACCTTAGACCTGATGAAAATGTAGACAAAAACCAGGAAACAGTAAACAAAGAGTAAACACTTCATGAAAGTAAAACAAAGTTAAATACTATACTATCTTCCTTCAATTATTATATTTTTTAAATTTTACAAAACATTGTTGCAGTACAGAAAGACCAAAGCTGTACACCATCATGTGTTCTTAATAGTAGTCAGGAAGGATGTCATTAATTAAACAGAGCTGAATTAATGTCCTTTCTTCTAAACCATCTATACTGAGAATATCAAAGCAGAATTCAAGAGTTAGGTGCTCACATGACCTTTGTACACCTAATATACAATGAAATTATGAGTTTTATATGACAAAAAGAACAGGGACACAAGGAGAAAAGTGCTGAACTGAGCTTTAAAATACTTCAGAACAAAGATTGTCTCAATTTTATGGATGAGGCTGTTAACATTCCCTTTGAAACCTGAGTTTTAAAAACATACCACAGCTCCTCCTTTTCTGGTAGCTAAATACCCTTTTTCACAGGTCCTTTTTGACTTCAGATTTAGTTTATTGCATGTAATCTGTTGCCTTTGAATTTCTGAGAAATATTAAATATGTTTATAACTACACCTCGATAGACTTTGAGCCATCAGGACCCTTTTCTTTTTCAAATACAATGTTATCTTTCATAATTGCAAACCACTTCATGCTACATTACCAAGCAACTGTTTCTACCTCTAATGGGGAATTCGTATTTTTTCTTAGTGAGTAGTTAATGAAGGACAGAAGCTTCGCAATTAATTTAATTTTAACCGTAAAAGTAGGAGATCACTACCCAAGGATCACTAGTTAGGAAATCGTCCTTTCATAATTTTCAATTTGTCAGTATCAACCTGGAATTTCACTGTGAATTTATTTTCCGTTTTACTCTCGGATCTATACCCAAGCCCAGGCATGTAACATTTGTCTTCTCAGTGATCTTTACCTTGTGTATTTGTATAGCAACTTGCACAACAGCGCGTTGATCAGGGCTTCCAGGCACTGCTGTGGTAAAAAAATAAGTGACTGGCTTTCCTAGACAGTGTCCAGGAAATGACTGCATGTAGGGCTCCATTAAACAACAAGGTCTGTTAGAAATGGATCAGAATCTCATTTTTTAGGAACTGTGTGTCATGACCATGGTTAATCTAAATAGAAAGAAAAGTATGGACCATCTTATGATCAAGAACTGATTAGGTCCGTAGAACATGAACACACATGTTCTAGTGAACTAGTTTAGAAAATTATTCACCCATGGTTTGATACCTGATGAGAATTCTGCTCTTAGCATTTGTTGTAAGCTTACTTTAAAAACCCAAAGCAACCAGCCCACAAAAACCAACAACAAGCCACCTTTTCCAAAGCCTGAACATCAGTTTTAATATTGTAAAAAAATTATAATTATCTACTTCATTCATTACCTTTATTATTTTTAAACCACTCTCACTGTTTGAGAAATAAAAAATACATGATTTGATATACTGCTTAATATAATTTTTTTCTACTCCTATATTATACCCGTTTAAAAACAATATGCATTTTCTGTACTACACAGTTTTTATCAAAAAGTATGTTCTAAATTATGCTGTGACTCACATGACACAGATCAACGACCTGCATAGCCTATCAAGCATAACTTTTGAGCTGAATTATGTCAAAAGTATCTTCCATTTATTTATTAAAATGCCACACGTTAATCACAGGTCAATGAAGAATAAAAACTTCTCATTAGAAATTAAATACCTGTGAACAGTATGTCTGCATTCCAATTGGTATATAATGCAAAAATTAAGAAAAGTGGGTGATCCTTATAATTATATAATTTCCAGGCCCTATGGTAGCTGACTGTCTATGAAATGTCAACCAATGCTAGGGGGCAAAAAAAAAAAGCAGAGAACATGAGGAACAGGTGATTTGAAATGAAAATCTGCATTTCTCGTTTCACACTCCAAGCATTCTACTACATTAGAAGAGGTCTGGAGAATTATTACTTTTTCAAATAAGAGATTTAAAATCCAAACTAGCTCAGAAGCATGAATTTGTCTTTGCAATGAGGAAAGAATTTGTTATCCACATGTTATTCACTTGTTCGACTACATTACTGGTAGCTACTTTTACAACACTTTATACAAACTACAAAAATCTGCTGTGAATGAATTCTGAGGCATAAAAAGGTGTATTAGAGGACATACAATAAAGTGCAATTTCATAGAGGAGTTTTGAAAAGTTGTGTTTCTGATATATTCTGATTTTCCTTTCCCCAAACTCTGATGCAGCAGCAAGAAATGGGAAAATGAATGTATAATGGAGATAATATATTCCCATCTAAGAGGCAGGAGGTTTATACTTCTAATACTTCTGTCAGTGATGTATTGGATAAAAACAAGATACAAAATAACAAAGAGTTATTACTAACTAATCTATATTTTAATAAAACATGAAGAAGCAAAGTAAAATATTGCATAGGAACATATACAGAAGAGACTGTACCAGACCTTACTGAATTTGTGTGATCTGACTTTTGTTTACAATAAGAAAACTACAATAATATTTTCAGGGCTATAAAGAATTACAAGAAAAACAGCTGAATATTTTAAGTAAAATGAACATCAAACAGCTCCAAAATATTTACCAAAAAAAAAGTATCTCAACATTTTGTTTTACAAGAAAAACTAAGCACACAAATCATTTAAAATACTTAAACCTGAAGCCTGTTGTTAGGATGCAGTTGGGGCTACATGAATCCCTTCAACAAGATAGATAATCTGTCCAAAGAACATTACAAGACAATAATGATATGAATTGTCTCACTCAAGTAAACATGAGGAATTTGGGCAGAGGTTGCCATCGTCCCTAAATCTCTACATATCACCTACATCTATTCCAATGTGTAATTCAGTAAATTCTTGCTGTACTGCATGTCATAAATCCTTTTTTTAAAGATGTATATAGCAAATTGTCTCCTGTTCCAGCATCTCCTCCCTCTGTCTCCTATCAGTGACCCTGTTCTGCATGTTGCTGTTCAAGTGCCCCTTCTGAGAGAGGGTTGGATGTAGAGTCCAACACACCAGCAGAGAGAGTCTCTTCCTCTCCCGCACCTGTGAAATTATGAGGTGCCCAGGGAAAAGATGAAGGCAAGGGAATTTTATCTACCCATGAATACGGGTAGGTATGGCACGTAGAGAATGAATGAATGTTTTCTTTCCCCATTTGGACAAGGAGTTTACAAAAATTATTTGCATGATTGTCTTGGCAAGATTAATTTTTTTTTTTTATTTTCTACTATTGAGAAGGTGAAGGCAGTAAATGAACTGTTGTATTTTACAAAGGATAATTCTGTAATTTGTGACTACACCAGTAATCTTCCTCATTTCAAGGTTAAAGCTTTATATGATTATCGAAGGGATCTTTTTGTAGCTTGAGAGGTAATATCCTAGGTTAGGAAGATCTGAGGCATACATCAAGAACAAAATGCTGAAGAGCCATCTTTGACTAGAGCCCTGACTTGTCAATCCTTTAAACATGCTGCAAAGCTCATCTTTTACAATTCTCTGTTTAGATTGTGAAAGTAAACATATGGGCTCTGTTACTCCAATTATGTTGTAATTATAAATGCATAGGAGAGGCATGCTTAAACTCTACATGAATGCAGACACAAATACTGGGGAAAGGTAGGAAAAAAAACCCCACATTTTTATGGTATAGGCTTCTAAACAGCAGTAGGCAAGAGGTTTTGTACCCTCTTTTCTAGAAACATAGTAGCAAGACCATTTTTCCTCACAGTAAAGTTTTGCAAGCAGAGGAAGAAAGATTCCAGAAGCTGAAAGGCAATATTCACTAAACCACAATACTCTTTCTGTAAACCAGTTATGCTCATTGACTACTTAAGCACTGGAACACTTAGGGGTGCCATTACAGTCTCTCTGTATCCAGAGTGACAAAGGGTAGAGGAATAAAAACCAGACTTATAAACCTCAGAAGCTCTTTAATCCCTGGTGGGAAACATTTAAAGAAAATAAAATACTTCATTGTTTTAACTTTAGGGTATGGAGCATGTAAAAGCATTGTATGGAGTTACTTCTTTCCGTGTGTGGAAATGTAGCTGGATACAATTAAACATATACATCAATCAAAATAATTTTATGGGCCTGATCCGACTAAAAATGTTATTATTTTGCATGCTTAATGTAAATTATTTGCATGTTTCTGCTTCTTATTATTAGGTCACCAAGAACAAAAGCACTGCAGAAAGGATACAATACTCTTCTATAATAGAAAAGGAAGAAGTTGCACCATTCCACTGGAAGCTTCTACAGTAAAAAACTGAAAAATGCTTACTATCATCTACTTAAAAATGCAAAAGATGCAGGTTTACCAGTAACCAGAGTATTATATTTCTGAATATAACCCTAGCTCATAAACTTTTAAACTTTTAAATCTTTTAATGCCTTTCTTCTACCTCTTCTCTAGAGTGCTTAAATTGTTGTTGATATATGCATATATTTGTATTTATCTAGTTTCAAATAGGAATTAAACCCAGTATATCCCATTGAACTACTTGAGAAGTACACCACTTCTGTTTCTTTGAACACCAGATATATTCACCAGATACAGAGAAGTACAAAAATCTACTGTTTTGATTCTTAAAATTTCATCCTTTACAATTGATTGCAAATTTATGAATTTTGAACTCTATAACCAAGACACCCAAGCAAAAAAGGCAATAGGACAAAAAAGAGAAAACAAGTTCTCTTACCTATAGCAAGCTCTTTCACAGATCTCTTATGGCTTTTCCTAAAAGCTTAAATGAAATAGAAAGTAACTCTAATGGCAGGTGCTTCTTTTAACATTCAGAAGTTGTTTACATTGGGTAAAGATACAAGTTATAGAAAAACACAAGACATACATATTGATAAAAGCTCATTAATTTTACTCCTTCTCTCCTTAGTTTTTCAACTCAATTGTGTATGAGTTTAAAAATCTGTGGATTCCTGTGAATGTCCCAAAGGAATCGTACAGACCCTAGCCTCCAAGCACATGGATTTAAAGGAAAGAGAACACCAAACTAGCATTAATAATACTGAAATAATTTTTCTTACATTTTGCCTAGAGACCGCACAATATTCTGATGTCAAATGGTTTGACAAACCCCCTCAGAATTACTTAGTCATCTAACCTGTCATACTGTTATATTAAAAACCCTACGTATTTTCTTCAGATAGGTGATAATTGGGCTTTTGTGGTTGGACTGAGAACTGCACATATTTTCTATTTGGTATCCAGGAAAGGCATGCCATATTTAAAACATTCATGACAACTGCAATATATCATAAATCTGATTCTTCATTTTTATTTTTATTTTGATGATGGCTCTAAAGGAAATTCTATTTAGAAAAGTGAATGCAACAGCAACATCAGCTTCTACTTTTATCATCTTTCAACTACTTCTGTTCAGTTCAAAAATATCTGAGTCCCTGAGCTCTGACAGCATGATAGGCATTTTCTGCTTGCTCATCATTACCAAATAAAAAAAGATCCTGCCATGTACCTTTTGTCACAGCAGGCTACATTATATTCCTAGCCACACTGCACAACTTACTGTATTCATATTACATGGGGAATAGATCCTCCTTCTCAAAAAAACTGCCTTAAAACAACAACAGGAATAAAATCTATCTCAAATATATTTTATAACTAAAAGTGATATAACCAAATATCACTAGATATCATTAAATATATATAGCAAGAAAATCTGTTAAGAGAGGAACATTTACAAAGTCACCAGGTAGAAGGAAAAAACAAAAAAAGGTATGGAATATGATAAATTCCAGGTAACCATTACTACATATTGGCCTTTAAAAAAACTGTTAATTTATGGTGATTGATCAGATTTGTTCAAGAAACTAGGGGAACACATAAAAAGTTACCTCTTTGTGGTAAAGTAATATGTGAAATAAAGTTTACATATTTATTGTGTTGGTTTATAAAGCTTAGTAAAAAAAATCACTAACCTTCCAGCCCAACATTTCGCTGACTACATTCCAGGATGCATCACTGTAAGCCTACAAGTTTTTGACATGTTGGATCTTTTATTCTCAATACACGCAGCAACAGATTTGAAGGAAAGGAAAAGCAAGTGTAGGTTGCCTGTGTGCTTTTGAAGATGCGTGCTTTTCAACATCCATCTCACGGTCCATGATGAAGTTCCTGTCTTCCTTAAAAGATGAAGCAATTGTTCACTTTACCCTGAGTGACCTCTGCTGGCAAAATAACTTACAGGCACACAGGTTAAAATCACTAAAGGCACACTGGCGCTTACGTCATGTACATACACACACGTACAGGAGGACATTCTCACCCATTTTTAATTTTACCAGGTCGATGTGTACAGAACATAAAAACATTTGCATGTTCAGAAAGTTAGTCTCCAAGAAGCATTGACTGGTTCTGTTGAGTCACTTAGTTTATTTTTCTCTTAGAGTCTTTTAAAGAACTATACAGCTAGAACTTCATCTAGAGGCAGCATATTTGAAATACCAGCTACTGAACAAGTAGTGGCATATGAAGTACAACCCTGGAGTTTACTCTTTCATAAAGGTCTGGGGATAATACCATGGTACAGAATAGTTTCTTCCACTCATTTTTCTGAAAGACACATCTGAATCTAAAATGCAGCCTTGTCTATTTTGAAAGGGGTTTTTGGAGTTCACGAACTGATTTAATCGAATTTTATTTTCAGTAAATGAAATTCAGTCTTAGAGTTATCTCTGGTTACTCATGTCCTTAATGGAGTATAACTGAAATTTATTTATTTTGAGGTATATCAGAATGATACCACAAAAAGTTTTTGTTCAATGCAACTCTCTAATTTAAAAAAACTGGTTAGAACATGAGATCGCTATAATCCAGGGAAGCAAATGACAACAACATTATGTTCATTTGCAGTGTGATGTTTGCATTATAAAAATATCCACATACTAGATTAGAAATGGCAAGCAAACACATCAAAGTACTAATAAGGAACAGGTACCCAAAGAGCACCACTTTTGGTATCTACCAGTAAGGATTTCTGAGCTAGCATGAAAAACACCTTTATAGAAGCAAGAGGTGTATCATGGTTTTTCTAGTGTAAGTGATATCTAAACTGAGGTCTTCACAAAAGTGAAGCACTCTAAGGAGTTTTGACCAAGAAAAGTATTACAATTCATGACTGCTGATCACTGCAATATTCTACCTTATTTAAAAATGTCCATGAAAGAAAAGGGAAACGTATTAGGTCTGTGCCTCAGCAAACAGTGAAATCTATTTATATGCAAATAAGCTATCCATTATTAGTTTGAGGAGAGACATAGGCATAAAGGAAAAAATAAATTATCACTAGAAACCCTTAATGAAATCTATTTCAAAACATAACATTTTACAAGAGCCCTCATTCATGTAATATTTGTTCAAGCCTAGAAGGGAATTGGCGTGTTCTGAACTTAGATGAGAATTGATACCATGTTATTTCCCATGCCAATTTATTATATAAAATGCATTTATATCCTTGCTTAGAAACAACTTGATAATTGTAAATCTACTGTTTCCTTATAAATAAATGTATTCTCATGCTACAAAGTAATTTTATGCTCATTTGACTACTGACAATTTTAAATTATTTCCTTTTATTTTTAAATTATGAACACAAGAAGATGGGAAAATATCAAGATCATACATTTTTATTCTAAGATTATGAATTTTCAAAGAATAAGGCAGCCTCTAGGAAAATTTGATTTCATGGCTGAAAATCCCAAATTCAATCCAGTGCCTGATTTTTGTAAAAAAAACCACAACAACCAAAAATCCCCCAAAAAACCAAAATAACCCCAAAGCAAGCAAAATGAAATACGAAGTCCTTCCTATCTATGAAGATGTCCATAAGCTAAAGTCTGTTTCACTGAAATAGTGTTGGATAACTCCATTTAGGCATACAGTGAATACAACAAAGAAAAGCGGGAAATAACTTTAATGCCAACATTTAGAGCCTTGAATAGCTGAAGGCGAGACCACATGTCAAAACTCTAACTACTGTCTCTTCTTACTCCTCTAACCCATAATTATTTTTCTTCCCAGAAGCTGAGCTCATGCAAACTATACTTAACTGGAGATAGGCATGGAAAGCTTGACACTGCATTGTGACATCTCTGGAGAGACAAATGAAAATATCTTTTTTATTATCCCAGATTTTCCACCAACCTGCCCAAAACCCATTCTCTGAATATATAATTTTAAACAAACCCTCTTTCTGTGGAACTCTGTTGAGTACCTTCTGAACCTCATTCAGCTCAAGCAGAAAACTCTCCCCTCTACTACTTTTAGCCCCAGCAGCTGAGACCAGTGCAAGCCACAGCCACCAGCACCAAGGGCACATCGTCCGCTGCGCGGGGCTGTACCTGCACAGCTAATGCGGGATGCGATCGTTACGGAGCATCTGTTGGAATACTTGGTGATAATGATTGATAATGAGCAAGAGCCAACCATTAGCACAAATTGTGTCGCTAATGAACATGAGCCAAGCAAAGGGGTGCTCTGAAACTTGAAACTGGCCTGATTTATCCCCCTTCCAAAGATGCCCACCACAGCAACTTCGCATTCCTTCACTTATATACAGATATTCACTTGCTCATTTGCAGCAGTCCATTCAAATATGGGGAATGATACCTACAAAATTAAACAATTGAAAATTACTAGTCACACTAAAACTAGACAGTTTGAATATCAATATTATTTCTTGTGGAGCTACAAAAAGTCGGGGGGTTTTAATGCAAGCTACACAGAGACTCTCCAATTTCATCATGTTATTTAAGCATGTATTTTTCTCTGCTTCAATCCTTCATTTCCTACGTAAAATTGAATATTTAACACATTGTCACTGAGATTCTTCTAGGTCTTGCTGAATTAGTAATTCCAGACACGATATTATCCCCAATTACAGATTAGTTCTAGCAAAGGACAGGCAATTCAGTCACTACTGTATTTTAAGGACTGTAAGAAACACGGTTTCACTTTCAAGTCTTAAAATTTATGAATTCATAGTGACACCTTAAAAATGGGGCATTTGCCAATAATGCTTTCACTCAAATTTTGAACTATCTCTACCTCTGGGTCCAGTATCAGTGGTACAAAAAGAATACAAGGAACAGAAGAACAAGAATATTTCCTTAATGGGTATAATAAATCAAAATTACACTAGTAAGAAGCAATTACAGCGTATTTAACTTCATAGCACTCTTACCACTCAAGTCAATCTCTAAAATTATGTGTTAATTTTCATTCTAGAGACACTTGAAAAAAAGCCTAAAATTTTCCCCCAATGCACCTCTTCTTTGACCTTTTCATTGATCAAATTATCTCATATTCCCTCAAAACCTTTTGACTACAGTGACACTATTAGAAAGGCCATAGCTATTTAACTTGCTGCTGTCAAAATCCACCAACAATAGCATTCATAACATTACTAAAAGGATGCATTTTTCAAAGACTGTGGTCTCTTTAGGACTCAAACTAATGTCATAGCTCTCAATTCCTTAGAACCTACAAGCTGCTCAATATCAATTACTTTTTCAACACTAATTTTAAGCTTTGAATATAAGATGAAGAGGGGGGTAAAAACAAAGCTTTTCTGACTGTTTCAGTACTTCTTGAAAGGAAGGATGACTCCTACTTAAAATTCACATTGATATATGTCAGGGCTACTGCTGTATATCTTAGCATCTAATATGAATTGGCATGTTAGAAAAAATACACATATTTGAAGTTATCTCAACATAAGAAAAATTACTGGATGACCCAGAACTACTGACATTAAAATAATAGGATCCATTAAGGTTTTCAATTGACTATCTAGGCAAAACAATACACTTCACAAGTTTAATTTCTAGATAAATTTTTGATCTGTAACTAAAAATATATGATAAATATACACCAACATACCTGTGCATGAGTATTATTTTATAAGACTTCTATGAACTCAAAGTAATATACAAGTATACTACAGTATTTATGGGCCTTCTTTTCTGAAGGAGAGAATATAAAAATAAAGATTCCTCCTGGAAATAAACAACCTACTAAAACCAATTTCATATTCACTTCAACTGGAGCAGGTCAGAAATTGATACTGATGTCACATGACATTTTATTTAATTGATTAATTAAGCAGTCAGCTTAAGAATAATTTTGCCACTGTGCTTGCAATGAATGGCTTAAATGTACAGAAGTAATGGCTAATTAATATTAATATCCCAAATATTCCCACTTGCATTGTTCAAAGATAAGAAGAATAAAAGAAAAGTGGCCGTATTTTCCTATCTTATTTATATCATTTGTAGGTAAAGACATCTTTACTAGACTAAGCAGTATAATTTTTCTTTATCATCTTCAATTTTATTCCTTTTCCAACAAACAGTGTTACCAAACAAACCTTTCCTTGCCTACAATTTGCAGCAACAATTACAACCAGGCCAGTAATATAGGGAATATACTTAGATTTGCCATTTGGGTTGGAAATAACATGAAGGAAGAAGACACAATGCCAAATTATGACACAGTATTCATAAGCTTAAGAAAAACTTTTTGCCCCCAGAGTACTACTCCTTCAGCCTTGTGCCAATCTGGGCACACTGCAGACACTTCGCAAATATCAGTAAAAATTAGAAAACACTTGGAAGTACTTCCTTTACCTAACCAATTCTAGATTTCAGGTGAAGAAGAGACAATCACCACCACATTTACCGTTAAAATTTGTGAAAAACATTCTATTAATGGACTGAACTGATTATTAGGCTTGTATATGTTTCCATTATATAAACTCATAACTTTGAGTTACTCATAATAATTTTGAGTAACTTCCTGACACACTCTGCTTTTGTCAGATCTGGCATTTGAAAACTGTCAGACAATTTGAGGAAACATCAAATGGATTTTCTCAAAATGACCTGAGATTAGAAGCACTATCACCAAAGTTGACAGTACTTTTCAGGTCTTCTTTCTAGTTTGCTTCTCTTTTACTTTCAAGCTCTGTAATTTTTTTCAAAGTGGAAAAAAAAAAGGAAATAAAGCTACATCTTTACCTTAGGGCAAAATGTCTAGTCACACTTCTACAATTTTAATAGGACTGCTATATGAAAATAGAAGACAATTAAAAATTGTGAAAGATAACTCTGGTTTATATGGAAGAAAATGAACAGCTAAAATTTCACTTTGGTGCATAATGAGTGAATAATTGACACTCTGGGGACCTCTACTATCTGTGAAAACACACTTCTTAATAGAAAGAAAATTAAACACCACACCTTTTTAAGTGGTCCCAAAATATTAGCAATCCTCATAAAACTAAAATGCTGGGGGGGGAAAAGAAGATTCACAGTGTGCCCAGAAAAGTAAGAATTATATTTTATGCATATAACCAGTACTTCAGAAAACCTGCATGCCTCTGAAATTATAAGATGTCCTTGAATGTTTACTTGAGTTACCTGCAGCATAAGATAACCAATTCGAAAATGAATGAAAAAAATTAAAGATTTCTTATGTGATTATCACGTGGAACTGGTATTACAGGATATATTCTTTGTAAATTATAGAATCCTTTTACATAGAATTCAAGATCATCTGCAGTCACTACACACACAACACTGACAAATGTACTGATAGCAACAGCTGCAATGCTTTCATCATGTGCCTTGAATTCATAGGCATAGTTGAAGATCGAGATAGAATCCTGACTATTTCCTTTCCTGAAAAGCAGTCTGTCAGAGCTAGAGTTTGGCATGTGTAGTGGTAAACTTATTTCATAAAGTGTTGCAGATAGACTGCTCAAACATTTCAGAAAAACTTGCGTATTTCGTCTGTTCACTGCGTGTAAATACTCAGTCCTTTAAGCCAAACATTATTCTCACACAGCTTCCTTTTTAAATTACAGCAATCCTGCCGGTTCTCCTGAAAAAGCATAGAACCATAGAAGTGTAGAGGTTGGAATGGACCTTAAATATCATCTAGTCCCAATCCCCCCTGCCATGGGCAGGGACACCTCCCACTAGACCAGGTTGCTCAGAGCCCCACTCAACCTGGCCTGAAACACTGCCAGTGTTGGGGTATCCACAACTTCCCTGCGCAGCCTGTGCCAGTGTCTCACCACCCTCACAGTAAGGAATTTCTATCTAGCATCTAATGTAAATTTCCCCTCTTTCAACTTGTACCCATTACTCCTTGTCTTATCACTGCAGTTCCTGATGAAGAGTCCCTCTCCAACGTCCCTGTAAATCCCCTTCAGATACTGGAAGGGAGCAGTGGGGTAACGCTGGTTCCAAGCTATTACATGTGAAACATTAGCTCTCATTGCTGTTTCCAGCAAATCTTTCTTATCTCAACCCTGATTTTCACCTCCTGTCCCTCCAGTTCTCCCTTCCAACCCACCTCAGGAGAAGGGGAAGGAGCAAGCAAGAGGCAGCATGTTCTGGAGAGTCTCAGTGGAAGCCCTAAATTGGGAAGCACCATTCCTGAACCACAACATAGATGAAACAATGTACCCGCTTTTCCTTTATCGCATAGCATATCCATTTCATGTCATTGTTTTGGTCAAGAGCAATCAAAATTTCACAAACTAATTGTTATTTCACAAATTATTCTTTTCTAAAAAGGGGCTTTTTAAACAGCAACTCCCTATTTGCAAATTAAGGTTTTACAAAGACATACAATGACTTTATATCCATTTAGGACTAATCTAGATAATTTCTTCCGGGTTCTTTCGATTCCATGTCTTCATCTAAGTCACTGCTACTAACAAGGCTCAGCTGAGTTGCTTTCACCTTTTAGGCAACACTGTTTAACAGTGTCTTTTATGAAGGATGTCTCTTGAACATTGCTAGCTGAAACCATTTACCTGCTATCATTAAGGAACGTGGCTGACCCATTACAGCTATCTAAACGCAGATGTCCAGAAGCACATAAGAAGTAAGCTTGCAAGTGAAGAGAAAGGACATTACTGCAAGAACAGTTGAGACACAGCAGTCCAAATCCACTTAAAAATATTAAAACAATAATTCTTCAGACAGGTAGAATTGTTTTGTCTATATGGAAAAATGTTGCTATATTTACATAGTAAGTACAGACAGTTAAACATTTATAATTCATAATAGCTAAACATTTATAATTCATAATACAAAACTTGAGACTATTTAAGGCACTGTGATAGAGCTTTTATTACAGCACAATTGTTAGCATGCCTGCTGATTTAAGAACTGTACTTCAGAAAGTTAGTAAATGTTACTGCACTAAAGAATGAAACCATAATATTCCCCCTTCTACCAACAAAGGGTAAATTCATTCCAGGAAATATTACAAGAAAAAAAATTACCAGGAGAAATAAATGTCTTCAACAGGGAAGATCTTTGATAGTTTATCCATAAACATATCAGTTTATCTTTTTAGCACTATTTTGATGTCTGTTTCTATTTTCAAGGCAAATTATGTTATTTGTGCTTTAGCAAGCCTTTTTAAGCATTTTCTTTATTGTTTCCTATTCAATAATTCTTGTCACAAAAGAGTTGAATGTTCTTTCTGCAACAGTCACTGTATTTTCTTCCTTCTTTCTCATTTTTTTTCACTTCTATTGAATAAGGGTACTTTTTTTTTTATTCTGTGAAATGCAGCAGATTTAAGAAATAGCAATAATGTCTTATTACTTTCACAGTATTTAGTGTACATCTAGTTTCCAAGAATGGAATGACAATTAATCACTTCCAGCAACATTTAAAAACAAACAACAAAACCCAAACTAAACTTAATTTTAAACTTTCAGAGTCAGGTAAATAAATATTTTGCTGACATTCTCAAATTAGAAGAATATACAAATTGAACTTCATATACAAACAGGAGAATTATGTATATTAATCTAAAATTCATGCAAAAAAGTAAGATACTTCAGCATCTAACAGCTGATGAACTAAATTCCAGCCCATTATCCCTCACATAGAAAATCTTTTCTCTGTTGAAAGCAATGAGCGTCAGCAATTTTTGATAAGTCAAACATTTGTACATAGTAAAGCATTACACAATAATGTAATATAAAGAAAAAATAAAGAAGATAAAGAAAAAAACCCATACTGCTATATTGCAGTTATGTGTGACATAAATACCCATGTGGTAATTCCATGCCTGGTTTGTAAGTCTCCCAGATCTAAATTAGTCCATAATGCCAAAATGAGCTTTAAGGCTGACACAGCAAGAACATGATCCCATACGTTATCGGGTCTAACAGAGTACTAAGGAATAGTTAGATCAATTGCTAAAGTAGAAAAAACAATATGCTAGGCTGTATTCAGCACTGAAAAAAAAATTATAGAAGACTATTAAATTATTCTGAAGAAATAAACTATGACTAGAATAATAATCTTTAATGAAACTAAAGTCAGCATCTCAAGACTCACTTTCATATTTGGGGAAGAGTTAATACTACCTAAGTTTTGCATAAGGACCTTTGAATAACATATTTCTGTACTACAAGTTTCTCCACAGGAGTCTACTGCTGTTGTTGTCCTTGTCTCTATCTGTAGTCTCAGGTATTACCATCTATTAATGCAAACTCAGTTTCTATGTGTAGGCAACTATTAAAAAACTGCCAGATACAGATCCTCGTAAGAAAACTAGATTTTTGTCTCTCCCTAACATATTCTTGCTGATAACTTTTATCATCTAATGAAGGTGACAGCTTTTAGTCAAACCTACTTTTAGTCTCTGGAACAGTTTTCAACACCGCAAACAGTACCATCATCTTACTTGTCCCTAAGAAGAATAAACATTCTCTGATGCTCATTTATTTCTGATTCTCAAGTCAGAACTGTAATTCTTGTCAATTCCTTCTTCATAATCTAAGTTGGGGCCTATCCACAAAACAGCTCTTTCTCAGCCTATCAATATGTCTTTATTACTGTGAGTTTCACAACAACATTAATACATCTTAGCAAACAAAGTGCTTAAAAGGAGCAAAATCTTAGTAGAAGCTGAAGAAAAAAAATGCCAGCATAGAGCATTGTTTATCTGGGCAGTGTTTCAAGTGACTCATTAAGCAGGTAAAAGAAAATAAATCAATCAAAGAGGTAACAACGCCAGATTTTAGCTGCCTGTGGATGAAGTCAGGTGAATATGATGATATTTTGAGAGCAGATTGTCAGGGAGAAGAGCAACAGGGAGAACATACACACACACCCCCAGAGACACAGTAGAAGCCAATAAGACTATGAAAAACTGAATTTTTGAGGTGGAATCCAATGAGGATTAAATCAAACATAAGAAAGACTAAGCAATTGCAAGGAGCCTGGGAGACACCAAGTGAATTAGTAGAGCACCAATTACTCCAGTGACAATCTGCAGTTGAATTGATATAACCTCAGTCAAAACCCACTTAAAATAATCCTTCTGCAAGCTTTAAATCAGACTGTCCAGAGACAGAGATGTTGAAAGAAAGATTAGGAGGAAAAAGTAAAGTCAATACAGTTTTCATCTTTTACTTTTTTTATCTGAAAATCTCAGATTTTTCTTTGCTTACAACTTCCAGAATTTTTACAAATTAATGAAAATGTAGCTTGTATCTGCACACTTCCATTGTAAAAATTCAAAGTATCTTAATCATAAAAAAACTGCGCAGTAGTAGGGAATGAAAAAAAAATTAAAACCTAATTGTCACTGTGCGAAGAAATTTAAAATCCCAAAACTATTCAGAAAACCTTAAGAATACTAGGACAATATAAAATTGCCTCAATAACAACCTTTATCCCATCAACAGTTTAGTTATTATGTAAATTTGGCCTGGAGTTTTAACTATAAAACCAAATGCAAATTACTTTGCCTGTAGACAGACAGGATGCATATTAACCTAGATGGTAAGACTCAGTATATCTGTATACAATAATTGAAATAAATTATATACAAGATAACAAATGTGATCAAAATAATTCTTCAACAGCTTGGAAGCAAACTATTTACAGATAAGGAATATTTCCCTCCTTTTAGAAAGAGTGACATTAGGAAGCCAAAAGACCTTTGCATCACTTTTGATCAAATATTACACCACACGTTTTCAAAAACCCCTCAGTGCTCTTGCTTTAGAGAAAATTAGTAGGTGGGGGAGAAGCAAAGACCCTACAAAAGTAATGCTTTTGAGCTGTTTTTATTTTCTGCCTCTTTAGGAAGCTTTAGGATCAAGCACCCTCATGCTCTTACTGCTTCTTACATCGGTAACTTTCTTCAGGCTACTCTTTTGACACTGGAAGTTTTCCTCTTTTATTAACAAAGCAAAGGAACATACCAGAAGGAAACAAAACAGGTCATTAGAGGTTTCCAAGACAATAATTTTGGAAATTAATAAAAGACAATAATCTTTGGTTATCTTAAGAGATAACCAAACTACTTTAAAAGCAATTCAGAGATTCAGGAAAGAGTCTCACTACTAAGACAATAGAGCTTGGACTTCCCTTGCAGATTTTAAGCAGTGTAAGTATGTGCTCAGTACTTATATGTATTTGATAACCTGAGAATTATGCTGAGACCCACAGATATGTCTAGCAGACAAAGATGAAGCAGGGGTACAGAAGTCCTGTTACATTCATATTAGACATGGGAATTCTCCCTAGTTAGGTTCCATCACATTCTGGACTCTGGAATTCAACACATGTTGATAGCAGCTTGGAGGAGGTTCCAGGGGACAGGTTGGAAAATAGTTGAAGGACTGAAAAACAAAGATTATGCCAAAACCTAAAGGACTTAATACATGAAAGAGAGAGTTAAGTTATTATATGATCCCAGATTATGAATTTAGCTGGCTTCCTTGGATGGGTAATTAGTAGATGTTAATGTACCTTATCAGACAAATGTATAAGCATAGAAAGGAGAAGGGACAGGACCAAAAAAAAAGCCAGAAAAGATGATTAAAAAAAGGCACTAAAGCAAGACACATTTGAACTAAAGAGATAAGTTTATTGTGACAATAAATATAAAGGATCCCTGACATAACTTACTGAAATCATGATAAATCACTTGAAATTTTTCATGAGCATAGTGGAATTTTTCCTAAGGACATGATCTACATTAACACAAATACTGGAATTAGAAATGGAAAAACAATTCCGGGAAACACTGTTGTCTATGACACTGTCACATGAACAATTATAGTCCTGAAATCAATTGCAATTAAGAAAAAAAAATTATGGTAATGACTTTCTGAAGTTGGTAAAATCTTTCTTCTATTGATCTTACTATATTTCATATGAATAAAATAATAAGACTTTTACAGTGATACTATGTCTTTTGCAAAACTGACAAATATTTTCTATTCTGAATTTATTGAGTAATTTTGGAATCAAATCACAAAGGGTCATCTAATCCTTAAACAAACAAAATTTCCTGCTAGATTCCAAATTCTCCTTAACAATTAGAAGAAATAGATAGGTATAAGATTTATTTTTCTGTATAGTGAAATAACAGACAGTCCGATATGGATTATGTAAAGAAAATAAGCTTTAAAACATGGGGAAATATCCTTAGGAGTTCTTTTCAAGTTTGGTTTTTTTTTTTTTAATTAAAGTTTCTCAGACTTCTTCTAATGCCACATAAGAAACATTTTTGTGAACTTAAATGTTAACATTTCTCTCTGTTCAGTAAGTCTTAGTATCCTTTCAATACAATCTGGAAACATACGTTGGTAACTCTTATTTTTCCCTTTAATGTATTAAACAACCCCAGTGTTATTTTTATCTAAAGAAAATAAAAATCATTTATATGTATTCTTTGTTTCTTAGCTTTGATCTCACATTCAAATTCATTTCAGATAGTGTCATCTTGCTTTTCTCAGACCACAGAGAGCACTGAGCCTTGTTGCAGTAGCGATTTGATTACAGGAAGAAAGGCTGCAGGTTTAATGAACTCCTTATTTGATCTGCCAATGCAAATGGATTTTGATGTTATTTCTAACATTGACTTCTAAATGCTTTCACCATTAGTCTAAGCAAGGATGAAAAACAGAATGGGAAAGCTAAATACCCACAGACACCATCTTATCTACATGTAGCAGTACAGAATTTTCAAGGAAAGGACTCCTATGCTAAATATGTTGATTAGCATAGGACACATAAATAAATACATTTTCTTTGGCACAGCATTTTTGACTCAAAATAACTCTGACAAGATTCTCTAAGTGACACAAAGTTAAATAAGTAACAACAGAAATAAAATAAGAAAAGGTGAAAGAAATGCATTTTAGCTGTTCATCAAATTTATGAGGAGCTGAAATTCAGATGGTGGAAAAGTTTATTCTGCATGATAGAAAGTTCAGAGAAGAACAATCCAGAAAGAACTGACAGACTGTGGACACAAGGGCAAAACCAAATTGGACTTTGAAAGAGGGCTAATACCAGGAAAGGTCTAACTTCCAATCCACAGAAGTATAAGCCTGTAGAATCTGTGTGTTTGGAAAAAAAGTTAAAAGCTGAGAGTTGAGAAAAGTTGTAGTGCAAACTACAATTTTTAATTTATCTATACTTCTAGATTCCAACAAAAGTGGATTGGAGATATTAAAGTGTCATATGTGGGAAGAATTCCAGAATTTGTGAGTAACAGGGAATGTCAATCGAGCCAGAAAGCTATCAGAGTTTTTTCTACCGTGATTGTCTGGTCAGGAGCTGACAATGGACAATAATGAATGACCCACAATATCAAATTGTGTGTTTAATTGCTCTTTGATTGTTTCTGTTGCACAGGAAAATTAGGGACTGTGTATTATATGATAGAACAATGAAAAATGCAGAGAAGTGCTGAAAATAAATTCTGTGCTCATATGGAAAGAGGAAATGGCACTACATATATTGGAGTTCTGACACAAATGTTTCCAGACCTATTCCTAAGTAGTTATTCACAGATAAAAAAGAAAAAAGGCTTTAAATTCTTCTTTTCTTCCCAAACCTATCCCTCCCCAAGTTTTATATGCATAAAAAATAGAAAAGATTTTTTAATTTATAAAGCTCAAAGCAGCTGGAAAGACTAAAAGACACACACAAAATTGCCTTCCTGTCCACTGTCTTTTTAATGTGGATTCTTGCTTCTACAGATGGCTTTCAAAGTATCTAAATTAACCTATTAAATCCTCCTCCATTGAGTTTTATAAATTTTTCTTCATGCGTACTCTTCAGTCCACGTTTGTCATGTGAGAATTATTAACCTAACCATGAATATAACAGACCAACCCTACGCACACTTCTTCATATGACCTGTTCTTGAAAATAGATAATTTTCTATATAAAATGCTTCCTGGACTCCTTCTCCATCTCCTCCAAACTAAATATCTGTCACTAATCTGAACAAACATTGACAGTAGCCATAAATATGCAGATATTGCTCAGTACTTCACACTCTGGCCTTCAGAGTGAGGGCTACTACACATAAACACAGCCCAGGATAATGAAAGCATTCCTTACACAAGACCCTAAATCCCAAAATATGCTCATTTCCTGACTCACCTCCTTTTTAAAATATTCGCATTAAACTACTATTTTCAAAGTACAATATTTGGTAGACAAATCCAGTTGAAGTTAATACTAATGAAGCCAATCATGTAAACTTCTTCCTGCAACAGAAAATACAATTTTCCACAGTTAAATGTTTTTTTTATTTCAATCTGACATAGGTGGAAATAACAATCTTTTGAGAGGAATCAGTAATTTCACCATAAACACATATTAGGTTAAGTATCTAAAAAGCAGGACTTCGTATTTTGTCAACAAAGTTCTTGCAGAATACAGTGTTATACATAATAACATAGTGTATATATATATATATAATGATATATACTATATTATATAATATATAAAACAGCATTGTTGACTGAAATGTGTATGCTACTGTCTCAAAAAAAAGACATATTTCATATTCATTAGAAATGACACACATATTGTGCATTGCCTTGCACATAAATTAAGCGTACATTTTCTCCTGCTTAATTGGTCCAATTTAGTAAAAAAAAAAAAGTCAGTAAAAACATACTTTCAGAAAAATTATGTCAACATCTTCATTCTACTGAAATATTTTATCTCCAGTTGATTGGAAGCTGTTCACTGATGTAACTTTTTTTCAAATTAAATATGGAATTATCTTTCTTAGGTGCTTATAGTTTTGTTTTGCTTCTACACCCTTCTGAAAGAAACTTTAATTACTTAGCTGATATCATATCTCTCATTAATCTTGGTTTTTTAAACAATAAGAGCTCTGAGGGAGGGGGAAATTGTTCTCTTTATTCTGTCATTTCATGTAATCAGCTATGAGTACACCACTAAAGAAGCACAAATAACCTTTCTGATTCTTTTTTGTTCTTGTTGTTGCAAATAGCATCCCTAACCAACAAAAAGGAAAATACATCGAAGTCTTCCACATGTAACATTTGCAATTTCAAAGAATGTTTTTTCCTAATTCATTTCTCCTTTTGTTCCCTGGATAAAGAAAAAGGGTTCTGTAAATTATGCTCTTTTAAATATACAGTCATGCTTTTCAACAGCTCAGAGGCTGCTCTGAGTTTCCTGATGTTAGATTAAAGATGTTTTTCAAAGAAGAAATAGACGAGCATTACAAAGTTACATCAATGTGTAAGAAAATTTTCTCTAAGGAAAAACAAAATCATGTTTTCACTGGAATAAAAAATGTGTAGCATTGTTTAAAGAGAATAATCACATAATTTTGTTTAATTATACAGAATTAAGAAAAATAAATGACCATGGGATTAAGAATACTTTGTATCTAAATGCTAAATTCATGCAAGAAACAAAAACTAATGCTCCTGCAGTATTATAAGGTAACATTGAATTGTCACAGGACTGGTGTTAGAAGGAGAGCTATTTAATATTGTAATCATTTGAATAATTACTTAGGATAAATATTGATATTTTATCATGATGTAAAAGGTTTTGTGATTTCTCTAACTAAATGCTATTACAAGAAATTCCAGGTACAAATACAGTACCTGTATGCATAGCAAAGGCTTATAAAATTAACCTCTGAATAAGTACATTATTAATTAGGAAAAAACATTAGAAGTTTCTCATATAGACGAGGGACTCCAAAAGAGTTCTGATCTCATCATGTACTTTTAGGTGTCTCTTACTTTATAGCAGCTTCCATTTCACACACTTTAGCTGCTCCTAAATTAAAACTAGACCCAAACGAACTACAAAACCTCAGTGATAGTCATTCAGTGTTTGACCATTCAGATGGCTGAGGTCTCTAGAGAAATTACAACAAAGAATTGTTTACTACCATGACAGTGCAAAAGAAGACTGAGAAAACCTTCCGTGGTGGGAAAAGAAGTCATCGATGCTGAGCTGCAATGGCAAAGGAATTCCAGGCAAGAGTCTGATCTGGAAGTGAAGTTGCTGTCTTGTTTCCAGCCCTCCTACAGCCAGACCAACCAGAAAAGCTGAAGCCACAGCCACACCTTGTTTCCTACAACGTTTTACACAGATCTCTATACATGATGAGCTATATCTCCCCAGCATAATCAACAGATCACTTGAGGAATGAGATCAGTTCTGTTTGGTGGGAATTTTTTAAGCCAACTTAAACATTGTTTTCTATATGAGTAAAAAGAGGTTAATGCTGCAACCAGAATTTTCCAAAGACATATATAGGTGCAATGGCTCTTGACAATATCTAATGTAGGGCAAGAGATACATGCAAGAAAAACAGACTGTGAGACTGAGACAAACATTGCAGACCTCACACCTCGCTTATTTGAAAGTAACTGATGTTCAGTATTATATAACCAGAGCTTTTTTATTCTAATTTTTTTTATATCTATAGTCAAGGAGGGAAAAGGAAAAGAGAAAAGGAAGAAGAGAAGCAAGGCTTAACTGGCACAACACTACCAACACACCCCTCAAACCAGGTGGCAAATGCAATAAAAACAAAAGGGGCAATCACTGGGTTTTAAAAGTTTGGTGCTCTCCCCACATATTATTTTAGGGCCTGGGAGATGCTAGGTTTGCATACCAAACAAGATTAAAAATCTTTTAAAAAGAAACAAAAAAAACCTCTGCTGAACCCTAGGTAATGTTATCTGTTACTGCCTCATACATTTTTATCCATTGTAGGAAAGGAAAAATCTATTATATAAGTTTGCCAGAAATTATTTGCCAGATGAAAGTCAATATTCAGAGGACCATTAAAATCCACAGAGGATCAAAGATGAGGAAAGCCTCTGATCTTTCACTTCAACTCCACTTTCCAAAAAACTAGGTAACATTTGGCTGAAACTGAAGATAATTAAATGACCACATCAATTTTTGGCAAACTAAGTTCTGAGTGAAGTGTTGTCTCACAGTCAAGAAGGACAGACCTCAAAATTTAAAAAGCATATCAGATGGTATATTAATTCTGTGCTTTTCCAGGAATAAAATCCACTACAGTTGCCATCAATCACCGCAATGAATATCACACAGAAAAGTTAAAAAGAAACAAAAATTACATTAAGATACACAAGAAATTTCAGTCTAAAGCGAGAGTTTCTCTGGGATCTGTTTGTCCAGGGCTTACTTCTGCCAGGAATAAAGGTTCTGGGATGCAAAACCTTTTTGTCTCTAATCTTTCCCTTCTGAAATTTAGTACAATGAGAGTTACATTTCAGAATAAAAATATGCACACACATGCATGCCCCTGATTTTTACTTTTTTTTAAACAAAATTATAATAGCAAAAGTACTCACAGCATGGTTCCTTTGTCTTTTCTTCCAAAATATTGTTTACTGAGCTTTGCAAAACCATTGTGAAAGTATTGTTTTGTATTTTAATGGTGCACATTACTTTTGGAAATGGAGATTAAGGTGCTTTACAGTCAGTTTGAGTACCTTATAAAACACTTTCCTGAGTTCTGCTCTGTACTTTCAGATAGGAATAACTGATGATTCATTCTGATATTCCTTTTATTCTACATAGGAACAGATGGCTTCAAAATGCTGGGAAAATTCTGGCAGACATCTCAAGGCCTGTGCCTTCAACCAACCAGTCAGTACAACATCGGCTTTCTGAGCTGTTTAGAAATGTGAGATAGCTCCCAAATGAAAACACTAAACTGAAATTCATGTTAAAAGATCCTATTACTCTCTGAAGTATATTACACAAGAGAAGGAAATAGAAACCTACCATATGAGCATGGCCTATAATCATATTTATATTTATTTTCACTTCTTTTAGTGATGACACAAAGTAAATGTGTTCACCTGGTCATCTCTAGGAATGGAGAGCTAGGGATTTGCACCTTCCCAAAGCTTCCCATTTTCCTGTGAAAGGTCAGACAGATTGTCACATTTGAGTCTGCTGCTTCAGAAGCAAGTAAAACTCATGCACTGAAAAAGATTAATGTAGAGGAAGCTCTATACATTCATATTACTTTAAATACAGTTATTACTCAAATCTCACAAGCCTTCTGCCTGAGTTCTCAGTAATCACAGTGGTAACAACATTTCTCCTCACTTGCAAAGTGCAAAGCACAGCACCGCTCTATGATTTTGCTATTTCCATTCTGACATAGGTTCACTTCAATTTGTATTCAATAAAATCCTGCAGTTGAAGTACGAGTACTTCTATGAAAAGAAGCAATGAGGTGGAAAACTGTCTTTTGAACTTCTTCTTTCACTGTTAAGAAAGTCATGGTATGTTTCAAACAACCAGGAACTGTTACAATCTCTGAAAGCACGTACCCTGGAATGAATTTAATTTAATCCTTACAAAATAACTTGAGTGGAAAACACAGTTCAGAAAGCAACAGTGTACTGTGAATTTCACTTACAAAGAAATAAAAAGATTTGCTGTACAACTATAATCTCTCCTCATACTCTACTGTGATGTTATGATTTTATATAGTACCCTTTTCTCTCGTTGTAGTGAATACAATTTTTGAGTTATCAAAAATTATTTAGATTAGCTTGAAATACATATAAAGCCTTGAAAAATATTCTGCATGCTCCAAAATAAACCCAAGTTTTGAGTTTGCCTGGCTTCTTTACAAGTGGAAATGTTCATCTTATCATGAAGTAAACACAGTAAAATTCCAGAATCTTTCAGAACAGCAACTAATACTGACTTCTTGAATTACATATGATGCAATGAAAGGTCAACAGTTACCTCCTCCCAAGAGTTTATTTCATCAGTGGTTTAGTTACCATTAGATATTACCTCAAACTTTATTACTCTACTCAAAATTAACTCAAGAATTTGCCTCTTAGCTAAAGGTTGCAAGGCCAGGGAAAAACATGTAGCTCTGTCACCAGGATGACTACTGATGTCCACTGGATAGAGATGGTTTTCCAGAATCTCCACATATTTTTAAATTACATTGTGTTGAAAACCTTGCTCATTGCTTAAGAAAATTAAGGGGTTTTTACAAAACAAACTATATTATAAAACCCACCTTTGTGATTTCTTCCTTAAAAAAGACAAACACAACAAGGACTATTAGCCCCTACCGGAAGCCCCCCAACAAGCAACTGGTTGATGTCCCTTTCTGAATTGAAAAATGGAGAAGACAAAATGAAGAAAGCTATTTCTGAAAATAATACAATAGTCTGAGCTGTAAGTTTAAACATGCTCCAAAGGCCAGATATTGTGGCTGAAGTAATTCTCTACTCTCTTAATAGCTCTAATAGATTATATTTTCTTCAATGTTAGAAGGACGAGTAGTATTAGAATCTAGATAAGTGCAACTCAGTCCACTTCTGTAAAGAAACTCCATATTACACAAGTATCCCCTGAGCATCATGTTACCAGTGGAAAACATACTACAGCAACATACCATGGTAAAACAAACAAACAACAACAAACCACACTAATAAACCCACAGCAAACAAAGAAAGCCCCACAAGCACACCCCACCAAATGCTGGTGATCCATGCTAGATCTGAATGATATGCACCTTCAACTAAATAAAGACTCTGTGTCAAAAATGTACCACTGTATTTCTTAGAGGCCTATGGAAAAACAACGTGCAGATTTTTTGTATATACACATAAACAAGCACACTAGGAAGTTGCCATTTGTTTCAAAAGATAATGCTAAAGTTGAATTAAAGAAAAGCGAGGACACAGGCGTGCCTCCTGATCTACTGCTGGCAGATTCAGATGAGTCATGCAATGACTTAGGAGCCAAATAAAAGCAAAAAAAAACCAGGAACTAATGATAGATGCTACAGCTGGGAAGAGACATGGGTTCATTCAGGATTTTTTCCAGCCTTGTCTTCTTTTTATTCTGCCACTGGTCAATGGGATTGCACAGCCCAACAGGGCACAAACATGAGGTTAGTTCAAACCAATCTGAAAAGATGACACTTTGTCAGCCTCACGTGCAAACCTTCCCTGATAAAATCTGATAATGTCAGGTAAGTCCATCCTTACATTATTTCAGTGATTAAAATCCACCGTGGACTCACATGTTCTTCTGTACCTAAGTCAGAAGAACCACAAAATAAACACTAACAGAGTTCCAAGCCACCAGTTCACCCACCTATCAATGGAAATGGATTTCAGCATAGGAGTACTTGACAATCCATCTAACAAAGACTTGGAAACCTCCACATCCCAGAAGCCCGAAGAAAAATGAAATGTTGACATTAAGGGCTTCTGTAAAAACATCAAGTGCACTGCAGATCCCCACAGAGCAATCCTGTACTCACAAATAACATATGATGGAGAAAGACAGGGATTTTTCTGCCACAAAGACAGACATAAGAGAATTATTGTCTCATATAAATTCAGTAATGATGTCTCCTTAAGGGACAAAAAAAGTAAAGAATTTGGTTTTGAGTAAGTGAATGCAGTATAGCTTTAAATGTACATTCAGATATTGAATAACAGATGATTAAAACCAAGGACCTGGATATGCAATCATAAAAAAAAGATTATGCAGGGTCACAAGCTTCCAGTTTTAATCATAATTTGGAACAAATTTCACCATGAATAGCTCCAATTGCACTACTTACAGGAATTACTGCAGATGACAGGGCATCACTAGAAGCATCAGAACAAAACATTTCCAATCTTAACACTTACAACACCCATATTTACCTAAATTTCCATTTGAAATGCAGCTACTCATCTACTGCAGATGGTCTTTTCCCAAGTCTAAAAGCAGAAAGAATTAAAGAATTATCACCATTCATGCTTTGATTTACCCGTGAACTTCAGAACACAGAATTAGGCCTTTTCATAAGCCTGAAAGTATTCTAAAAGACATGAAAATAAATTACAGGCACTGTCAAGACACATGGAGGTAATGAGTCCAGTGAAGATCGCCATTTATGTCACATAGTTCAATCACTGAGAGAGTAAGCAAAACAGTTTTTCAAAAGAACATATGGAATCAATTATTCTTTCAAAGTTATACAGAGAAATATTTTAACACAGTTAAAATAGAGTTAATACAAGTGCTTTATTAACTAGAGAAAAATTTTAGAAGCAATACTACTTCTTGGCAGAAGAAAACTAGTTCCACTACATATTAAAATAAAGGGAAATTAAATTTTAATTCAGCAGAAACAAAATCCTATAAAAAATAATTTGCAAAAATGTACCAGAATTTCTCACAAGAGTATGGAAACAGATGTTTTCCTCATATATGAAGATAGCTACCCAAGAGAATGGTCTACAGTAATTTAAAGATGAGCACCTACTAATTTGAGGAAACTATAGGGTAGTCTCAGAATGAAAAAAGTTGCAAGTAGTCTGCAGTGGTGAAGTAATATCAGAAAGAACAAGAAAAAACGTCTATGCATAAAAGGCAGGACATGGAAGTGGTTTTCAGCTTCTGCGTTATGCCAGAAATGTCTTAGTCCAATCCTGGCACATGTTTTAGGATGATATATCACCATCCACTTCACTGGTTTTCAAGGGACAGTAAAGCAACGGTGCAAAGTGGAAGGAAGCAGAAGCCCTTCCCAGTCAGTTTTCTGACCTGAATAATCAAAACCTCAGACATTTTAACCAGAATAGAAGTAGACCAAGACACTCGGGAAAGATTTACTTCACTGTGAAACATTCATGAACTTTCATCATAGCTCAAACAGTAAATGGAACTAAGAAAATAAACAGATACATTTATTAATGAATACTAGAATGCGCTAACAAATGTTATTGCCTGAGCCGGAGGACATCAGCAATACAGTGCTGTAAACAACAGATTCATTTCTTCTAAAATCCCTTAAAGACAAAGCTTTGTGAAAACCCATCTGTGGTTGAATTCCAACAGCTACTTTTCTGCCTTTGGGAAGTATATCCAACCATGACACTCACCACTGGAAGTTTTCCACATTTAGCATTGTCGCACACCTTAGCATCCATGTATGCCTGTTCTCCTAGAAGTTAAATTTCCCCAGAAAGAAGGAAGAACTCCAGCATAACCCAGAAAATAATCTCTGGTTTACATAAGTGGTTTCAAAGTTTCATACTCAGGTGGTGTTTTAAAACAACTACACTTTTAGCATAACAGAAAACAGTAAACTAAAGCATCTCCATTCAGATAACAAAGGACTGAATGTAAAGACAGGTTTTATGTACATTGTTAAACAATCTGCTGTTAATAATGTTGTGTGCAGATACATCCATAAGTATACAAGCATGTGCCAGAAAGAATGCAGCTGTCCAACTGGCATATGCACTTCACTGCATCTAGCTAAACTGGCTTCTCTAATTGTCAGAGACTCTGTACAGTTACGTAACAATAGAAGTAGGAAAATAATGTCAAATATATTTATAATCTCCTTTTAAAGTGTTCCCAGTATCTTCCTACAATAAAGGAAGCAGAGGAGAAGGAAAACCCACGTAAGTAACATGAGGATCCACTCCAAAGTTCGCTCAGCAATGAGAACCATTTACGTCATTCACCAAATACCAGATGGTACTGATTAGAAATCTGGATCAAATTTTAAATACCACTTAAGTATCATTTTATAAACTTATATTCACTTTGAAAGGCATCAGAACCCACTGAAGTAGTTAACTTTTACATGGGGTTCCCAGGAAATAAAAATAGTGCTACTTACAATATGCATATTTTGTTGGGGTTTTTTCTCCTGATATTTATGTCTCTTTGAGGTTTTTACAGCTGAAAGTATCTAACAAGACAAAACAAAAGAAGGATGTCCCATGGTACACGTCACACCAGTTTTACATCTATTTTATTCTTTTTTACCTATTTTCTCCAGAGTTTTGGGGAAAAAGCGAGGCATTACATTTTGCTGTTACCTAGTCTGATGTTATCTCATCTGATTATCAGCTTCATTTTGCATAAAATGCATCAAAATATTTCCAGAAGCTTTTATTCTGAAGCAATACAAAATATGGCAAGAAATCACAATACAGAATATTTAGGGTTTATGTTGTCCTTTACTGGTGTAAACTTTTGAACAACATCCCATTTAGAAATTAGTTGGCCTTCCTGTAAACAAACTGATTGCAATATGAGTTTGAGAATTGATCTCGTATCTGTTCAATAATTATGAGACCAAAAAAAAGGATTAGATTTTTTGTACCAATTTTATAGGTTTTTATTTCCTCGATTTGATTATTTAATATTTGCTTTCATCAAGTTGAACAGCATTTCATGAAAAAGGTGTATCTGAATTATAAATTCAAATCTGCTGACAATCAATGCTCATGATGTTGATCAGAGCACATTATTTATTATAAGCAATATCTTAACATAGGGATGTTTCTTGTAATTTTAAAGTTATTAAAGAAATGAAGCTTTCTAAGACCTTTAACAGTTCAGAACAGACTAACCTTCAGCAACACTTACAACATCTACACTAATCAGCTTTTGAATGCAAATTAGTAGGAATTAGGATAAAAATTTAATCTCTGCAATACCAACAGCTGCAAAGTGCCTGCTAACAATGGAAATCCTTGTTAAGATGCAAAGGGGAAAAAATGACTAGCACTTCATTGTAAAATAATGGTAAAAATACGCAATTATAATTTACTAACACATAGGTGTTAATGATTACCCTAACCACTTTACTTGTACATTCTGATTCCTTGATCTATCCTCCTAATAGTTATATTTTTAGATTGCACAGTCTATAAATCGAGATGACACATTCAAAAAATCTGGCTCATTTATTCAAAAATATTCACTCCTATTCAGGTGTTAGTCAAATAGTTTCACTTGCAGAGTAGATTCTTTCTGTTATACAACTGGACTTGCCATTGTCCACCAAGACAAAAACTCATTAAAGGTTGAATATTTTCAGAAATCATTGAAATTAGAAAGGTTCTGGATGGCAGTTAGAACATCAGCACTGTATTTTTAAAAAATGGATAAGTAATACTTGAGATGTTTATGCTTCAAATTAACAAATTGTTCTCAGCTCCTTCTACAGAATTTTAAAAGTTTGTTTTAAAATGCCCAATATTAAGGGGAAAAAAATAGAAGTTAAGCCAATTATTTCAGTAAGATGGCTCTAATACAGATGCCAGAAAATGAAATGTTTGGAAATATCTGAGTAAGTAGTAGAGAGATGTAAACTTAAGAAAACTGTTCACCATTTTCACTGGATGAAGATAAGACTCCTATGGTCTTTTAGCAAGAAGGAATCCCGTTTAGCTTAACTACAAAACACTTTAAGAACACTGATTGGCAAGCTGTTAATGATGCACACTTAGAATTTTCTCCTTTCATAAAGAATGTGCTGAAATAGAAAAGAAAATTAAAAGTAAGCACGTGCATACGTCCATTACTAATACGTGAACTTGCATACCTATATTTCACAATTGCCTTGTAATATGTTGGATAAAAACTAATTTTTTAAGCCACTGGAGCTGGATAATGTCTTTTCATAGCTGCTTTGCACCATTACTTTTAATTTGAGTAAAAAAATAAATCACAGTCCTATGTTAGAATTCTATCACAAATAAAACACAGTGCAATTAAATAGCTAACCTTCAATGTACTACCCAACACTTGTAAAATGTAGGAAAAGCATTAGATGGTGTCTCTGGCTGTAGATCAGGGAAGGAGATAAGAGCAGGATCGTTATCTGCAACTGCAGTAGTACAGTTTAATTCTGAAAGAATTTTTGCTGAAAACACAGAAATTCTTACTTTTTTCCCGCCACTTGTTTTATATGCTTTCTTTTGAAAAACATTAAAAAAAAAAACTATTGTAACAAAGGTCTATTGGCTTTTCCACTACGTAAACAATAAACAGAGCTGGTGTGTTTACTTCTCCTCCCTGGGATGGTTCTAGGCTGTGGTCAGGATGCATATCTGGAGAGCCAGGCTGTGGATACACAGCCTCTTCTACCCCCACGTTCCCTCTCAGTGCAGCAGGAGGTGACAGCAGCTCCAAGTGGGAAAACATGAATACTGTTTCCTAGAATAAAAGGATTTACATCTAAAGATCTACTGGCGTAGCTTACATTCACAACATACCTTATAAAATATAGTTATTTTCATAGATGGACAGTAACTCCACTTTTAGAAGACTAAATAGCAGGGTTATAATTTAGAAATAGAGGAAGTATTCTGCAATTCAGGATGCATATTAAGGAATCAGATTATTCCTTCCAATAGAGCCATGAGGAGAAAGGTAATACATGTGAGAAAATGGCTCAAGAACTTGAACACTTGTGACTTCCAATCTCTTACCTGTTAATTTTTGTATCTTTGTAACACATTTATAAAACATCAATAAAAAACAGTTGATCAACACTGGGTTTATTGTTTAGGTCTCCAGATAACTTTTTACAGAATTAACCATACATTGAGATGTGCATAAAAAATTTGATAGAAAGTATTAAACAGCATAGGCTCTTCAGCATTCTTTTTGTTTGATTCAAATGTGACATCTGTTGCAAGTTTGGATTTTTCAAACTGGAATGTTATTCAAAATTTCTTAGTGCAACAAAGGTGTTTGGAAAACTTTGAGGTTGGTGGAAGTGCAACCATTCATCAGACTTCCAAAAAATTACTGATATCAGAATAAACCTAAGGAACCTCCTATGGAAGTATAAATGCTTATACTATTTGAATCATAACCTCAATCAGAGCATTTTTATTTTGCCACAACTATTATGAACTGTTGTGGGTTTTGAACAGAGTAACACGGGCCAGATACTTCAGTATGAAGGACTTTGTGCTAACAGCTACTGCTGAGCAGCAGTTTAAATTGATTCTCAGCAGCCAGAAACTACAAGAGGCAGCTCTTGCACTGGCTTCATCCTCATCGTGCCAGAAAGGAAATGAAAGTATTTTTGGAGAAGAAAACATTGAAAGAAAAATATCTGAGGAAAAGGAGAACTTGGGAAAACCGGAGGTGTACATTTTAGCAGATTGTTCCAAAACTAATCCAATCCTTCAGATTCAGCAAAAAATAACAGCAATACTATTTGTACTATTTGTCTGTGTTAGCAATGTGTTTCTATTTTGTATCCTGCACATCTAATCTATATTTCTGCAGTGTCTCTCTCGGAATATCAGTAGAACTATTTTAATAACTTACTAAGGTAAGGATAAACCAGGGAAGTCTTTTCCATTTTCTAACTTTTAAAAATTAAATTAAATCATGAAGTACCGCATAAAGATATTGATCTTTGCCATATACAAGAAACTAACAATGCTGCTCTGATCCTGCTGCTGAATACGAGGTGGGCCATAAACACTGCAGCAACACTAATTGAAGGTAAATACCAGTATTTTACTGCCAGGGACAGTAACTTGGAACAATTTCCTCTTGTTTAACCCTCATTATTAATACATTAGCAAACATTTTTATGTTCTTAAGAATGACTGCCCTATTACTTTAGGAATATTTGAGAAGGTATTAAAATTAGATTTACTGATAAGTAACAACACACTAAAGATTCCCATTGGAAAAAGAAGTACTACACATTTACACTATGCTGGTATTCCATGATCTGTCCTATTCTGATGCTGTCTTTCAAAGCCTCTTCAACAGTTTTGAAAACCATCCCATGTATCATTTTAAGTTTATTGAATCAAATTAGCTGAGCCCCCCAAACCTGCTCTTTAATATCTATTATTGGCTTCAGTTCAGTGAAATAGAGGATCTTCATTTCCTTTCCTGGACTCCTTAATTATCCCCTTCTCTGCTTCTTTTAATTTAAAAAATAAATTGTTTCCACTGACATGTTCAAAGCCTTAAAGAAAAACGTTTACAACTTTGGTATAGCATAAAAGCTGTTACAGATGAAATCTAATCTTTAGGCTTTATTGTGTCTTTTTAATATACTCAATGACAGCTGTTAGGATCATTATTACCCAACCATGTAAAAAAAACTAAACAGAAATACCTCCCAAGCACTACTGCACTTCAGTTCCTATATTTCAGACAATTGGGGGGGTTTAATTTCCTTTCATATAAATTATTTTTGATAAGACTTACTTTTGAAATAGAAGTATGGAAAGAGCTAACTTTTAATAGAAAAATGAATCTCCCATTGTTTTACATTATATGAATGCAATTTTTGTTCCTTATTTGGGTCTTTGCTGTTGACTACATCTCAAAACTTTATTTTTAGAAGTTATTACCACCTTTATAACTGGAAAACAACCTTTATAATCCAGATGGAATTCTTACAAGTACCATAGCTGCTAACTGAAACTTCTGAAGAAGGAATAATTAGTGCCCCCTCATCGATGAGATTTTTCATAAGCAATGGCCTAGCCTTCTTTTCAGTGGTACTCAGAATAACTCTCACCTCGATTTTAGAAACTCAAAGGATTTGTCATATCCACTCCCATTATAGCATTATGCACTCAAAACTTGAAATTAGTCTTTCATTTTAGCTAGACCAACATCCTTAATGCCATGAATTATATCCCACTGGGGAACATGGAGGGGAATTTGTTGCCAACAAATGTGCCCAGTTATCATTACTAAAGGTAGCAGAGTTCAACAGTGCTTTGGCAGGGCCACAGCAGCAGCTGTACATACCAGCAGTATCTGTCACTTCAAAGTTTGCAATTTACTTTGCTTAATAAAACCTCTCTGAAAAAATTATCAACATAAACCAAAAATACCTACTTTAAATTGCTATGACTAAAATTAATATCTAGATCCCAGTACAGCTACAGATCAACACCAGTCTTAAAACTGTTCAGACATACTGAGACTGTCTCCTATCACATTTTGGAGCATTCCAACATGGAAACAGCAAAAGCAACTAGAGCTTTGCTTGCTGCTGGCTGCAGTGACAAAGACAGCAGGAGCAGCAACACTGAGCAGCAGCTTTAAAAAAAAAACACCATAGGTACAAAAGTACTACCCTGTATTAGTAGAAGCAGCAGCTGTTTTTTGGTATATTGCTCTTTTCCATTTCTTTGTCTTTCAAATATTGTCAGAGTAGACATTTTCCCAAAAACCAGCTGTGGCATTTGACATTTAGGGATGATAAACTCAAGAGCAGCCTAAAAGAAGAACAGCAAGGCATACTTATCCAGCATAAGATTGCTGCAGAGTATGTAAAAGGAGGGGAAAAAAAATTACTCATATATAAAAAAAGAAAAGAAAGGAAAAAAAAAAGAGAAAAACAACCAAAACACACAATAGCCAAGCTAAGGAAATTGTTAGTGCCTTATATAAAAGAGGCAAAAGCAAGCAAGACCAAAATAATGTTGTGCTGAGAATGTGAGTGTTAATTTTTTCTAGTATGAAAAATATTGGCATTTGTGATACTACTCTTTTTATTTCTCTTTTCACATACTTAAATAGGATTAGATCATCTTGCACCAGATGTAAAATTTAAAACTTCCAGCAGTTAAATTCAGATTTGCCATCCCTGTTATTTCTGCAGAACACTTCAAAGGAAAGATGCTGCCGATTTAGAGATACACTTAATGCATGCTGAAAATCTACATGGCATTGCACAGTGCATTCATTTTAATACCTAAAAGTTGACCACACATAGTAACTCTTCCAAGTCAGTGCCATGCTAATGGCTCTAAATGTATTTCATTAAGAAGCAGAAAACCAGGAAACAGTGAAATGCTTAATGTAAAATAAAAACACATTGTATACAGAATATTTGCACAACACAACCTTTAAATTAAAAGCATCCATATACATATGATTAATGATTTAAAATACTTACATGATTGTATCTAAAATGTCTCTGTAATTTACATTCACCCTGTCATCATGTTTGATTTTATCTGCATTATTTTCACTTATGCAAATTAATCTCATGTTTTAGATGTTATAGTATAATTTAATTTTAAAGTTCTACTGTAGTTTAATAGGCACCTTAACAGACACTGCTCTCTGAAGCACGTGATATGGCAAAGCTTACTAAAAATGCATTATTTCATTGCAAAAATTATCTCCATGATGTTATGCCACTCACTTCAACAAAGCCCTCATAATTTTGACTTTCTTCCCCTTAAAAAGTTTCTCCTGATTATACCCATAAATCCTCATGCATTTCTTAACACCTCTCTGGGTAATTGGAGCCCTCTCATTCTTATTTCCTAAACACTTCTCACTCCTCTCTACAATAACATCTTTCTTAGATGATTCTTAGAGTCATATCTTAGAGTCAGATTCACAGCTTCTGCGTGAATGACAAAAATCAGGGACTCTCACCCCAGCAGTGGACTTGGCAAGGTGGTTAGAAAATAAAGTACTTTTTATCAAGTGTACCCTTACAGCAATGAAGGTTAATTGTGTATTCACCTGCACCAGGAAAAGGACTGTGCAACTGTGAAGGCAGATCTGTTTGGAGTCAGAGATGGGAATAGGAGGTCTCTTCTGACTTAAACTTTGCCGTGCTCTGATTTGTGGAAGGCCTTTGCTCCGTCTTTGCACCTTGTCTTCTACATGCCTCGGAAAAACCTTAAAACTCTTCTCAGAACTAATAGGATGCAAAAGGAAGAAGATGGCAGCTGAGGGCCTTGGAGCACTGTGGGAGAAGATCCGCTCCATCACATTTCTGCCAGCACCAAGGGCCAAGAATAACCCTTTCTCAGCACTTAGTTTCACACAAAAGGGACAGTCAGCCACATTTTTAGGTCCTTCAAGCTGATACTAAGTGAAAACAAAATCCAAGAATCTAGCAAAACATATTTTCTAAAACTTAAGACAACAGCTTGTAAGACCTAACATACCAAGCTTATGATCTGAAAATTGCGGTGATTTCTGTAATACCACAGAGACAAAATGCAATCCTTTTACAGCCCAAAATGAGCCTGATACGTGTATTAAGTAAATAACACTGCCTTCCCATTTCCATAATATTGGAAAAATTCAAGATTTTTAAGCAGATTGTTGGCATTGCAGCTGTTTTAGACGTTCTAATGCTCTTTGAAAAGGTTAAGTAAGCACTGAATTATCTTCATAAATATTAGACAATAGACTACAATAATAATCTTGGTATGAATCTCCAGCTTTATTTGTCCTGTTGAATTGGTTCATTCTACAATACATTGCTGGCACTTTGCTCTAACAACCAGAGACTCTTAGCATTCCTGATTGCATTACTACACTCAAAAGCCTCATTATTTCAAAATGTTTTATCATCAACTGATCGCTTTTATATTGCTTTGGGGACAATTCCATAAGCCTATTCTTACAAGATTAGCATCACACTCCTTGACTGTATTTTGTGTACTTAACTCTACAGACTCCTAAAATCTAGAAATCTGGGAAACGTAGATAAAAGCTTCCCCATCTGAAAGAAACAGGTAAACTGCTTATTTTCATTCCTCTGGTAAAGTATCTTCCCAAATACAAAGGTTTATTTTCCTTTTCATTCTTAATTTGCTACTTAACTGAGGTTTAAACAATGTACAAACAAAGACCAGAGTACACTACAGCCATATCATTCCATCCTGTGTTCTAATTAGACATTAGCAAATAAATAGAAAAGGACTGAGTCAATATTTGAATGAAGGATTTCCAACGAACAAGAGCATCTGCAGTGACTGTTCTGTCATGTTTTACATGCAAATCTGCCTTCTGAGCCACTGTCAACAATCTGACCTAGTGTTAACAGTGCAGGAATTTTTCCGTACTCTTTGGTTATTGGTAATTCAGCAGCCTGTATCTTCTTAGTCAACAGCTGGGAGACAGAGCACTGGGCTCTGAATTTACAAGCTCTTCTTCCTTCACTGCAGTTTGTTGCAGCAGTAGGATTGCATGTATATATCCTACCTATTAAAATGCAGCTGTGGCCTGGGACTCAGCAGAGAGAACAGTGTTTGTCCCTGACCCATGCAGCACAGCTGGTGAGCTGAGCCTCAGAACTAGATCCTCCTTCAAATGTACTGATACGTCACTGTATCTTTCTCATCCCTCTCTTCTCACAGCTTAAGGAGCCCAACAGTTGCCTGACACAGATCCCCAAGCTTCTACAGCCCCATTCCTCTTCAGGTAACTTCACAGTAATTTGCTGCCTTTCCTAGAGCCCACATCTAGGCTGTCCTTGACCCATTTATCCTACACCCTCAGCTCCTTCAAACCAGCCACCAACACCTTCTCTATACAGCCAAGTCTCTCTGTGACAGCCTAGAGCTCAACACAGGAAGGTCATGGCTTCCTAGAGTATCCTTCACTCAAGGAACTTCCAAAGTCATTTATCTGGGTTGAGTTCATATAAGAAGACTCCTACAGTTATTACTAAAAAGCCATTGTTCCTGTTAAAAGCAGCACAACATGGAACCTGTCCACATGCTCACAGACAAAACCTGTAAGATTCTCTCAAGGTGCACTAAACACTGTTCACCTATTTCTCTATTTTCAAACCACTGCTGGGAAAAATGTCAAAGCAAACCTTTCTCTATCATTTATTGGATTATGAAACAACATAAAATTTTCTGCTACCTTTTACAATCTCAGAAAAAAAAAGTTCTATAACTTTTTTTATACAATTGCCCATTGACAGGTAAAATTATCATTTATTATTTTCATCGACCCACCTCGATGACTATTTAAGAACGCAGAAATGTTTCAGAGACCTTTCTAATAGGAAAAGAAACTGCTGAAATGCCACAAACAAGGACCTTCTTTTTAAGACTTGGCACAATTATACTACTTTTTTAACCCAGGACTGTGAACAGATTATTCATTGTTAACTGGAGAATACTTGCAGTTCAGGGTTTCTTTCAGAAAGTATGCAAGGTATTTAAGCACTCTGGTCATACACTGTGCTCTGAACCCAAGCAAAGATACTAAGGATGATCAGCAGATTCACCTCAAAATTATGGGCTTTTGAACTATTCCAAACTACAGTGCAACAGTAAACATTGAGGATATTCAGTAGATGTGACGCTGCTAGAAATGGGAGCGGATCATCATTATATATCAAAAGAGAATGCTGAAAATACTTAAATACACAAAACTTAAAATGCAATATTTATGGACTTCCTCCTCTTAGAGAACAGGCCCATAACCTGAGATTCGTTTTCATTACAGTGTTCTTATACTGAAAGTTAGAAATAAGTAACAATTCAAAAACAAATAAAAATTTTTGAAAGTAAACATAATTCTTACGTATATGTTCCATTTGCATGTGATTTTGACTAATTTTCCTGCTCTTCAGTTTTCCCTTCTCCTAATTTATATTCTTCAATTTCGTATTTTAATACTTCATGGACAAATTATTTCAATACATTATAGAGACAAATTGTTCCATAAGCAACAGAGCTAATGATACTCTCTTTCCTATAGCTTCATGTTTCATGGTTGACTTATTTGATGTCTCATAAGCACTCCAATTGAAGTTATTTCTGTACCTAGGAACTCATAAAACCTCTCTGCTTTGAAGATTTTTTTCCCCCAGAAAGTAGTGAATTTGCACTGTTTCCTTCACTACAGTGAGGGACTAGGAGCCTTTGTCTTTGCTATTTGGCTACCAATGTTCATGCTTACTGTACCAATGAATTTTGAGAGTAACACTTGTTCTTGTGTTTAGGTTGAACAAAACATATGAAGGAAGTACAGGGATCACATTGACACAGAACACACACAAATTTAAACAAACCCCTTAAGCTATGCTAACAGAAAAAAAAAATTTCATCAGAAAGTGTTATTATTTCTAGCAATTTTAGTAGAGCGTTTTAGAGAAAGTGCAAATTATAGATGTAAAGCTTTTCTGCTAACACTTGCAGTCTTTCTTTTTTTTGTAATTGACAGCACAGATTTTTCCAGAGTTTCATGTCAAAAACATCACAATCTGAATGATGAAATAATGTATTCTCTTCAGCTTCTTTTTGTATGATTCATTCTCTCTTAATAAATTTTGCTCTAAAAAACTGTTTTTTTAAAAAGTAAATAATTTTTTTAATATTTAAATACTGCTTAGTTTTACGTTGCTTTCTCTCTCTTACCATGCACTCTACAAAAATCTCAAATCAACAGCCACTACAAGAGGGTTTGTAGTTGTAGGGAACATAACAGTTGTTGTATACAAAAATATCCTAAGGATATAAAGGATATTCCATACCACAGGACGTCAAGGTCAGCATATAAAGAGGGGGGAAGAAGAAGGAAAAGGACACATTCAGACAAATGGCATCTGTCTTCCCAAGCAACTGTCACACGATGGAGCCCTGATTTCCTGGGGATGGCTGAACACCTGCCTGCCCATGAAAAGTGGGGAATTAATTCCTTGCTTTGCTTGTGCATGCAGCTTTTGCTTTATCTATCAAACTGTCTATATCTCAGCTCATGACTTTATCCGCTTTTACTTTTCCTGTTTGTTCCCCAATTCCACTCCAGAGGAGTGAGACAGTGGCTGTGTGGTACTTAGTCACTGGCTGGGTTAAAACCACCCCAATTGATTAATTATTTTTTTTTTTCCAGGACTGTAAATACGAAATACCAGAAAAAGGAAACCACCTTGATTTAAAGTAAGACTATACTTTAGTACAGGGGGAATCTTCCCTAACAAAAGGCCAATTCTAATTAGCTCACCAAAAATCCTAGTAAAAACTACTGGATGCAGACAATGAAATAATCAAAGAACTGAACTGTTTTAAAAACTTTTCAACATTTCTGAGTGCACACTATTACAATTCAACCAGCAAGAAAAAAAAATAATTAGTTTTCACAGAATACTGACTTTTATATCAAAGCTGCTGCTTGTAGTCATTGGAAAAAAAAAGTGGACGAAGCTACCTCCATGTGTTATGTTCAATTAATTTTAAAGATAAATTCTGTTACCCAAAGTAATTTATTCTAGGACTGTCTTAAACATATTTTGCTGAAGATTCAATATATTTTTCTCTGTAACAAAGAGAGACTTTGGAGTGGTGCAGTACTTCTTTATGTCTGTTCCATTCCGCCACATATTCTGTGCTGTACAAGACACGTACAGAACAAAAGATAAAATACTTCTCATAACAGATTGCTAATGCAATGATTTTCAAATAATTAATGTAAAATCATTTGCAAAGCTACGATGGAAAATTCACTAGCCTTACTTGATATCACTTTTCATGGTGAAATCTGCTAAGCACACACTCCCATTTTCTAAATGGTTACTGGAATAAGCATACAAAGGAAGATGTTCCCAGAGAAGCAGAGAAATATAAAATGCACATTATCCTGGACTAAACTTGGCCTAACTAGTATCAATAAAGTGACAGGTCAACTAGTATCAATAAAGTGACAGGAGAGGACCTGTCATTAAAGTATAAGAGCAGCTTCAAGTTCCTCTTTTGTGATACCAGAAAAGGTGAGAACAAAACTAACACGCTAGGTCAATATTGGGTTCTTACCATCTGTTTCCAAGGTGCAAATCTTATAAACCAAATCAACATTTGATTCACATAAGCTTGTCAAAATATTTTTCAAATATTAACTGGCAAGATGGGAGGAAAAGCATGGAGGACCATTTTCAAGGATGACTCTAGAAAGCCACTGGCTTCTGTCTAAGGGAGGGTCTCAGGCAAGTGTTATGACTAAACAACAGAGGAAAGCCAGAGGCTTTTTATAGGCAGCTCTCTGGTCTCATTTTATTTTAGGAGTGTGGTGAAGTAGACTCCAACACTAAGAGATGAGGTAATTTGGTAAATTTCTCCCTTGAGGCAGAGTTCAAAGTAATTAATTACAGGCAAAATGAAATTCCTAGATACAGAACAGAATCGTGCATCTTGAACCATGGTGAAGGACAAGACCATGACAGAAAATACATTTTTCAGTGGCCCAGAAGACAATAAGGTTTGACAGATGAGACAAAGAGCCATGGACCTGACCAGTAAGTGTCTCTCTTTTCCCCTTATGCCTCATAAAGCGCCTAACCTGGGACCCAGCACGAGTTAACACAGTGAGACCTGCACATATACACTGGCACTAGACAGCGTTTATGCCTTGATATACACTGTTGAAATAAAGAAAGCAGGAAAACAAGCTTGATCATTCTGACATGCTTTTACCCGCTGTCAGAATAACCTTGTAATACTGGGAGGCAGCAAGATCTTCCTACTTTACATGCAGTGTCTATTAAAAACAATGCCAGATTTCTGCCCTCTTGCTGGTGAGATTTTAAGGGGTTACACACTCATTCTTCATGCTATTCATCCAATGTGAAGCAGCAACACACGCTCCCTGAACACACCTGTATATAGGGGCAGGAAGGTAGACACACACCCGCTCCGCATCGGTAAAGAGGAATCTTCAAAGGATGGGTGAGCAAGTCACAGTGCCTCAATGCTCTTTCTCCTGGCATAGGCAGGCTGTGAAAGACTGGAATAAGGATCATCCTTGCTCTTCTAAGTCTGCTGTTTTTAAAAGCTGTAAAACTTACATACAATAAGGAAGTAAATATACTTTCTCTACTGATCTCATAGCGTTTAGCCAAACAGTTAATTTCATTCTTGTTTGGGAGCTGTATTTATTTTACAAGATGAACCCACTCCCCTTTAAATTTACATTGACCATTACTCTACACAAAGACATAATTCCATGTTTCTGACGTTACAGCTTCCACAGTAACCACTGCTATGATCTTGAAGATAGCAATTTTGAGCAATAAAGAAAGGGAAGAAACAAACACATTAACCAGGTTTCATCTGGGCTCTTCAGCTGCAGAATCTCCTTACAGCTTCAAGGAAGAAAAGCTATCTTTTTCTACCTGCGTGTCACAGGGGCTATAACACAGTTATCACCTTAATGTACTCTCACAAAGGAAACCATGTATTTTCACTAAATCTACAGGAATAAGTTAGAAACTTACTCTGTGTGTACAATAATTCTCTGTCTATATATATCCTTTCTGAGGGCAGATGTTCTCTGAAATGACACAATCTTTCTCTGACTACATGGCAGTTGTCTCACAGTTCAGATATTTCAGCATCTGAGTGCTTAATGACAGAGATCAATCAGAGAAATAATGAAAGAATGCGAAACCTAAAGGGCACACCAATTGCACAACCCCTCAAAAAACCTGCAAGGTAAAAGTAATTCCCATCAATATTTTCACATGAAACATGCAATGTTCATATCAGCAAATGGGTCCCAGTGAGGCTTTTGCCGAATGATCTTTGTACATCCAGGTACCGCCAGGCTCCTTTTTACAATAAGACAGTAAGTAGTGCTTTCACATTTACGAATGCAATGGCCATCAAAGATTGAAAATTCAATGAACTACCAGGCTCAAAGGGTTGTGATCAGCATCCCCAAAGAGAGTCACCATTGGGGTTCCTCAGGAAAAATACAGGGCCAACATCTTTCATTAACCAACACAGAGGATGGGACACATTGCTCCCTGATTATGCTTGTTCCTCTCTCTTCCCTTCACTAGTGCGAGCAATCACAAGGCCATGGAAAGTCCAATAGATGGGAAATGAAACAGGTAGAAATAGAAATGTGAAACAAACTGAATTTTCAGCTGATGCAGCTGACTACATAATATGTAATCTCAATTGAAAAGACCATTATCCCCTCAAACCTTTTCAGTACCACCCTAGGCAAATTTACAATTCCTGTGTGCTAACTGCTCCACACAATTTCACTCCTCACAAAGTATGGCCTCTTTTGCTTTGCAGAAGTGCAATATGCACCAAGCAGTGGAGGATAGTAAACAGATTCCCACTTGGATGCCATATAATATAACCAAGGCCTTCAATCAGGACCACAGACACTTAGCAAAGCAACAGGCATAGAACGGCTGGTTTAGGAAATACTATTTCCCTGTAAACAAACATCTGTTGCAGCAGCCTGGCAAAATGAGAGAGATCATTATTTATATGCTAAATATTCTGCAAATGGATTAGCAGAAATATTTTCATCATCTCCTCTAAAATTCCATGAAAAATGTTAAGCCCCATGTATGGGAATTTTAAATTTCTTACTTCAGAATACACAGCCAACAACATAACTGAAGACAAAAAGCCCATTAATTGTTCTACTCCAGCATGATATTTCACCATTATTACCTAAGATGAAATTGGGGTGAAGGTTCTAATTTTTTATTTGCTACCTTTTACATTTATAAACCCAATACAGAAGTTTAAAAAACATTAATCAATACCACATTTAAAAAAATGTTATAGGCCACTGGTAAAGCACATATATTCCATGTATTGCAAAACCAAGTTCACCTTTCACGGACTGTAATTTTTATGTCTCGCATTTCGGGCAGAGCAACTGACAGAGCATCTTCCATTTGGAAGTTATCCAGAGAGCTTGCATTTTTAAGAGCATATTCAGCTTCTGTAAATTTCTATGTTTTCAGTTTATAACAGATAAACCTTCAAACCTTCTCCATCAGTTTTCCCTTAATTATTACCATCACAGTGAAATAAGATATGTAGGAGAATGAGGCACAGCTTTGGGCATTTCAAAAAATAATTTTTTCTGTGGTTTTTATTTCCCAGGGGTTTTTATTTGTTTCCTTGCTTGTTTATTGAGGGGTTTTTGAGTTGGTTTGCCCATTCTCAGAGGCACTGGTTTCAGAAGTCTCTTTGCTAATTTTCATGAAATTTTACATAAGATGAAACACAGAGAAAAGAGTGGACTACTCAGTCTTTCATAACTCTTTCAACCTTCTCAACTGCTCCCCTCATTTCCTATATAAATAATTCTTTGTATATCCAACTCACTTCTAAGCAGATGAGATCTTAAGTCAGTCTCATTTGTGTTAAATGAAAATGCCTGTTATACAAATAAAGCAAAGAAATTGCCAATATGTTACTGGCATATTGGAAGTCAATGGCTTTAAATCCTTAGTAATTTGAATCTGTTCAAGTTTCATTAAGTGACAAGTCACAGATATGGGGGAAAATCATCATAAAGGAGCTGAAACCATGTCTATCAGGATAATGTCATAATGAGGGTACAACAGCCTAATCACAAAGGCTGCTAGACTTGCCTTTAGTTTTTCACTTCTCCAGGGAACAAGAACCTCAAAAAAAGAAATGGTCTGTTGCATATGAGACACTTAATAAATTATATCCTTCCTCCTAAGTTTCCTTTTCTTCACCTGTCGCTTGAAAATTGTCTTTAAACCAATTAGAAATATTGTGCTGGGCCAAACTGAAAGGAATAATTATTAAAATACAGCTAGTAATGGAATTAAAGCTTTATTCACCACCTTATTTGCAAAGTCATAAGTATATAAAAATCTTCACTTTTCTGACTTCCATTCAGAGTCAGAAGCTCTATCACACATGTACTATTCTATTTGCTTTCAAGGGATAAAAGAAAACCAAAAGAAAGTAGCTAGCTCCTAACTTGTAATTTTGGATAAGCATGATGTGTTTTTCCTCTACCACAAGGAAGAATTTCAATATTTGAAAGAATCTGTTTTTCATCTGTGATTCTTTTTCCTGCTTAGGAATTTTTCTAGTATAGGGTATGAGGCTTTTCAAGGCTAAAAAAAAACCAGAAATACAGAAAGACAAGCTTGGAAACTCTCTCAACATTGTATTTTTTGTTTCCATTGTTATTCCAAATTGTATATTGTTTGAAGGAAATAAGTGAGGGGAAAATACAAGAGCAGAAATTGCCTGAATAATGCTTCTTTCTTAACCAACTTAGCTAACAATGAGAAAAAACAATCACTTGATTGAAAGACATTAATGATCTGCAATTGATTTACCATTATTTTTTGTTCCCCAACTCTATTCAGCTTACAGGAGATATGAACTGAAAATTCTTTCTCTGAGGAGAACTGTAACAAAAGGATTTTATTAACCCAAGTATTTCACTTAACCAGCCAGTCAGTTAGCTAACAACCCTTTGGAATCTCATGGGAACATTCAGGCACATCTACAAAGCATAATACACAAATGTCTGCTATATACAACATGTAACAGTTTATTACATTTTTTTAGAAGGTCTTTGAAATTCTATTTATGTGCTAATTAGAGAGGTGCAACAAAAGGTGCATAACAGAAGCAGCAAACAGGCCAGTCTTTTTTACTTCAAGTAAAAGTACTTCTTCCCCATTCAAACTAGGGCACATAATGCTTTTTATTAGTAGATCTTCTGGGCTTCGGCAGAACTGATTTTTATCTCTTCAAGCAAGTATAAATGCTTTTGCCCCAGAAAAACCTCTAATGTTACCGGATAAAAGAAGATCTGTGAATGTGCCATCTGGGATGTTCTGCTAATATAAAAGCTCCCAGCTTAGAACGAACAGAGCTAGAAGCACTTAGATCTCCTCTTCCTGTGTGATGCTGCCAATGTAATTGTAGTTACTTTGAGTTTATACTACCTATGCTCTCTCTCCACATGTTGTGAAGGAAAATGATGGCCTGAAAAAATCCTGAGGAGCAAAAAGAAAGGCAACTGGTGTAACGTGAGGGGGGAAAAAATTTTAAAAAATTTAAAAAGCATCTCCCAATGTCATGAGAAGCACCTAATAATCCACAGAGAACATTTGGAAACCAACTTTTCAACTAATTTCACCGATTTCAGAATCATGGTTTGGGTTTTCCCAACAAGTACAAATCAGTCTTAAACCCAAACATAGTATTCGGGCAGGCATACCTGTGTTTCAAAAGAAGCAACCAAGCAATTCCGTCTCTCCTGAGTTCATATACAGCAAGTTTGGAAGAGCCTGTACCAGAGTGATGCTTCTGGAAAGGTGTTTTATCCTACTTGATGTGTTCTGTTCTGTGTTCGAAAAGTTTTAACAAAACATAAGGATTCAAAGAGACAAACTCATACAACCCTCACTGTCTACCTCCTCTCCTTTTTACTGAACGTTCTATGCTTAGCTCATTAATAGTTGGCAGAGAAGAATCTGATGTTGCATTTTCCTGCAAATCGTAAGTTATAAATTATTCTGGTAAGGAGCTGATCTTAAGTTGCCTCTCTTAACACTGTTTTACAGTGTTCAAAATACAGATTTTAGTAACTATTCAGATACACGGCACAGTAGATTTAGTTTTTATGCAAAGCACCTTATCCCTGCTTACACGAGTCCAAAGTGGCTAAATGGTCCTTAGGACCCTGAGATTTTTTAAGGCAGTGTCTATAAGCTTCAACTTAGACAAGTTCCACTATTGGTCCCAGACGTTGCCTTTTTATAGCTTTGGGGAGGCAATGCTGAGCTTCTGTTGGGGTTTTCTGGGTCACAGATTTCTGCTTTTCATAACTACACAACCAGCCTTGAGTCTCACACACTCACTCCTCCTAATCCATGCAGAGGGGCTGCAAAGTTTATCTCAGTTCATTTAATGGATACACATTAAGCCTGGCAGTTACACCACTGACTTTGGAGACTGGGACACACAGGCTCCAATCCCCACTCCAACAAACAGACTTGTTTGCTTTCCATAAAAAGTAAGCAAAGCAATTTCTTGGGAAAAGAATTAATGGTTGTAAATTTTTGAAATGGCATACAGAACGTGGCATCAAAACCAATACAAAATAATAATATTGACACCATAAATAAATAAATGGGTGGTAAATAAGTACAAGTGAAACCTGACCTCATATAAAGCAGTTAATTTGCTTCACTATAGTGGAACTGGGACTAGGATTACATAAACTAAGACAATTTTAATGCTTTTACATAGGAAAGCATCAGAGATGCACATTTACAATTAGTGCATATGGCCAAACCAGGCTTTGTAAAATGCGGCTAAAGGTTGGTGATTTGTATTTCAAGTCCTAAGACTTGATTTCAGAAACACAGTCCTCAGAGTCTCCCATTTTTGCAGCCTTCAAAGTCCTTAGATAAAGGTTATACACTAACGCAACTCTTCCCATTTCTCCAGAGCTTGAAAAGCAAGATGACTAACAATTTTTGACAATGGAAACGGAACACTCTGCACTGAGGGCACTCTGCATAGCCCCTACAGATGATTTGATGAGCTTCTAAGTGATTACATTACAGTAAAAAATGGAGCATCCTTAGTCCCTGTGCCCTGCCTTTTGGTGTACTGGTTTTGAACCATCTGTAAACACACCACATGCCAGGAGGACCAAGACAAGAAAGCATCAAAGCACATAAGTTAAATGGCTCTTTTATCTCAGGCCCATATGTTTCTACATTCTATCCTCATTTTTTGCTTAATACACAGCAGAGCTGGAAGTTGACAAATCCAATGATTAGATGCTATCATCTTTATTCATCTCAACACCAAGCACCTCACATTTCATTATTTGTATAACAAAAAAGAGATTTTCTGTTCATGTCGTAGGCGGCTGATGGTTCTTAGTTACCTTCCATATTTTGATTTTGCTGTCCATTTTCACTGGGCAACAGACACAATAGGTTGAAGGGAATATTCATGATGTGCAATAATTATTAAGGGACAGAAATTCTTCACTGAAAGATCCTTTAAAAATATCATTATATTCCCATGTAGTTTTTAAATCAATTTCAAATATCTAAATGCATAAGGACTGTCATGTAATTGTAATTCAATTTGATTCAGAATATAATGCAATTTTACTAATGTCTATATAAGACATAAAAAGATGAGGCACCTTGTACAGGACTGTATCATTCATTACTATTATTGAGGAACTGTTTTACTAAAAAGTTACTTCTGAATTTTACCATGTCTTTAGAGGAATGAAACTAAATTGTCTTTTGCATTATTTATTGCATAATTTTTGAATGTCTTTATCACATTCATTGTGAATCTATAGCTTAATACATCCAAAATAAATGGGGAAAAAAGTGGGTATAATATTTAGGACATGTAAGTAAAAAGTACAAATATTGTCAATTCTATCAACCATTCAGAGTCCATCAAACAATGGCTATTTGATTTCAAAATCTATAAAAGTAATATTTTAATATTTCAAAGGTGCAAGAAAGTGTTATATCTCAGTAGCTCAATTCCTATGTAAGTTATAGAACCATAACATACTTTAATAGAACTCTGAATGTCATTATACAGATTAAAGTACTGGTACACATGGGTAGGCAGCTGATATATGCACTTTTAAAAATGTGAAAGTTCTCGGTATTGTTTGGGTTCTTCAATTTTATAAATAGCATACGCTAGTCTTTGAAAACTCTTCATGTAAGACATATATCATCGAAATACACATCTACCCTAATTCTTCTTTGAGGTATTCTGCTTAAAATCCTCAAATATCATATCATAAAGATACATTCACACTTTGTTATTTATGTACTCTACTACTTTATAAGGTTTGAGAACAATTTCTGAAAGGAAAGAAACATTTTTTTTTAGAACTTGACAAAATGTTATTTGCTGTTATTTATTTTGTCTAGGCCATTAGATACACATTGAGCATCTCTGTTTTCAGAAGGAATCAGCACCAATATCTGGGCATGGGGCCGTGAACAGGGCGATGCGCTGCCACTATTACGGAGTCTTTATCAACTTTACCACTCAAAATGCATTGAATTTAAACAAAGAAATAAAAATTTAATTAATTACATTTTCTGCTGTAAAAAATGCAAACTATGAAAAGTAGTTGTGAAAACTATACTCAAAAAGAAGCTACTTTAGAATATTTTGAGTCATAACACACCAGGTAAATGCAAAGGCCAAAAGTAAACGTATTAGAAGGACTCAATCTTTTTCATGCAAGACAATAACGAAAAGCCTAAGTGATTTTTTGCCCTTGCATGATCCTATAAAAGCAATTCTATGGTGTTTTGACAGATAAGTATCCACTTTTATTCAAATGTTATGACTTCATTGAAAAACTGACATTTCTGATTCAAATACATAACATCATTTCAAAGATAACTATCTTAAAAACATCTTTTTTTATATTTACTTCTTTTTTGTAGTTAACTAAGTATAAAGATTTTTTGTATTTTTCCTGTATTGCTAATAGTGTTAACTCAAGTTATTCTTTTCTTTTGCAGCAAAGTATAGAAGTAAAACAATTTCTCACTTGCAACAACAACTTTTAAAGTGAAGAGCATATCAGTATTATACTCTTTTCCTCCTGTTTCTTAGACAAAAAGGATTACAAAGTGATTCAGTAATCAGTCAAAAATCAGGATTTAGATACAAGATCAGGCAAAGAGAAATCTCACTGGTTTATAGGAATATAAGAATATATAAATGTACATATCAGCAGGTTTGAGATACTTAAAAACTTCAGTTTCTAATTTCAATTTCCAAGAAAAAAAAAATCAATTTCTGTAAAAATTTAAAACACTACAATAAAATGTCTTAGGTTAAAGTAATTATTATCATTAGTAATAATAACTGTAATAACTATTTATCAATAATGAAAAATTACTGATAGGTAATAATTATCAATACTAATAACTGTACAATGATGATCAAATAGCCAAAACTCTTTTATAAATATATAGTAATTACTATGGGAATCATAGCAAATAATTTTTTAAAAAGAAGTTACAGACGTTTCTTATGCAACACCAAATACCTCAGACACTGATATAAATCTGATTCACATCAATGCAATGACTTCCATTGATTTCAACAGGTTTCGAAACACAATTTTAAGCCACACTGGATCAGAACTATTCAAAATTCAGAATATCAATATTCAAAAAACATTAAAGTATACAGTCAGCAGCAACTAGTTAGCAGGCTTTCCAGATACTATAAAGCAGATTCCGGAAGAAGTGATAATACATTTAAGGTCTGATTATCTGACAGGTACCAGCCATCTTAAGTATAAAGACAACAGAATGAAGCTCTCTGCGGGTAAGCATTGCTTTCAGTGATAACTTCGTGTAGAGGGTTGATGTTGGCCAGCTGCTCTCACACTCCCCCTTCCTCAACAGGACAGGGGGAGAAAATAACATCGAAAAAAAATTTTAAAAATGGGTTGAAATAAAGTCAGGGAGAAATAATTTGCCAATTACTGTCACAAGCAAAGTAGACTTCATCTGTGGAAAGTTAATCTAATTTATTGCTAATTAAAATAGACCTTGGTGGTGAGAAACAAAGACCAAATTAAAACAATTATTTCCCTCTACTCCTTTTCTTTCCCAGGCTCAACTTCACTCTTTCACTCCCTTTTCCTCCACTGCCTCCTCACACGGAAACATATAGAAGACACATCTTGATTAAAGCTATTTTCAAATTATTTGTGATGAAAAATGTTAAAGCTTCAGGTGGCAAAAATCTTTGCAATGCACAGTAACAGTCTCTGTAGACTCAAATGATTTGTTCATAGTTAATCCTCAAGTTCTGAGGCATTAATGACATCTCTCAGAGTGGATTTACATTACCCTGCATCTGGTGTGAAACAAAGGTTCCTTCTGATGACAACCAACATACAGTAAATCAGACCAAGAAACCAGTGTAGCAGATCCATCAATAGCAACAACCAATTTCAAAATCAATTGCTTATTAATGGTGAAGACATAATATATCATAGAATTACAGAATCAATTGGGTTGGAAGAGCCCTCTGAGACTGAGCCCAGCCTACGACCTGATACCTGCATGTCAACCAGACCATGGCACCATGTGCCATGTCCAGTCTTTCCTTAAATACATGTATTGCACCCACAAGAGCTACCAATACAGTGCAGTACTCTAGAGCCACAATAATCTGCCTTCCGCTAAACAAAAAAATAATAAGTGAAACAGACAATAACATATACCTAGCATACACTGGAAAATTATGTCTAAAACACAAAATTCCTGGTATTTCTTTATTTGAATGAGTTGACCAAGTAAAGGAAGTAGGAAGATTTAGAATCCTTTCTATCATAAGAGTAAAAAAAAGCTTCCACTAATCTGGTTGCTGGATGCCCTTCAGACTTGGCATTTCCAACCATTTTCACTGCTTGCTTAAAAATGAAAGAATTAACAAATCAGCTGCCCAGCTACTGAAAGCTCAGCTAGACTTGCCTTGACAAGATTCAAATTTGTGGATCCAGGAAGATTAAGCAGTTATAGTCTGATATACAGCCAGGCAAAGGATTTGTTTTGGGCAGAATGCTTAGTTGCTATCCTGAATAATAGTTGACATAAACCTCTTCATTTCAAAACTCCTCATAAACCTCAAAGTCCAGGTTTGATTTCACACTTACTGACACTACTAGGAAAAGATTTACAACTACTTTGAGTGTGTTCTTCAAATAACACAGCAATATGCATCTTATTTCCCAATGAGCCTTTATTTTAATAAAATAAATCAGTACTATTTTCCCCTGCATCTTTCTGAAACCACCCTCCAGGAGCACCACCACATTTACATTCGGTGCTGCTGGTACTCCACATACAATTAAGCTTTCATTCCTACTGTAATACAACCCTCAGCAAGGTTCTTATTTCTCTTGACTCTCTCATGTGCAGCAATACACTCCCTATTTTTTTAGATTAGAAAGAAACAAAATCCACGGAAGAGCTCATATTTTAATTTTTTTTAACAAAATCCATGACCTACTGAAGCGAGTAGAAGTTTCACAATTACACTCATACAAAAGACTGACATACAACTGACAATAAAGTTTGTCATCATCATCACCATCCTTGCCTTTTTGTTTTGTTCAGGTTTTACTTGGGAACCATTAAATCACATCAGTTGTTTAGCACATGGTCCCTGTTCACTGAAAACAGTTATTCCATACTAATGGTATCAAAGTCCTTCTTACTTGAACTAAAAAGTACATCTGATTTCAACAATGGATATGTAAACTCTTATTAAGCAAAAAGAAACCCCACCAAGCAAACAAAAACCCCAACAAGAATATATGTGAAATAAAACCATCTGCGTATCCTGAAAAAGTGAGAACAGCCATGGTATGTTCCATTCATTTTCAAATGGCTTTTTAAAAATCTTTGTTATCACCCAGTCTTCTTTCTTATCCTCCACAATTCTTGGGGAGAGGGGAAAAGCTGGTTTATTTTGTTCACAAGTTCAAATAATTTTTTTCCATAAAACCACGTTTCAGTTTCATAAAATGTTTTACAACTTATAGGGTTTGTGCCTAGTTTAATATATTTTCACACTCATTTCAAAGGAATTAATCAAGACAGTATTTCTCAACTATGCAAAAAACCAACATATACAAACAGGAAATTTCATAAGGAAATATTAATCATTTTCTCTAACTTCTAAGGGGCAAAGAACTTAAAGGCAATTTTTTCCACAAACAAAGCTTCTATTTTTATTGGATATTAGAGGAAAATCATATAAAAGCAGTGTTCATTAATGGATTGTTACTGTACCAGATGCATTTGCACTGTAGCACCAACTTAATTTTTTTTTTAAATTGCAAATTCAGTGAAATAAGTTAGAGATCTTTTCCAAAGCCCCAAAAATCTGTGCTTTATAAAAGTAATCCGGAATTAATGAGCTGAATTAAAAAAAAAAAGTCCAGTCTTTCCCACATTGTTTCCCATAGCTGTTTGTGCTTGCAAAAATTAACGATAACTACACCACAGATGAGAACGTCAGAGGGCTGTGCTGGGACAAAGGAGAAGAGAAAGGAACTGGAGACTGATATAATGTAGAAAATTAAAGGAAATGTGATTAATTAATGTAATTTTATGTACATATTGCGGTAAGGAAAACCTCTAGCTACATTCATTTTACAGCTGAAGATTGTGTAAAGACCCATTGGTTGCAAGAGACCACCATAAAACATCTGTTCCAGTTCGATCCCATAAACTCAGCAAAATTAACAGACCAGTTAATGCAGAGGCCTGCAGGACTTCAGAGCGTTTTGGAGACCTGGTTGAAAGTGTAGAAGAGGATTTTTGAGAAATCAGAGTCTCAATGCAGAAATCCAGAGGACCAGGAAAGGTTTGAGATTATAAACACCTGCTGGAAAACATGACCAAACTACTGCTGAGAAGGAATCATGAACTGAAATGTAAAATACATGAATCAAGAAATCAGACTTCCTGTACTTAGGAAGCAAACAGCACAGAATAATTTTTTTAATTGTCTGTATTGCTGTTGGAAGGCAGCAAGTCTATGTTCCTTCCAGACATCTCTCCTGGTCACATCTGAGGCACAGCAGTTTCAGGTTAGTTTAAAGCTTCCATTATTAGGATTATTCCATTACCCATTTACCATATAAAAATACATGGTCTATGTCTTTTATACACAGACAGTTTAAATATTCAACTAAATCGCCTTTCACTATAGCCAGTATTTTTTTATTTTTTAACCAGCAACAGCAGTTCCCAAACTTAAAAGGACTGAGAACATGACAGCACTATATAGACACCGTTCCTTGAATCCAAGAAGAATTGAAGTCTCTCCCAATGGCCCAACAGTATTCTGAGACTGCAAAAGAAACCACAAACATTACCTCTAAAATAGTTCCAAAAAATGCAGGCACTGTTCTTTGTGCTTTTTTGTATTATACTCTGCAAGCTTACTGGAAACCACAAAGTGTAAAAATAATTAAGTTTTAGAAAGCCCCCAGCAGCTGAACCTGTATTGAACTCCCCTGAAACTGCATAGTTCCTCAAGCACTCTAATAAACACATAGTTTGATTTTTGATCCTAAATGCAAAGACAAAATACAAGCGGCAAAATACTTTTAAGTGATTCATATTTGGATAAGAATGTTTTCTAAGCTTAAAATATTGCTTTGTCTTATCTCTATGGAAACCAATAGACAACATCATTGATTCAGGCATCTGTTATTCTTATGCTCACCGAGTAGAATTTCAGAAAGGTCCATTCAAATCAATAAATTTTCACAGTAGGCTGCAAATCAAATCATTACTTCCTGCTCAGAATGCCTCAGAGTAGCTCCACACTGACAATCATAATGAATAGGGAATAAAGCCACAAAATTGCAGTTTAGCAATTCTTAGTTCCCAGGCATAGTGACAATGAACTGAAACACAGGGGCACCCTCCAGAGGAGGAGGAATTGTATGCAACTGTGCCTCAGACGAGAAACGTAGAACTGCTAATGTAGTTTATTAGATGCTATTTTAATCTCTCACACCATGAAACACAAGAAGATGGTAAAAGAATGCAATAGTAACTGCCACAACATCATGCTGATTTTCATTAAATTTGTTGAAAGGGGACTCAGCATGGAATTATTAAACTGCTTTCAGAGGCAAATGACTAAAATGGCTCATCTATTTATAGCCATCATTCTCAATCACTACTTTTTTATAGTGACACCTGCTAGCTCCTGCTATAGTTAAGGTTCTGTCGGGCTTTCCTCAAAACCACAATTTTTTCAGTCTTCTACCTTGGTGATAAACAATCTTCCTTTAAAATTGGCAATAAAGCTACTTAGGAATGGTTTGTAAAAAAGAAAATAAAGAAACCTGGTAAGACTTGTCATCTGATTATATCAAAAGATCTAAAACTATGATCAAGAACTTATATGTTTCAAAATTATTTTTGCCTTTTAATGACTGATAAAAAATTGTTTTTTCAACAGCAAATTTATAGAACAGTATACAAACTGTTTATATACAAACTAGATACATCCTTAATATACACACACAGATATAGCAGAAGTGTACTCATATATACATTAAAATTGTAGAGTTACGTGCTTCTTGAGTATATTTATAAGGAAAGATGTATATTTTCCAGTGAATTTAATGGTAAAAAATATCTAGACATCATTGTTTTTATTACAAAAATCTCTGCACTCATGTGTTTAAGTGATAGCGAAGGTGCTTGTGATAAGGGCACTAATTGGAAAAGGAAGTGCTGCTGTAGCAACACAACATTTGCAAAAAAGTCTGAGTGACAAGTAAAAGCACCACAGAACTATATACACTCCTATTGCTCTACTGTCAGAGCATCCATTCTGTGAAAATCCTTTTGAAAAAGCCCAGTGTTTTAGAATTACCCAAAGTTTGGTAACTGGCTTTCTATAGCCACATAGCAAATTTCATCCTCTTATGAAGACGTACAGTTGTCTTTAACTTCATTCAAGGTGTTATTGACATACTTTAGAATAACAATAGTATTTTTACATTCTTTAATCTACAAAGTCAGACAAATCATCAGCATTTCATTCCCTTTTCTTTCATCATCCACACATTCAAATTGTGTCTTTGCCTCATTAAAAAAGTTCCTACTTGAGATGCTTAAAATTTGGTCTGTGCTTATAAAGAAAAATTGACTTGTCAGCTGGTCCTACAGATCCATTCGAGCTACTTTAGATCTTGAGATACAACACATCATAAAGAAGAATAGTCCTTACTAAGGGAAGAAAAAAAGATTCAGGAGAGACCCTGCTTTTAATGAGAAGGGTATGATTAAGGTCCAAGATCCCCAAGGTCATTAAAAAACTGGCAGAGGATGGAAGTATCTAAAGAAAAGACAGCCAAAAATAATTTTCAGAGCATGAAAGCATCAAAAGAATGATTCTAAAACAAACCCTTCTTTCTTAATTTCATGGTAGAAACACACCTGAATACTCAGCGTTGTTCATCTAATCTGCTGAAATGCATTTCAGCAATTAAAAAAACACTACAAATTTGTGTGATGAACCTTTCATCAGATTTCAGTCATGACCAGCCAGGAGCAGCCATTGTGTCCTTCTAGTCCTAACAGTCTGCTCAGGCAACTGAACCCAGCCTAAAGTAAAGCTGTAGTTAGTTTGATAGTATATACAGTATCAAGCCAATACCTTTTCCCACTGACAATCATCCCTCCTTTTTGCTTAATTCAACTTCTTAAAGCCATTTGAGCATGAGTGTAACTTCATTCATTTGAGAAATTGTTGTCTTTTGATGTCTAGACATCAAAATTAGATGGGATTTCTGAGGCTTCAAGTCACAAACAATTACCAAATTTTAGTTTTAAAAAAAAAAAAAAAGTAACAGCAGCTATAAAAAAGAAAGTTGAAGCCTCGGCAAGCTCTTGCTGCTAAGAAATTGATAAATAGAAATTTTCCAAATTCAACTCATAAAAATAGAGTTTTACAGTAAGTTTCAGGAGACACATTGTTTTGAAGTTTTTTGAAAATAATTCAAGATTAGGCCTACTTGTATAATTCATTGCAGGATGTAGTAACAAGGGAGGATTAATAAGTAACAGATTTCCCTCAAGATACAACTTGTAAACAACAAAAAAAGTCATAGGAGGGTTGTGAATATACTAATTAGATTTGCACCCACAGAAGATATTGAAAATACATCCATTTAGTTTCACTATGGACCTTGTTCATCCGAAAATAAAAAAAATGATAAGAAAAAAATTGAGTAAATCGGAAAGTTCTATGCAACCACTTGGAACATATATTGTACCTGAGTTTTTGGATACATTCTTTTGAAGTAACACAATTGCCCCACCCAGGTGCAGCACCTTGGCTTTGTGGAACCTCGAGAGGTTCATACAGACCCACTTCTCAAGCTTCAGCACAGCACTGAACTCAGCCCTCGCCCAGGTGTTTGCGTGTTCACACACAGGCTGAGGAGGAAGGCAGCAGGCCTTTAAATGATATGAACAAGAGGCAGAAAGCATTCCTGCGGGATTTAGAACTTCTATAGTAATGAATATTTTGCCAAGGATTTGCTTTTGAAGATTTTTCGCTGCTCTCTCCTTCAAAGCTATTTAAAAGGTAAAAACAAAACCATACTCTCGCAGTTGAAGGATATGATGCAAGGTTTTTAGAAAGACCTTTATCTCTTCCTAGACCACCTGATAAAAATCAAGAGAAAAGACAGTCAAGAGACAAAAACAAAAATGAAAAAAATTAAGGAAAAGTTTGGTCAGGTCACAGTAAAAGCAATCTGAAAAATTCTAAAATTCCACTTATTCCAAGTGATTTAAGTGCAGTATACAACCAGTTGATACAACGAATTTGTTCTGAATCTGAGCTCTATACCAATCTGCTGCTGAGTGGCAATAAATACCAATGAATAAATGCCAGACAGCTTATAGAGACCTGGTGCTAGAATTTTGCTTCTTTGATCAAATTAATCTTCATGAGTTCACCTGAAATTGCACTTTTCACTATCATTTGTCCAAGGATAAGGTAACAACTTCTCTCAGACTGTCTTGACTGCAAATGCCTTATCCTTACACTACAATGCAAAAGCATTGCGCCTTGGCAACATTACTATTTGTTAATTGTCTGTATTAACAAATACAGGGATCATCATCATATATATTCATATAGGTGATGTTTTACCTTGATAAGAAGCAATTAAAGAGTTGGGGCTTTCCATTTATCATATTTTCTGAAATTCCTTCTTTGTGCTAAAAAAATGCACAAATTTTCCACAAACTAATTCCAGAATAGGTGTTAACTACAGAAGTATATGACTGTGTCTCAGTGACATCTCCAAATATGAGATTATGCAGGTAGGAACTGCATGGACCTTCTGTGGATAATGATTGCACAAAGCAAGAACTCAGAAAGCCACAAAATCTATCATTATTATCAACTAATGTTATGTAAAGATAGACTTAAGTGAAAACATATTAAAGATCATGTTTTGATCAAATTACCTAATTTTATAACAACTTATTGCTCTACATTTTGTATTAAATATACACACTATCTGCAAATCCAGAAATGTCTTCTCAGTCAGATTTCAAAGAGACAATAATGAGCCTGTGTTGGGGGGAAATCTTTAAAGGACTGTAAGATGCCTACCTGAGCAGGAATGCAAATTCTTATTGCCACATACAGAGTTCAAAACTTTTTTCCATATTAAAAATATCTTTAACATTTTATGAATCGGCGCTATCATGAGCTTTGCATTTAAATGTGTGTAAATGGCAATTAATAGCAGGCAACTGCTGAGTGTAAATTGATTACTATGTCTCATTTCATGATAGTCTCAAATTTATCTGTATAACATAAGTTCTGTAAAAAATAAATTGACTTCCTAAACAGCAAGATGCGAGGAACTTAAGCAGCTGGATGCTAGAGGCACATGCCAAATTCTCGATGCTATAATATTGAAGCAGATTTTTTTCATACAGACTGGCATATGTTTAAGTACAGAAATAGATCATTGTTTTTCAATTCCTCTTCATGTACTGATATTCAGATCAAAAGGTTCTTTAAAAAGACATAGAAAGCAAAATCAGGTCTCAGAGCAAGTATTATCCAAATATAAAAATATGATGCCTGAACATTTTAAAAACACTGAAATAAGGGTTATATAGTTGATTACTAATTTTTCCATCACAATCTGTTTGTAAAGAATTAGCCCAGCTTTCACAGCTACCATTTTTAGTGTCACATGTTTCTTCTCACTCTCCTTACTTCGTTAGTGATGAAAATAACAGCTAAAAACAACTAGGATAAGCAATACCTTTTATTGCAGCTTTCATTTGGTTCTCTCACAACTAATTAATATGTCTCAAAATGATTAGTACTTACCACAAAACCCATCTTTAGACCAGCAGCAAAATTTCATAAAGAAAAAAGTTTGCTTCTTGGTCCATGATAAGAAGTTAGTCCAGATGTATTTCAGCTACAGGGAACTAGGAATGTGAACCACTTAGTGTTTTGATCAAGATCCAGCACATAAGAGCAGCATGGAACATTAAGACCAGTAAAGAATATTTCTTCCTTATAGGCCTCAGTAAGTCTATATTGCCAGGACTTGGCCACTCAGCTTGATATGAAAAAAAGGTGGTTTAACCCTAACAGTTGACACACTCATGCCCACTGAAATGAACACAGAACTTGTGGTGGGTTTTTTAGTGCTGCTATTGCAATAATGATGATTGCTTTTTCATTTTCTCATATACCTAATTAGATTGCAACCACCTAAATAAATTCTAATTTTATCAGAACATCTATCCAGTTTTTTTGTACATGCAAGAATAATTGGCCAGTAGAAAGCTTCTGTATCACATTTTTTAAAAATTTGTTGTCAAGCAATATAGAAGGGTATGGAATTTCTGACTTCAGCGTAGCGACTTCATCAGTTGCTATTTTTCCATTAATCAGCATGACACAAAACATCCTACTAAACTGAACCTTTAAACAGCAGGTATGTATGAGAATCATAAAGTTGGCATTCATGGCTGGCCATTGACACAGCAGGTTAGTTTTTGGGGTCTGCACTGAAAAGACAGCAAGGGGCTTTTGGGACACTGTTGGTGGAATGTGTCAGTTAAAAGAAAGTATATTTGTTACTAAGATAATATAGAAACTGAAAAAAAACCCCCATGTTTAAATAAGAATTATCCCTTTGAGTAGAAAAATCACATTCTAATTCTGACAAGTAAACTCCCACACCTCACAAGTCAACTTTGCGAAACAAAATTCATCTTAAATGCAAATTTAAACTAAAAAGGACCTTGGACGTGAATTAACACTTCATAGGAATACTCAAATCCAGAGCTGGCCTTTTTTAATCCTCAATGCATATCAAAACTGCATTTTTACAGAAGACCATCACCAAAGATACTATTGTAAAATGGAAGACAAAAAGTAAAAAGCAACTTTCTCTCTTTTGTATCACAAAGTAAGCATGTATAAAAAATGAAACCATCAACAGCCCTGACTAAGGACATTCCTTGTTCATGAAACACTGGGAGAATAGACACCATTTTTACACAGTAGGGTCAACATACACAATTTCCCAAACACAAACTGAATATGGACTTTTCAAAAACTAAGTTTGGAAAGTAATGACAGTATCTAAATACAATCATAGTAGCTACATAAAAAGCACTTCTTTCCCCAAATACAATTTACTACAAAATGACAAAAATAAATGTAAAGCATTTAGAGGATCACACTTCTCCACTGCCATATGGTATCACAGCATTAGATGAGCATAAAATAATAGCTACCTATTGTAAAGTTAATGGAGTAATTTATCTCATAAAATGAATTTTAAAATCCCTCATGAAATCATGCAAAAATTTCCAGGAGCTAAATACCTTAGTAAGCAGAAATCCTCCATTGCACTTGGTTTTAGTATTGTTTCAGTTTTTATACACCATGTGTTTTCCAAGCACGGTAGTGTCAAGAAATTACCAGTATCATAAATGCCAGACAATGGAAATATTTATTAACACTACCTAACAAAATATTAAGCCTCAAACAGCCAGTTTAAATGTCATTTTAATGGGACTGCTTCTCTGGAAGGGGTCAGAAATATAGCTTTAATACAAAATAACAGAGGTAAAGTAGATAAGTTGAACTGTGCACTCCCATAAATGAAAAGCAAGAGGCAGTGAACCCGGGACGTTCCCCAAGGAATAACACACCAGCCTGGTGGAGCACTTGCTCTCAAGTGAAAAGTGACAGTTAAGAACAGCTGAAGAAAAAAAAAAACAAACAAGCTATGTGCATAATTCAGCCTGAAACGTAGATGTTTCTTTTCCTGAAACATGTCTTTTTCTACAGAAACACAGGGAAGGAAAACCGAGGAAAATGCCTGAAGGGAGCGGCCCATCTTTTGCTTGACAAAGATGCTGTTTTTCAGTCCCTGCTGCATGTTTTGGTGGTAAACACACCTATTTCAACACATCTCACCATGTAGTTCAGTTTTAGTCCTGTATTTACACTTAACACATTCCCTGATACAGCCCCAGGGTAATACTTCAGTTGGGGGAGTTCTTTTCCATTCTACTTCTACCTGTAGCTGCTTCAACTGGAGACATTTGTATTAACATGTCCTGAACTGACATCTCCAAACAAATTTTCTCATCTGTTGGCCCTAAACCCCTGCCCATCTTTAACTTTGTTTTCCTTGGGTATTTCATTCAGCATCTCTAGTTTCTCTTCACACGTGATCTTCAGAGGAAATCAGATCTGCTTTTTCTTAGCAGGCTCTTCTCTGAGTTCCCTAATCTACTACAACAAATTTCCTACAGATTTCTCTGGACCAGGGAGAAAAAGCACTCCTCCTTTGCATATTCCAGAAACAAGCCAAACAGCAGCATTCCATGTCATATATAGGGTATGACACCTCAATTCTTCATTATGCAAGATCCGTTTCAGATATCAATAAGCTAGTTGCCTGAAAATACTTTTCTTAGCCACTCTGCACCCCCTTTTCTCTTAATAATTGCCCTTCAAATATCAATACTTGCTACTAAATTGGTAGGAAGTACACACACAGTAAATAAAATAGTTATTAAAAATGAGCAAGCATTTATTCTGTATATTGATTTTGAAACATGCATTATAACTGCCGCTTTTCAAACCAGTACTCCAATAATTATAAATTTATTGGGTTTATTTTCTTTTCTGTTAGGCCAAAATGTTGTGTTGTGTCTTTTTCAGTTAAAAAGTTGTTCTGTAAAAACAAGAAACAGACTGCACATTCAATGTACACTAAGAAAATGCTTAAACAGATGCAAAAGATGGGAAAGTTGCTACTGCCGACTGTAACCAACTTTTTACTTTTCATAGTACAACCAGCTACTTTAAGCATCCATAACCTACTTGGAGGCAAAGATGCCATACAAAAGACTGAGCTGGATCTTTGTATTGTAGATCTACAATCTGAATTAAGAATTTTGGTCAGCAACCCAGAATTACACAAAATAACTCGCCAAGTCTCAGCTCTTCCATTAACTGGGGCACGTGGTGTGCAGTAGTTTTAATATGGCTCCAAAGTGGCTCTATTAGTGATTCAGTATGAAGGCTATAATTCTGACAATGTACTAAAAATGTTTTAGCTTTTAAATAGAAGCCACTTAACTGCTTATGCAAGATATGTTTACAGAGAGAACAGAGCTAGAAGCAATTCATTACTAAATCATTCAAAATACTATATATTTTCTGTTCTCTCCAGATATACTACTTTGAATTTTCATGCACATTCATCACTTGATAATGAAAAAGTTCAAGTTAAAAAACTGTTATTTTTAATAAAACAAGGATTTTACTAAATTGAAAAAAAAAGTTAGTCACAACACTACAAAGACAGTGTTTACAGAACAGTTCTTAATTCATTTTGCACACTTCACACTCAGAATGGTTAAGGTCTTCCCATATCGGCACAGGAAAAAAAAACTAAAAACAAGTGCTCAGGACTTTATTTCTCCACTAGTAACAAAGCTGAAATTCCAAATGACAAAAAAAATTGAACAATCCTTTAGATTCCACCTAATGACAGAGAATATCACTACTGCACCATTCCTATGCTTGTGTTCTTTCACATTCATGATTAAATATAAAATGCTGCTAAAATCACATAACTTTGTTTGGTTTTTTCATCACTTGCTTTCGTCCTATTTTTCAGTAAATCAAGTCCAATTTTTTTCCTGACTTCTCTTTTTGTGTCTTTTCCTCCAATCTTCATTTCATCACTATCACCCTATCTTTGTTTTCTTCCCTCTGTCCTTCTAAGACTGAGACTCATATTAACCTAGTCTACATGTCTAGAATATTTTTTCACTGGAAAAACTTCTCTCTTTCTCCTTTAAAACCCTTAGTCAGCCTTCCTTTCTGATAATTTCTTTTGACATTTTTTAGTCCCTTATTTATTAGCAGAAGTGTTTAGAGTGCTTGATGAAATAAAGAAGCATGCTAAAAGCAGAATTCTCAAAACTATGTTTCACATTTTCGTGGACTTGAACTATGTTAGTAAATTCAGAGAGTATTCTCTAGAGTGCTTCTGTTGCTACTGCTACTTAACTAAATAGGTTTGCGAGCTTCATAAAGTGGTATCCAGAAAGTTATTTTTCCACAACATTAAAAAAAAACATGTGCTGACAGTACTTTCAAATACTAATTAAATTTTCTGTTACATAATTCACTTTCACAGCAATTCTAAGATAAATTTGCCAGAAATTGTACAGGAGGATTTCTCAGAAGGAGAAAACAAAGCTTCAAGACATTTCTGAGCAGCTAGGATCCCAACTTCAGCCATCTGGGTTTATATTAGGTTCTCTCTGGAAAAGATCTTAGCATTAAAAAAAAGCTTTTTTAGCATGTACATGTTTGATTGTGATCAATCTTACCATACCACTCACAGTTAGATAATTCAGATGTTTATTTCAGAGCTCCCTGAAGGCAGATGTCCAGCACTGAGATGCAACACTTCAATACAATAAGATAAAGATTTCAGTGTTGATGAAAATATAAAATTGTGTGTTATTAAAATATGAATATAATAAGACTTTGAATACTTTCTAAACAATTTATTTTATTTTTTTTCTAATTCAAGCAAAGTATTTTAAACAATCTCAGTACCTTTCAGGTGCATGGAAATCAAAAGACCAGGTAAAGGACAGAATCAGCAGTACACTATACTGGTATATTAGTGGCCATCAAGGACTATATTTAATTAAGTACTCTTTAGGAGTACTGCAGACTATGAATAGCTTAACAGCAGCCTACCAGCAGCTTACATGATTACAGCTTCATAGGGGATTAAACCTGCCAACTTCATTTTATAGTTCTTACTTCACAGAGACTTTCTTCTTATCCGTGGTAGATTTCAATAACTGGATTAATTTTTAGTTTGCTGGAAGCATTGTGAAGAGAACTGTCCTTTCTAAATAGCTCCAAAGTAGACACAGAGAGCATAAGTATGCATGTTGCCATAGACACAGGTGTTATGCACTAAGCAGTCACATATCCATTATTTTTCCATAGGTTATCTCCAGTTCTAAGCTAGACCATAATTATCTAACTCACCCTGTCAACTAGTGGATGCAAGTATGCCCATGACATAATCCAGAGCAATGTGATTCTGTTTCACAAGGCAACATGATTCACAACAAAAAATTGTAATTGATACAATCAGAAGTAGACTATTGACAAATATAAACGTGCATATTCTGAAGTCCTAGCCCAAGGAGGCCTTCGCTGTGCTTTGCTTTAAGACCAATCCTATTCATTTCAATGGCCCATGTTCTCAATTGGCTCAGCATTCTGAGGGGCCACAAAATTCACACAAAGTACTCCTTTGGCTAGAGTAATTCATTTAAACTGGAGAAATGAGGTGAGTTTACAGATATAAAAGTCCTCCTCAATGTGACCACTTTGGAAAAATATTTCTTTAAACATCACCTGAAGAAGGGCTCAAGCTCCCAATAGCATTTGTTCCCTCTCTCATCTCCTGACACACACACCTACGCTGTATCCCTTGTTCTAACAAAAATAATTTTCCTCTTACAAAAAACATGATCTCATGTATAATCCCAGAGAAGCATAACTACTACAATGCAGATGCTATTTACTGAGCAAAGGCCTTGCAACACTGTAGTCCTGCACTTTGCAGTTCTTTCGTGTGTGCAATGTTTTAGGTTCTGAGAATAATTTCCCAGGCTCTGTTCTGTAAACATAGCACTTGTTATTGTAACCGGCCTGATGTTTTGACTTCTCGTAGTCTGTATGATAGACAATTCTGCTAACCAGTGAACAGTAGGAGGTGGTATTCTCTCCCTCCAATCCTGGTGGTTTTCTAAAAACGTATAAATAAAAACCAAGGGCAGAGGTCAGCCCCCTTTTTTGGCCCTTCCTTTGCTCCATTCCTCCTTGGCCTCTGCCCTGACTGGTGAACCCTGAACCTGTGACTCGCGTGCTTATTTGCGTCCGAAAACAACACAACACAAATCCCAAAACTTTAAGGCTCCAGCCATTTACAATATTTGACTAAAAATGAGAAATAACACAACCATGTGACATCCTCAAAAGCTATCAGCATATAGAGGGTTAAATATTTTCATAATATATAAGAACATGTACTGTAGGAGATAGCTTGGGCTTTGGTGTTTTTTTGACCAAAACAAATATCATGTTTGAAGTAGACGTGCTGAATTAGAAAGGAGATTTAAGGAATATTTTGATACACCATAAAGCAATTTTGCATATTATTTCAAGTACATTTGGCAGTATTTGCTCCATTGACAATTCAAAAGAACAAGAATAATCTTTTATTAATTTCTTCTTGTATATGCATACTACCACTAATGACAGAGTGAAATAATGTCCTGAAATATTACTGCTTATTCTTTATGTACCCATCCCTCCACAAAATAATGTAATGAAGAATAACTTTTCAATGAGAAATGCTAACACTTAAACTGTTATTATTGTGCTGGTTAATTTCGTTATTGATATTAGGTCTTAGATGTTATTTTATTCAAAAACATCATTGTTGCAACACTGAACTTCATTATATAGAATCACAGAATCATAGAATGCTTTGGGTTGAAAAGGACCTTAAAGATCACCTACTTCCAACCCCCTATATAGTGAATAGATCTAACATAGTACAAGGTGGTGGTAATATCAAAAAAATTGTCCCCTGCATATGGATGAATGTGGTAGTTTTGATCTTGGCTGGATACCAGGTGCCCACACTGTTCTAAAAACCACCAGTGTGCAAGAGTGGTTAAAAAAAAGAAAGAAATAAAAGGTATTTTTAAAAGAATTTTGCAGTTTCATGCATTTTGTAAGATCTTCTCACACATATCATTGTGTAGACAACATTAAAAATACATGCTGGACTTTCTTCAAGAAAGTTTTGTTCAGGTGAGCTAAGATGCACAAGAATTTGGCTGCACCAACCTTTTCTCATTCAATAATTTAAAAACAATAAGGTAACATGGAAAGTTTTCTCACCATGGCAATCGCTTTCTCTCTGTTGTTGCCAAGACAAATACTGATTTCTCCAGCTTGTCAGTATTTTCTTTGACCTGAAAATTCTAGAGCACAGAAAAATGTTAGCCTTTTTAAAAATAACTCATTTTAAATTGTCTTCTATAGTTTGAATTCATAAGAAAACTAATGCTCTGAAGTGAAATCATACTGCTGGTTTCACTCCCTACATACAAGGCAAGTTTCACACTATTCCAAAACAAAGAGCACAAGTTATATTAATAAAACATTAAATAATAAAACCCTTGCAGATTGAAGAGACATGATTACTACAAAACCAGCAGCTCTGCAATATTTCTCAACTTATATATTTGCAATTATTATTATAGAAGTAATATTATGTAGTTGTATTCAGTATTATATAGTCATGGTCAGTATTAGATTATTAGCAGTACATAATTAGAATATTATAATGTTTATATTATTACCTTTATATAACAGTTACAAAAGTAAATACCTACTATAGAAATCAGAAAACATCAAAAACCTTGAAGACAAAAAGTCTCCAGATTTCATTTTGGCATTTGTAGATTCACTCTTAAAATTATTTAATGCTATACTAACAATACCAGAACAATTTATTTGAATTTCTGTGAAAGAATACAGAATACACTTCTTGAAAGTTATAATATACTTCCATCATACTTTATGGGCAATGCACAATACAAGCATTTTAAATCATGCACCCAGACAGTCATTTCCACTGAGTCTAGTATCAAAATTTAGTCCAGTTTCCTGCATCCAATTCAAGGAAACACATAATATATATATCAAGTCTCAGTGTCTTAAATTCCATTTGTGTTATTGTAATGTGAGGCTCAAATTCCAAAAGGAAAAGTACCAAGATCCATGCACTGAGATGCCAGCATACCACCGTTATTCAAAAAAAAGAAGGCGGCAGACACTCAATTGCTGAACGGGATGAATTCCTGAATGAGACTCCTTTAACTGTCTGCCCTTACATCTACAAGACAACAGTAGCACCGCAGGGCTTCCAATATCCAGTGCCACATACACAGGATTTGTCACAAGAATACAGTATGGTTGATCCTAAAAAAAACAAACAAACAAAAATACCAAAGAAAAAAAGAAAAATGACAAAAAGAAGCCCTAGATCAGGAGAGACAAATGGATCTTTGCTTATTTAGATTCTCCTACTACTCACATTTTTATGCAAAATTTTTCTTCTTTCCAAGAAGTTTGTGTACAAAAATCTTAAAGAAAGAAAAGACAGCAATCCTCCTATTACTGTATTTTCTTGTGAAAAACACTTAAATTTTTTGAAATATTTTTGTAGTATTGAGTAATATTTCTCAATATTGACACTTGAAAACTCAGACATGTTATTCTCTTTAATTCTTTAGGCACATTTTTGGCTTAAAGTTATTTTAGCACTAAGGCTCAGACTTCCTTAGCAGTCTACTTCAATGAATCAGTAGAATATATCTATGTGTATGCACATGTTTTGTAGGTGTGCTTTGTTGTCTTGAAAAGCTAAGTAAAAACATTTCAAAATGAAGACAGGTATCACCAATCTTTGCTAGCAACTGGTTTTATCATACAGGCCTGCAAACACGAATTATCTTCAGTGTACTGTCTGCTCTTTATTAAAAAAGTGTCATGTCTAAATATATCTGCAGTTTTTTGCCATGACAACATAAAGAATAACTCATTTGAGAAATGTCTAAACTGGGATACGTGTATTTCTACACTTTGGGATCAAAGTACATTGCTTACCTCCACAGTGATTCTTCATCCTGATGTGACTGGGCACAAACCATCATCCCAGCTTGTGTGGATGGGAAAATCAGGTAAGAAAAGGAACAATGGTAATATTTTTACTAATCAGAGCATAAGAAACTCCTCAGACATGAGCAGTGTAGCACAAATTCAATCTCTAAACAATAAAGCATTTACTGATTAAGCGTGGCAAATGTAAAGGGACAAAATGCACTCCAAGCTCCAGATTTATTCTTCTAGTAGCTTATTCTTTGTAGGAAACAGATGCTTATGTTGGGTATTTGTAAACAATTTATGCTAGTTTTAAGGCTCTTCTTACTGCTAAGGAGGAGAGGCAGTTAATGTAAAAGTAGCTCTAGCTTTTTAAAAATTGTTAATTATCCAATTACTGTGATCTTTATCTTAGTTTCCTAATTCATCCACTTTCCAAATCACATTTCTCACATTTTGGCCTGTTAAACTGTGGCTTGTTACTCTTTATTTTAATCAAATTAGATTTAAATATTAAAATAGCAACAATGGTGAATAAGCACGATTCTCTTAGGGCAGAAGAATTACCAATTTTAGTTTATATATCTAAAAAACAACAGGCTATTCATCTGTGAATATAGACAGAAGATAATTTGCTTTCAGCAACATAAACATGGAATGCTACAATGCTTAGAATTAATCATGTTCTTAAAAGCTTCCCTTCAGTAGATGATGATTTATACAGTAAGAGATTATAAAATTCTATGACACATTATGCAAGTAGGGAAGAACATATTTTAAAAGTATTATTTTGGAGTAGAAAGGAAGTTGTGACAAAGAGCAGAAAGAGTATGCAACAAAAACATAAAAGTAGGAAAGCAGAAGAGTCTAAGAACATGTTATTTCAAAAAGAACAAATAACATCTGATGCATCACTATACTTTTGCCATTTCTTCTCTAACATTATATAACTTCAAAATGATAAATTGTCCTTTTAACATCAGAGAAAAGTCTAGATTTCATACCACTGTGAGTAAAATACATTCTGCTTTAAATGACAAGAAGTGTCAAAACTGATTGGTTTTGCCTTTAAAGTCATGGCTTACAAAACAGCAAAAATATACATTTGTGAACAAAAAAGTTTTGCTGAGCACAGTCAGTAACTAGCTCTCCTCTCATCGATCAGTTGTCTTTTTTCACTAAGTACAAATAATTCTTTAAAACATACTTCTCATTTGGAAAAAATAAACCTTCTAAAATTCTCACACATTTTTTGTCCTTTTGCTTTCTTTTTAAAGATATTTTTTAAAGCTTTTTAGTAATCAGCAGGATCAGGAATACGAAAATCTTGTTTTTCAAAAAGAGGGGAACATTGAGGAGAAGAAGATCCAAATACTACGGTCTTTACATATGTCAAATATACTTTTTTTAAAACTTCCCTTCTCAATACTTTAGGGATTTCATCATTAGGGTACTGTCACAAGTGAATGACTGGGCTGAGTAAACAATCACTGGCAAAGGTACTGGCAACACAGGAAACACAACATAGGAAAAGTTTTAAGTATTTTACCAAGTAAATCACTTGTGTATTTCATCATTTAAAAATATAACCACAAAACTACACCAACCTTTTACTTATTAAAATTTTCCAGGTTGTGGTTTGACTCCACTGTTTGAACACCTTACTGCAAAACTAAGGTTTAGTGGAAAGTTCTAAGGCTTTTTATAGTTCAAAACACTCAAATAAAGTATATTGCTTATAGCACAGACAGAAATATACTACACAATCTCACCTATACCCAGAGAGTAACTTGGAAATGTTTCCTCAGGCAAGATTTGTATCAAAGACTTGTATGAACCTTGGAGAAGACTAGATCCAAACTTGTGACACATGATAATACTTCAGAAGAGCACTGCTTGTTTTGTTAGAATACAAATGCAAGAAAATAAATTAACAAAAAAATCCCTATACTTGAACATCAAATAAGTAGATGACTTTTCTAACCATCTCATGCTACATGATATTACAAATTCCTGCAATTCCAAGTTGTATTTTGTGAGGTAATTTAGAGGAAAAAAATTGTGCAGTGCAGATACAATATATTAATCCTAAATGATTTCACATTTAACAACCAGGGTCTGTCTTGCACACTGGCAAAGTATTGGCACATGCAGAGGTTCCTATAACCTTGCTGTTATCATTAATATTTTTTGAGTTTACTGAGTGAGATCATAAGCACATTTCTTCCTCAGAGGTGTTTCCTCTCATAACAAAAGTTCAATTAATTTTATTCAAGTATAGTTTTAGGGAAATGTTGGTTGTTTAAATTATTTCTGGTAGGAATCTTATACCAACTCAGCATTTTCCTAAATTACTAGAGTATTATATGTTTAATAATAGGACAAATTGCTATTAGAACAACACTCTAATGGGTTTTTGTGACCTGTAACTGGTGATTGATTGCCTAATTCATAGTACATTCTTTTCAGCTTAGACAACTGTAGGGATTTTACATCTGCAGAACTTCTTCATGCAATTGTAACACAAATTACATTCACCTGAGTTACCATAGGTTCTGTTTTTCAGAAAAAAAAAAATCTGTCCTACATGGTCAAAATATGGCCTATTTTAAAAATCAAACAGCTTTAGATCAAGCAAGTCTAGTATAAAGAGATCACGTGGCCAAAGAAGATAGAAAAACAACTGTGGAATTGACCTGAGACAGTGAAATGAAAGATGCTGCCCTTAAAATTACATACCTGGAATAAAGAGTTAAAAAAAAAAAAACTTCAGAGGAAAACTAAATCACAACTGTTCTATAAATTGCAAGAGTACATGCAAAAATTCTTTTATATCTAGGAAAAATAATATTCAACCAAATGCTGTGAATGAAAAGAAGATTTTACTAAGTTTTTACTCTATCTAGTAAGGTCTGTTTATATTACCATAGGGTTTTTTACAAAGAATACAGAAAAACAACTTTATACAAGTTAATCACTACAGTAGGCAAGAATTAATTTTGTTCTGAGCAACTCTGCTATAAAAAGATATTAGAATTAATTTCGATGATTAAAATCAGTCAGTCATTCTTATGTTTACCCTTTCATTAAACTGATATCATTACAATACAAGCCGTCTTATTTAATCATTTATGATGAAATAGAATGCTTACCCTAGCATCAGATTATTTTGTGTTCTAGAAGAAATAGGGGCACATCAGACAAACAAATTTAAGACTATTTAAGCACACAATTACACTTGCTATCGGCTATAGATTTTGTGAGAGTTCAGAAACTATTTTTATTCTATACTGTAAGACAAGCAAAACATGAAAAACTGCAGATTTTGCTTGTGATTCACAGATACCTATGAACAGAATTACAATCAGTAGTGGAAATACAAATCAGAGAGTCATATTGGTACTATTACTTGAATGATTTTTGTTTTCCCCTTACAAAAAGGGTCACTGCATATTTTGAAAATATAAGAACACTGAACTACTCCAACCATGAATTGAAATACATTTATTTTGACTAAAAGGAAAATCTATTGTATATTTACACTCTCTTGGATATAAAAATATGGAATGCTGCACAGGGATTATTAAAATACATTCTTAAGAACTTTGCTTATAGTTGAAAGCATTTTCATCCCTATTTTACCAAGCAAAAAGAACCCCTAATACAGAGTTTAATTCTAAATTTAAGCAAAACAGTTCACAAAACCTTGATTTCCTCACCAAGTATATAAGCAAATACTTCAACAGAACACCAATCCAATGTACTAAAGACAATTGTAATACACAAATGCTTACAGTCCGTGTGACATAAATCGTGCCAGTGACTAACCCAGAGCTTCCAGGACTCCCAGCTCCTCAAAGTCTGGTGGGGCCAGAGGAAGCCTTTGTGCCTGTATCTCCAAGAAGAGCCCACGAAGCAGGGATGATCTGAGAAAACTTACTTTCTGTCTTATAAGGAATGCCCAGCACAGCCTCACCTTGCCTGGGAGGCTGAGGAAGAACTAAGAATTCTGCTGACAGCTTGCAGGCTCCAAGCCCACAGCTCAGGAACCGAAGCTACGAACAGGTCTGGCAGGCAACAAAGCCACCAACTGCTGTGTAGGGTCAGGAATGACTGACAAAGGACACATAATACAGCTACATCCTAAAAGAGAAGATATATTGACTCTTTTTAGCTTCTTTTACCTACAATATCCTGAACTTCAGTCTATTTGTCAGCAACCAAGTACAGGGAACACAGAAAAAGTTCCACTGAGGATCTGCATGGAAAAAAAACCTATTGGGCAGGAAACAGAAAGCACAGAATTAAATTGAAGAGCACTGTGCTTTCCATTCACTCAATTTTCTGGTTCAGCATTCTCTACATAGATAATTTTAAACTAACCAAGAAAACCACTAATTTTCATAAGCTGAATTTTTATTTTTGTTTAAAGGGACAGGAGGAGGCAATAGAAAGCAAGCTTGTAGGTCAAGGTAAAAACAGGGAGATTACTTAGTAATTACCATTATGGGCAAAGCAGACTCACTTCACTCTTGAGAAACAGAGACAAACATTAAAACAACGCCTATCCTCCCCACATTTCCCAGGCTCAACCTCACTCTTTCATTCCAGACTCCTCTACCCACCCCAAGGTGGTACAAGGGGATGGAAGTTGCACACAGTACACACTGGCTTCTCTCCTCCACTCCTTCCTTCTCACAGTTTTATTCCACACTAGCATGGGTTCCCCACTGCAGTCCCTCAGACAATTTTCTCCAGCATGGGCTCTCCAGAGACTACAATTCCTGTGGAGGAAAATCTGTTTCAGCATGGACTCTCCTTTGGCTGCATTCCTTCTGAAGTATCTGCTCAAGCATGGATTCTCCACATGCTGCAGGGAAAAATGGGCCCTGATGCCTGGACCACCTCCTCTTCCTTCTCTGCTGTTTCCCACTCCTTTTATTCCCTCCTCCTTCACCTGTCTGATATTTTCTTGCATTTTCTTAAATGTGTTTTCACAGAGGCACTGACTTGGCTGGTGGGCTCAGTCCTGTTGTGTGGGGTGGGTCCATTGCAGAGCTGTGTGGAAGTTAGCTGTGTCAGGCAGGAGAGAGTCCCCGACCTCTTCCCACAGAGGACACACCTGCAGCCTCCCCATCCTGCTATCAAAACAAAAATATCCAAGTAGCAATTCATAGAAATACAGAGACATAAAATTTCCTTCAGAAGTTTACCTACTAGATAAAAATCAACTGACAACCTGAGTAAAATAGAAGCATATAATTCAAAATAATAGATGGGGTAAATAACAGGGATTAAAAATCAGAATGCAACAGATTACATCAATTGTATCAAACTCAGTAGAGTACAGGTATGAACTGGGAGTCTACAACCATCTATGAAATTTCTTAGTGAAACTAACTATTTCTATCAAATCTTTTCCATTGGCACAGTTTAGAAAGTTACTGCCAAAGAACTTCCTCCTGACTACCGATCATGGACTGAGCAATGCTTAAAAAGCCATCCTCTGGGCCAAGAATGCTATTGATGGATGCCTCACATGGAAATATTTACCAATGGGGATATTTAAACACGCAGTGCTCTCACACACAAATTGGAGGGTCCCCAGCGTTCCTCAGCAAAAAGTTTAGTAAATCAGATGTAATCCTGAGTCTCATCTCCTGTACTCACTTAGTCATTTTGGACAGCTTCTGGTTAAAAAACAAAAATCAGCAACAATTGGAATAGACCTAGTCAAGCAACTACATCCATTTAACCAGCCCATTTTAAAGAGCTAAGATTAATGTACTTTTAAAGTTATGTTTGTGTCATAAAGTATCTTAGAATTTCTTTAAAACAATAAGCCACTAACATACTTCACTTTGACACACACACCAAAAAAAACCTACAAAAACCCAGCCAAAAGCAAGAACAGCAACAAAAAATATCCACAAAAAACCAAAACCACATAACACACCATGACAGCTTTTTCATATTTCTCAAAAACATCCAGCTGTTCACAGAAACTAAAAATGCTAAATTTCAGCCAACCAATAATTTAAAGTTCAAATTATATAAAAACTGCACAATTCCAAGTTTATTTATAGTCAGAATACACTTTTTAAAAATCAAGCTGAAAGATATTGAAATTGAAACAAGAAAGTAATTTTATAATGCTAATGGGATCACATCAGATATAACTGACAATTTTCACAATAAGAATTCACTTTATCAATATAAACAGATTCACTGTTTATAGGTCAAGCGGTCCATATAATGGTAGAGCAGGAAGCTGTATAGGCAACTAGACAGTATTTCCTGAAATGCTTGTTACAGGGAATATGGAACAGCAGTTCCGTAAGAACTAGATGAAAAAAGAAAGCGTTGAAAGAAAAGTTGGAATAATGACTTCCAAAGCTATAAAAGAATATATTGAGATTAAAGGGGAAAAAAAAAAATCTCACCAGCCATTGAGATTAATATGTTATTTTTAAGACATGAAAGTCTTCATTGTGGCAACTAAAGCACCTATTTTTCCTGGAGGCTTAACAAGAGGCAATCATTTACAAGAGCACATCTCTCGAGATGTAAACTATTACAAATTTCACACTATATTGTGAAACTTACTTTCCCCTAGTATGTAAATACTGCCTACTGTGTAAATCGTGTTCCACACAATGATGTTAATTTCTTTTTTTTGTGTACATCAGTAGCATTTTGTTGTCTTTTTAAAACTCCTTAAAGTTTTCTCTCCAAAGTGATAGTTTTCAAAATGTATTACATAGACAGAACCAAAAATTGAAATTCTGTATCTTTTTGCTCCAAGACCTGCCAGATGTCAGTGCTGGTATTAACGGATTTTACAAAACTCTGAGCTTTTAATATTTTTATACTAAGAAATGTAAATCAGCTCAAGACAATGTCACTGCCAAGCACAGCTGAAGCCTTGCTGGAAAGGGTATAAATGCAAATGTAGACAAAGGCAAACCACCTTAAGCTTACATCAAAAAGTCTGTTGGAGCTCTGCTGACTGGAAAAGTGTTTTTAAAGGTCTAAAGTACTATCATATTAATTGTCCTTAAGTATTAAAATATATACTAAAGCAAAATCTTGATCTGAAAGCCACTTTAACTGTGTGAACTCCTGCAGATACACACCACATCCATTGGTACTGGCTAAAGTCAGACTCACTGTGCACGGGATAAAGTGAACCTGCACAGCAGCTGTGAGCACACAACTCACACATAGATTGAGCAGCCTATATATCACACTTTGTTTTGTTTTGTTTATGCCTGATACAACAAAGCACAGAACCCAAAAGTGACAGCATTTTTATGTTTAAAAGTCCCAGCACTTTCTGGCTTCTGGATACTTCCTTGCACACAACACACACAAACAATAGGCTTTTTGCAATTCCTTATCCCCTTATGTTTATTTTATGCATTGAATAGAGAAAGCTTAACGTATCTTTATTCAATGCATTTTCAAAAACTGAAAACAGGGGATTCTCCCGGAGCTCTCTCTCATTTAATCTACATTTCTCTTTGAAAGAGACAGATTATTTCTGATTTTTTTTCCAGGTAGTATACTAATTTCTATAAACCATATGCTTAAAAATGCATTTTGCAAGCCTTATGTTATTAGAATATTCAAGTTATTTGTTCTGTTTGTGCTTCAGACACACATTATGATCAAATATAGACAAAGTAGTCTAAATTCCATTAAGTAACGAAATATTTCCTACTCATTCAATGAGGATTAGATAAAGTATTTAGATTGCCTGCATGAATTCCAAGTTCTAAATATCTAAGCAGTTTCTCAGGACCTTAAAAAACACAAGTCAAACCATCAAACTTTACCCTCTTGAGAGCTTCCCATGCTTCTGCCATATTAACATAAGCGCAACCATTGCAACACTTAAGTACTTTTACAGCTAGCAGTTTAATATCACTCCCCTATCCACCCTGCCTAAGAACAACAAAAGTTATGACTGTGTTCTTTGGAGGGTCACTCCAGCAGCTGAGAAGTACTAAGATACAATGCTTAAAGACAGATTGGTCAAAACCTCCCTACCTCTGAAATCAGACTAAAAGTTTAGAAATGACAAAAATTTGCTATATTAGCATTACATATCACAGATTCTTTCTTGGCCTCTGATATTCTAGTTTTTTGAGAAGCTTTGGCACAAATTACAGCATAGCTGTAGGTATCAAAAGCTACATCTATTATAATTTCTTTATACAAAAAAAACAATTTTTCTTGAGAAATAACATCAAATAATATTACACCAGTATCACCTTGTACCAACACTGTCTCCATTAAATTAATTCAATCTCCAAAAAAGCTCAACTAACTTGCATATTCTAATTAATACCATGCTGAAAATAGTTAATGATGCTAAATTACAGCAATCTTTTTAAAAGGGTCAAATTTGTCGATCTGCCTTTAAGCGATAAACATCAGGCATGAAAATGAATTGGTTTTGAAGTAACACTAATTCTGAAAGGTCCCACTTAAGAAAATTATTTCCTTCCATAATTTTTTAATGTTTAATCAAGCCACCCAGTAGAAGATTATAACTGAATTGCAGTGTTGTATCTTTCTTCCTATTGCTCTGAGCAGAACGCCCATTTTCTTCCCTGAAGCTTGAAAAGTTCCTGCATCTCCACTAGGATCTACGTAGGCATGCAACAGAGTACAGCTGCTATGTTAACACCAGGTTGCTTCCTCACTGCTAAGAGATATTTTTATTAACATGTAATTTTATTCCCTCATATGTGTTCCCCCAATAGCAACTTCAATCTGTACAGATCAGCACCAGTAATTGCCAATTCCGCTAATGAACTAACGTGCTCTGGAATTTATGAGTGCTAGTTCATATACTGCCACTTCCAATAAATAGCTGTCTTAATGTGTCACTCCACTACCTGTTGAAATTCAAAAAGATAACCCAGTGGAAAAAAAAGATGAAATATATATTCAGCTATAATGAATGATCTGCAAAGTGGCATTACTTAAAATCGGTGTTATGTTTGTCAAATACAGATAGCTACACAGAATACGTGATTCTTCAATTTCTTAAACACCAAAAGGTAACTCTGCATTTATATATGGAATTATGAAGCCACTGAAGAGTATTTATCTTCCACTATTCCTTAACTATGAATTGCCATGCTAAAGGCAAAAGTGTTCATGCTGTCAACACAGCAGTAGAACACTGCCATTCTTTCTAGCAATATTAACACACTGCAACACAGAGTCAGTGGGTTTAATCGAGACAGAAAAGTTTCAAAAGAATATATTCCTTTTCAAATATTCAAAATTAAACAGCAGAACAAAAATGACTCGTGTAATTTTCATCTATAATCAGGAAAGCTGGCTGTTGTACGGGGGGAAAAAAAGTAGTTTTTAATGATAGAACAGAGAATCAGAGATGCACAAAGAATAGGTGCAAGAATGAAAGGTCTAATGCTAGTTGCCAGGAAAAGAACAAAGGACAGAAGCAATGAAAATTAACACGACTAGGAGTCATAGAAAGATGGCACATTTTATGCTTGTAAAGAGGTTAAAAACCCTCCACAAGAAGCAGCAGAGGAATACTGGAAAGGAAATTAATCACCTGCATTTCAGAACACAGTAAAGAGGATGTGCCACGTGTAGCATGGAGTTCACACAGATCAAGGAAGATAAAAAGAGGAATAAAGCAAAAGCACTCAGTGAACACTATCTATTCTGTATATCCTAAGGCAAGATTCTCTGGAAAACATAGTGTCATCATGTAATTAAAGATTGTATCACAAACTACACATGCAACACAGCTGTATTGAGGTTACCTGCATCATCTTAAATCAGAGCCTCTCAGATCATTTTAATGGCTTTTGCAAACAATATAAACACATGCAAATATTCCAGATGGATGCTGAATGTCATCTTTACTGCTGGGTAATCAGAGATCATAAATACATAGAACATGCTAACACAGTATGCTATTTCTCAAAAACTGAAAGGATGAATAAATTTTAGTATTTTCCTTAAGTTACAGCAACAAGCTTCTGCCACCTTTTCATCACACACAACATACACATGAAAAAAAATTGATAGAACATAGTTACAGCAGCAAGATATTGCACTTCTCACAAAAAATTATTAGTGCTCCCTTCCATGCACCAAGCAGGATTAATCATGTCTTCAGCAAGCAGAAAGTGTTTTTCTTTGGTGTCCAATTCATCTGTTGTACATAAAACTTCAGACATTACAGTTTTTATTCAAGTGTATTACCTATGACAACCTCACTAATAGTATTTTTCACCAAATATATAGCATCTATTTTAAAATCTATTCAACAAAAATTGTTTCTAGTTTTTAAGCAAAGAAGATGACCACATTATTTTAATTTTTTTTTAATATAAACAAAATAGTCAATTCTTATACTTACATGAAATGTAACCATGGGACAAGGTCATCCCTTCCTAAAGAGAATGGTCTCTGGTACAACAATAAGCACAAGTTCCAAAAATACTTTTACCTTTAAATTCTACTTTGAATGCCACAAAAAGAAAGCATATATTCACACACACCAACATGGAACAAACATTTTCTTATAGAAACAATCTTTCATAGAAGTTTAGTGAAAGAAATATGATTTATAAAAGAATAATCTCTTAACAGTAGAAAAAGAACTAAACAAAATCAGTATCTACTCTAAACTGTGAAGAGAGAAACAATATATTTATTATTTAAATGCAGCAAACAACTGCTCAGTAGACAATCCTTTGATAACAATTAAAGCCCCTTTACAGTAAATATGATTAAGTGGAGGATAATGTTTGTCCAGTAGAGGACAGAAGAACACCTCGGGTATTTATTTTAATACAGCAACATTTTCTTAGAGTGCTAAGGGGAGCCTTTCTCCACTGGTACAGGTAGTTCTTATTTCATTTGGGAGAGCATTCCAGGGAAAAAGTTAGTGGCATAATCAGGCATTCTAGCTGTAATCAGTTTGCCCCACATTTAAGTGAGTTTTACTTAAACACAGTGACATAAGGAATTTTCTCAAAAAAACACTGAAGTGGAATATCAATCATAATGCTGCTAGCACTGAAAATACATGTTTAACTGCTCCAAAATTTTAAAAGAAGGCAACACATAGTAAATAATTGACACATAGGGTGCAGGTTTTTTTCAAAAATGTTTTTAACCATGGCATTAGAACAGGATTTAAGCTCATGCAGTGTAAACAGCATGAAGCAATAAGGAAACAAGGCTTTTCTTTTCCTCTCCAGGCAACAGGATTATGAATGCATCTTATCTTCAGCCTTACCTTATAGAATTCTTTCCAGAAAAAAAAAAACTTCAGTTAATCTCTACAGAAAATATTCCCGTTCTAGAAAAAGAAAATGAGATGCTAAAATCACTCCAAGAGTTCAAATGAAAATACTGATTAACAGTTCAGCATTGCTGTATGTTATACTCTATAATATTCTTTAAGAAATGGTCATGAATAAATCAAGTCTGTTTTAGCCCATTCATGTTCTCAAAAGCTAGTCTCAGAATAAATAATACTACAAATAAATCCTTAGGTGTAAGTGAGCTTGTCTAAAGAAAAAGCCTAACGTTATTAAACTTATCATAAATATCTTGCCCCATTTCCATGAAGAAAACATGCATCTGTGTCCTGTACTGGACGACTTTGTCTGTCCTCCAGGTATGCCCAGAGGGCAATGTAGGCTATAATGACCCATCTGTTCACTACTGGCAAGTGGCAAACTTCTAATGAAGACAGATGTGGGTCACCCTGTACAAGAAGGCTGCAGGGTGCTAATGAATCCACCTAATGGTCACTACCTGCCTCTGCTGACTGATTGATGAGCAAAAGGGTTAAGCTTCAAAAGCGCAGACAACTATCTCAGGTAATCATTAGTCTTACTACGATATCTCTGTCACACTCCCTAATACACATACACTTACTTTAATGTTGTCTTCTCCCACTTAAAAAAAAAAAGCTTCTATTATTTTACTTTAGACAACATGAAATAATTTGAAAAGCTCAAAGAAAGATCTCATGAAAGATTCACCGCTGTTATTACCCAGAGAAATTCATAGGAATTTATAAACACATGACCTCTGACACTTAACAGTAAAACCAAAAATCTTTAAGGAAATAACTACTAGTTGCAAAACACTACAAGCATTCATACCTTCTAAGTACTACAATCTAACAGTAGAATATGAAAGAACTTTTTACAGTGAACTCCATTCACACAGACCTCAAGTTAATGCATTTTTTTTTTTAAATAACAGTTACCACTGAAGCAATTGAGGATTTGGCTCATTCTGTCAATTTCTACATTAAGGGGATGGCACCACAAAAGTCAGACTCTTGTGACAAAATATTGATGTAAATCCAACCATTCATCAATTCAAGTAGTGAGCAAGTGTCAGGAAGAGTTACAATGGCGAAACTCCAGAGAGTGAAGTTCTCTGGAAAAAAAGGAAAAGGAGGTGGGGGTGGGGGGAACCACAACCAAAACAAACAAAAACCACACACCACACCAAAACCAGACTATAGTGAAAAATGTTATGACTTTGAGCTAGTGTGGGGTGAAACCCAAGAGAACATTACCATCTGCCAGGATTCACCAGGATTTTGCTAATAACCAGCAGCAACAAAGCAAAGTCACAGCACTGTCCAAAAGTACAGACAAGTAATAAAGTGATTCGTAAGTTAAAACCAGAAGGAAGTATTTTCATGGAAAACCTTTTGAGGAGAAATGGCTCTCTTGCTTTCAGAATCAATTTCCTTCCAAAACACCACACAAGAATCTACCAATTTAATTTCTGATGTAACTCTACTAACAGGAGACAGGAAATACAAATTTACCAAGAGCTGGAAATCAGCCGCTGGAAAGATTTCTTACCAGATATACCAGATAATGGTATATTAAAAAACAATCCTGTAGTAACATTAAACCAGTCATACATTGCATCAATAGCTGGTCTTATAACAACAAGGAAGACAATATTTTATACTCTGCCATGCTCATGTGCTGAGTAAATTTTAACACACCCTGTAACCTCACTAGACTCCCACATTCTTAACTGTAAATTGAACATCAAGATCCAAGCACATTCATTTTGCAAGGCTCAATACATTCATACAGGGGAGGGGAAATCCTGGCATTTTAGGAAAAAATGTATTTGAGAAGTAAAGAGTATTGTTACATCCTTATCCTACACTAAACATAAAAGTGAAGTTTTGGCTTGGTAGAAGTCATAAATGTTTATCTAGGTCATAACCTAGTAAAAATTCTCAAAGTTTTGATAAACAAAATCTAACACTGAACAACTTGTAACTCCCAGGATAATAAGACGAAAACCAGACTTTTCAATTTTTTTAACAGAATTGGACATAGTTGTAAATCTGGTCTATGTGTTGAACTTGCTTTTCCATCCATATAAAACCAATGAGTTGGTGACACTCCAAAACTTACCTTGCATATAAGCAATGATTTCAAGTAAATATAATGAAATTTATGCCTACTCTGTGAGGGTATAAATTACAGTTTTGCCTAATAGATGCCAAGAGAGACTCCAGTGTAAGTTACCTTTTCAAACAGATTTAAATTCACAGATGATTTACTGTTGTTCCCAGAAGAGAAATTAAGCAGCCTCAGAATTTTGCCTGAGGCAACAGAAGCCTTCAAGATCCAGTAACTCCAATGTACATGAATCTGAGAATTCTATTTTGCAAGAAGCTACTAATATTACCTATGAGATAAAACCAACTATATATGGTGAATTCATTTATAACAGGTGACTTCACTGATTTATCCTATGAGAGCAAACTAAAAGTAGTCAGATAAGGAAGGGGGGAAAACACCAAAACAAAAGAAACCTCTGTGAGTAGGGGCACCAAACATAGGTGAAGAGTTGCAAAAACAGAGTAATTGTGTATTCATGGGATTATTCACAATTTCCCTGGCAAATAAAAACTATCACAGTCTAGAAAAATGTCCTTTAACATTTAAAAACAAACTCAAGTGTTAATATCATCATAAGAGCATGTGTGCAGTCCAAAGAGGACTGCTTTGTTTTTCATTTAGCTCACTTGCCATATGTGAACCTACAAGTCTTTAATGAGAAAACCTTATAATTCCAGTAAAATCTGGTTGTTAGGCACACATTAACCTGTGCTCTATTTTTCTCCATTATGTCCACTTTCCTTGAAATGTATAGTTACTATTGAGAAAGTATAGAACAGCTTTAAAAACTTACAGTCCACACAGAGAAGACATTCCTACGTGGTTGAAATTAAAGATGACAGCACATGGAAATCTACTACCAATTGGGTCCTCCAATCATCACACTTTTTTTTAAAATCCTCTGGCCAGAATCTCATTCCTCTACATACACATCTTTACTCATGCATCATTCCGTTTGCAGAAAAGACAGACTCCCAAGAAAAAGAAAAAAATGCTGTTGTGTACTTAAATAGTACAGCACAGTCATTAAAGAAGCACTGAAGGGTAGGGTTGCTTAGGGAACACTGACATTAATATTCACAGCTTCACCTGAAAACTGATTAAACTATGTAATTCTGACATAAAATATTATAGAAAGGACAACAGAAGAAAGACAGAAAACTGCCATGAACAAAACTTTTGAAACGTGTGGTCACATGTCAATCTGAAAAGAAGTGATGGTTCAAAGGACACAGCTAGTGATCAGCTAGTTACACATATGATGGGAGAAGGGAAAATACTCTTTCAAAATCTTACTTCATTTCCTTACATTCTATCCTGAACTCACATAGAAGTTGTTACATCTTTCCTACCCTCCTTTCTCAAAGATGCCCATCTTCACAGATCCATCAGGATATAGCAGATCATTAAATTGTGTCACAAATAGTGGTAGGTCCACAAGGTCCTGCTCTTTTTCCAACTATTTTAATTTGAGAAAATTAATCAGATATTTACCAGACTGTCCAAAGATACAATCGCCAACATAGAGTCAGTTGTATTGGAAGGAAAGCTGAAATCTCTGCCAGGCCAAAACTCTTCTTTTAATCTTGATGATAGATGGATTAGAAATCACATTATATTCTGTCTCTTTGCAGAAAACTTTTGCATAGTTGAAGATTACTACAGTAAGTTCCCCTTTATTCTTTACAGTAACTAATACAGATCATTCATTTTTTCTGTCTGGGAACACTCTCTAAATGTCTCATTACTCTTGTTATTTTCCTCTAAAATGGCTCTGACTGGCCTCCACGTTTTATACTTGAAATATGCTAGATACGACACCGTACTGCAGGTAAAGTTTGCTCTGTGTAGCACAGCTCACAAAAATTATTTCACATTTATTGCAGGACCAATTTCTATGTATACAACCTAACACAGCATCTGGCCATATTCCCTTTTTCACAACAATGTGACAGTTTTGACACACATACGGCTTAGAGATTGTTGTTTCTTGGCATTCTTCAAGGTATCTGGGACAAAGTTAGCTACAAGTCATCAGTATTAAGGAACAAATGAGAAACTGACTGCATTTCTCCCCACTGTACACATTTTTCTTTTACTACATTGGTAGCACTACCAACTGTAATCTGGGTCTCCAGTCCTTTCTCTGAAATTATTCAAGAAAATATTATTTTGCATTTGCTCAGTGAAAGTTATTACAAGAAGTATCTTTAAAAGCCCAAATGCCTTAAGATAAGGTATCATAGTGATACTGCTATAGATTAAAAACATCCAGTTCTATGGTCTTTTCACCACAAAATGGAAAGGTAGCAAATTCTAAAAAAATATCCAGATGAATATTTCACATTTTTAGTTCAACTTTTTTCTGAGATGGTATGAGCCCCTTGCTTCCTTTCTTACTTCCTAATAGGGAACCAGTCTACACATGCTTTTTAATTTATAAGCTATTTCATTAATTCCAAGGTGATAGTATATTAAGTACATATTTAACAATACAAAAAATTGGCTATAAATACATTAGGATCAACAAACTATTTACAGACTGATTTAAGTCCTCACAATAATCATGTGCATAACTTTCTCATTGCATAATGATTACTTTCTTGTAACGCAAAGGAATAAATATACCTCAAAAAATGCCAACATTAGTTATCTATTCAAGTTTGATTTACATTATATGTGTATCATATTAACATTTATTTTGCCAAACTCTACATGGAAATTCTCTGGTATGGCCAGCATTGGTGCCATGGTTTTAGTGTATATATTCTTAGAGCTGCAAAATACATTAAGGCACATTCATAAACTATTTCAGAAAAAATTAAAATCCCTTTTACTTTTTTTTTTTAAAGTTTTTCCTTTGTACTGTCGATGTATTAAAGAAAATATCTGTTGTCTGCTCTTTTTAAATACATCTACTTTTCAGGACATTATTGTGAGCACAGAGAGCTTGACAAAGTAAGAACGTGAACGGACAGAAGTCACTGTAAAGTGTTCTCTAGTTTGTGTTTGCCTGATTTTATTATCCTTTCACTTTAAATATAAACAAAATGAAATTTGCAAGTCCATCCATACTTTGAGAGATTTTTTTTCCCAGCACTTTCAGTGAGACTTTTACAAGTTTACCAGTTGTACCTCACCAACAGTACTACTCTATTCTGCATCTGCTTTAGCTAAAAAAGATACAGTTTCTTACAAAATTTGATTTTTTTTTTTACCTTAAGAATGCTGCAGGGGGAAGGAAGCAGGGGAAGAGAAGTAGTTCACAATTAAACAAGTCTATCATAAAAAGTTATAGCTAACAGAAATCACATTCTAAAATCAGGAACCAATCCTGCAAACTTCACTGCCTCCTTTTATTTGTTACTCATTTAGTTACTTATATAAATTTATTCATAAAAAAAGAGGGAAAACAATTACTGACCATAAAAAAAACCCTAAAATGCACTATACAGGTATTACACCAAAACCAAACATTGTAATCTCTGAAAAAACTAATTCAAGCGCATCTTAGGAAAAAATATCCAAATATTTTAAGACATCAAAACCTCAAGAAGGTAATTTCAGACACTCTTGTCTTTTCCAGAAGGGACACTATGACACATAGACAGTTACAGCTGCACATTTTAACATTTGTGAATCTAAGTTAGAATGAACTGATGATTAAAAACACTGAAATTTGCACCCTGGTCTTTAGAGGAAAAAAATGGATATGCTTTTAGGTTTAGGCATCAATTCATCCTTTGTCGGTAATTTTTAACCTGTTAGTCAGTCTTAATCAAATTTGACTAAGAACTTGCAGACTTGTTGACATTAAATTAAAGTTTTGAGAAAAAGAGGACTGTGGAAACATATTGCTCTGATCAACAGGCTGCATCATAAGCTCAAGTCTTAGCAGAAATCTGTGGATCTGCAGCAAAGTGCTAGGAATGCCTTTAGAATAGAAAAAGCATAAATTAGCATATAATCTTTCCTGGGCACCAGCAAATCCAATCCCAAAGCCCAGGGTTAAGTTTGGTTCCAAGAATAAGGTTTCCAGTTCTTGCATTCAATCCCAAAGCACATGGCTGAGTTCAGCCAAGTGTTCCCATGACTATTTCCCACACACTCGTTTGAACTGTGGGTGTCACCCTACTTAAGGGCAAAAAAGCTGGTTTTTACCTGGTCAGTTGCACTTTCCATACCATGAGGAACCGAGATCTTTTTAGGTTAATTACAACACACTGTTCATCAACTTCAATTACTGCGATGTACTCCCAGCTTTAATTCTCATTTAACACATTTTCTCTGATAATTTTTCTTATAATAAATTTGTATGCATTAGCACATAACAAAAACCTGAAAAGAATGTTGTACTCAGACATTTTGCGTAATTTGAAAACATGAGGCCACATTTATTCATCAATTCTTTATTGAAATTTAAAGCTAGATAGGTAATAAAACCCCACACACCCTCTGCCTCTACCAACACGCAATAACAAATATCTCTTTTTTTATCACTTCCTGCCTACAAGGACAAGTTTTCCCCTCCTTCATGAATCTAATCTAGTTTTCTGCATTGCTTCTTCCTTAGTAAAAGGAGTGCTAGGCCACCTCAGCTCTTCTCTTCTATCTCCTTTCTTGCGTACCCCGTTACATCACCACCTCCATTTTCCTCTTATGCCACAGGCAGTTTACACACCCAAGGAATACTGAACTAGTTTATTAGGAGTTAGACAATGCAGCATAAAAGAGTCAAGAAGGTAAAACCTTACAATTAGACCCTTAGCATGGCACACCTCTGACCACGTGCCAAGAGAACCACTGCCTCCCCCTAGTGCAGTTCCCCCACTCACGTCACCGCTCGGTCCTTCAGTCTCTATGTGAGATAAGGTAGTAACTTTCTCATTAATTATCACCTGAGAATATTTCAAATAAAAAAACATTGTTCACAGGGTATATTTGAAATACATACTTTTTATTTCACAAGATCTCAGACAGCTTTTGTAAGTTTATGCCATATTAATACAAGTAGTTTCAGGATTCTTTGTATAGCAATACAAACAATCTCAGTTATAATAGCCTTCAGTTGCACAGTTGTCTGCCAAAAATAGTCCTTTTTCCTCAGTTTTGCATCCACATAAAAAGGTTTTCAAAATCCACACGTCCCACAGCTATATTTAAGTTAATTGATCTATAAGAAAATTAATTTTATGCATGCGAAAAGTTATTTGCAGATTTTTCTCAAAACTATAAACATTTCTGTCCTTTGAACCAGTAATATCAGTTACTTGTTTAATGAAGCCCTCTTAGCTACTTCTAGTGTTCAACTTTCAAAAAAAAATGCTTGGTGTTCTAGCACTTATCACCTTAAGCTAGCAGTATCTATCCAATTTACCTTACAATTCTTTATAGAGACGCTGAGTAAAAGTAGAAAAACTAAAAAAGTACTGATGCCTTAAGTATTAGTTTTCAGATTTTTCTAATCCTGCACTGTACTAATGTAATTCTGAACTCCATATTATGTGCTGAGCAAGCTCTCTTCACATTCTCGTCAGACAAAACAATCCCTTCTAGGCCTGGGAACCAACATCACCATCCTAGGCTTAAGTACAAACAAAAGTGAATTGGGAGGGGGATGAATGGGGGAATATTACTTCATTACCTGGAACTATAATTGGACAATTAACCCCTGATATGCAAACGCACCAAACTTATATCTGTGGGGAAAACTCATGACCAGAGCCCTTCTGAGGTCCATCTTGGGTCCAGCCTAGCTGAAGCTTCGGCCTCAGCCAGGCTCTGCACTGCCCAAGGTGTACCTGTTGAAGATCTTCAACAAATTCCTACCTTTATTCAATTACTTTGCGTAGTCTCTGTTTCAGGTACTCCTGTTTTAGGCATCAGTACAAAGACAAGAAGTTTTACACTTAAAACACCTTTTGCTGAAAACATGGAAAACTCAGTCAAAAGAGAAAATACAGTTGGATGTAGTGAAGTATTAATTTTGAAATTTTTTTAACTGCAATCTTTAAAAATATAAATATACAAAGAAAAATTAAAAATAAAGTATTTTTATATAAGAAAAAGAGTACAGAGGAGCTAACGCAGTTGCTTGAAGCTTAAGTCTTCTCTCTGTATGCATGCCTAAAATCTCCAGAATTCTGCCATGTAAGGTAAGCCCTCTGAAACACTTCATTTGTTCAGTTTAAAACATAAAGCCAAAGAACAGCACAAGTAACTTATTCTAATTATATTTTTATGTATATTTATCACATCTTGATGAATTCTGAGAGAAGCTACAAGTCATTTGATTACAATTTTGACATATTTCAAAAGTGTGTGAAAATACGGAGTCACACAATGTGTAAGGTTGGAGGGGACCACAGTGAGTGGGTGACATTGGGTCGTCTGGTCCAACCTCCCTGCTCAGACAGGGTCATCCCAGAGCATGTGGCACAGGATTGCATCCAGACTGTTCTTGAATATCTTGGAGACTTCAAAACCTCTCTGGACAATCTGTTCCAGCTTCACAATTTCTAAGTATAAAAAGCTTATGTTCTTGAATTATTTCACAGGATTTACACTGAAGTAGGAGAGGAGAAAAAAAAAAGCTTATCAATTTTCATTCTTAACTAGTTGGGGTTTTCTTTCCACTTTCAATATAAATTGCAGGGATTTTTCATCCTCTTATAAAAGCCTTACACCTGGAATCTGGGAATAAATTAGTTTTCAAATAGTAGAAAAAAGCTGAAGTGCCATTACCTCCTCTTCTTCCTGTAATTCTATTACTGTGGGATGAAGAGGTCATATTTTTTCTTGCCTCATTTTTTCTTGCTGTTGACTTTTTCATAATGCAGTGTAGTTTCCCTTTAGAAAGTTAAAGGAAAGATTTATGGGTCTTCATTTTTAAATGCTTATCTAAATACATTTAGTGGAAGCCTATTCTATTACAAACAGCTGCTGTTTGCAATAACTAATGAAAGCCAAGATTACTCACTGAGGGGAAGGGTCCCACAATATTGTACAATTATGCAGTAAACCCAAAGAAGCAACAGAAATCTTGTTTCAAAAATGGGAAAGTCATGTAGTTATTATTACAGCATGATTCTAACAACCACCTAATGGAGGGGAAAAAAAGCTTTCAGAAAAGGCGTACAATTTTTCAGATGTTACCCTAATACATGCCAAACAAAGCTCCAGGTGAGTTATGATTCTTTAACTCTAATTATGAGACTCAACACTGTAATTAGCCAAAATAAGTCTAGCTACATCACAAATTTTTAAAACTCTCTTGGTAGATGCACTTCTCAAGAGAGCCCTTTTACTACTAATTTTAGGGAAAAAAAATCTTCAAAGGAAATCGCTTTAAATACTCTAGTAGTTTTTATGACCACTTCACATAAGTCTGGCCAAGACACTGGGAAGGATCTAAACCATGACAGATGCTTGCACAGCAAATTAAGACCAACCAGCCTACAGATAACACAAGCTGAAGCTCACTGTAAAAGTTTCTCTTTCCAACTTCTAAAGAATTTACAGTTGCAATCAGAACACTCAGACCAAACCAGTTGCTTACTTAAGTATACCAATAGAGGTAATCCTTATTTTTAAGTTTATTCAAAAGTTCCATAGAGCCAAGCCTCTGAAACACACGCTCAAGCATAAACATCACCACTTATTAATATTACATTTTAAAAAAAGCACCTACAAGGTTTAAGACCCTGTAACAGGAATAAGACAATTTAGGCACTGAAGATCAGAACCACAAAGATGCAAAGTGGCAGTGCTCTGCAGTCACAGACCTGGGATTTACACTGAAGTGCCATTTATAACAAACACAGGAGCGTTATTTACCTACGAACACAACCAACATCAGGCAGCAAATGGTCATTTTGCCGCTTCAACCAACCAGCAGAGTCACTGAACGAGATTCTAAAACCTGTTTTTTCCCGAACTTTTCAAACTAGCTTCCTTTTTCACTTTCAGGTTGAGAATAGGATGCACAATCTGAAACTGGAAGTCTTTTTTTGTTGTTGTTGCTTTTGAAAGAAATTAGAGCCAGTCGTTTAGAGTTGTAAGACACACTGAGGAGGAAGCAGTGGTCATACATTTTCTAGTATCTTAATAACCACTCACAGAGCAGTGGAAATATATAATCTAGAGTACCTTAATGAGCACCTCTACAGGAAGTTACAGACATAGATGAGATGCCTTCCTCTTAACACAAGGCTATAAGCTCAACTGGGAAAGACACTTTTACATCCCTTTTAACCATGAACAATTTGGCAGTCAAGAGAAGGGGCTAAAGTAAGGATTAGTTAAATGAGGATTAATTTTACTATTTGCCTTCCACACTTCTCTCAGGATCTTAAATTCTACCTTCACTTTGAGCTTTACATCCCTAAAGAATTTGTTCTTTTTCATCAGTAACAAGCCCAGCAGGGTATCCCTCCTAGCTGACTCACTTGGGGATCTGTTTGACTCTATCCCATAGGGCTGAATGGCCAAGAGGCTCAGGAGAGCTGAGCTGATTGATATTCAGGAACACTCTCCTCAAAGCACATTCTAATGTGCAAAAAGGCTATCAAGTGTGGCAGAAGACCAGCCTAGATGAGTCAAAAGCTCAACTAAGTTACTGAAAGTAGATGATATTTTTTACAAGCCGTCAAGTATAAAGTAAATTGGCTTTCAGCAAAGGAAACCTTTAAAAATGTGTTCACTGCTCTGAAACCATGGCAAAATTAATAATTGTGAGGCTTACATTTCCAGTGAAACAGAAATGAAACAGAAGCAGAAATGTCTGCACATATGAGAAGAAAGTCTTCATGAAGTATAAGAGCTCAGAAACAGCAAACAAGCCTGACTGCTGCAAACCAAAAGGCTAAAAGCATAAGACAATCAACATATATTAGCACAATGCAAATAAAACCAAAAAATATAACAAACTAATTCTGAAGAATAAATACCTTAATTTTGGAATAAACAGATTAAAAAAATATCCTGGCATATGGCTATTTACTAAATTATGTCATATTGTCTGGACCTTGCCCATTTTGAGATGTAAACTCACACCTTTTTCCAGTTAAATGATCAAAATGTGTTACTTTATATTTCAGAGGAGAATAAGTAACAGAAAGAAACAGGAAGGAAAAAATAAATTTGTCAGAGAATTTTGCAATTTCTTGGCCACGTTTGTGCACTATCTACAAAGTACAGCTAAAATATAGAATAGCTACCAGCCCAAATCATTGGATAAACATCACTCAGATGCTCCTAGCCAATCTTATTCCTAGGGCTGTCTGTTTGGGGGCTTTTTTTGCTAGTTACACCATAATTACAATATAAACCACACAGCAGTTTAATTTTATTTCTTTGTGAAGGTCTTTGAGCAGGTTTTCCCCTCATTTTCTCCCTCACACATCTTCACCCTCAACCCCCTCGGCCGCACTGTTCTCTACAAACAAATAGCAGTTGAGAACAATTCTCTAATATTATCAAACAATTCTCTAATACTCTCAGTTTGTTTCACTAACAGCATTGTGATAGGTAATGCTGAAAACACAGAGAACAGTAGCTCCAGTTATTAGCTAAAAGGGCTTTGAGGATTCACAACTACAGTGTTGTCCAGCAGGGAAGCAGTTTGTGATTCCAGACAGTATATTTCAATTTAGAAACAAAAATTTTTTTTAAATGTTTTCTTATTTAATCAAGTTAGATTTTTCATTTTATTTCTTATTCAGAGCTGCTTTTCAAGTCATACACAACACCTTGAGCAGAGCACAGATATGTCTCCCAGAGATGCAGTGATGATTGTAATAGAAAAAAAAAAGCACGCACTTATAAATTAGCTTCAAACTACATAGATCAGAATGCATAAAGATGACAAATGTAACAAAATTCAGGTTATCATTGTCCACATCAAGCAGTCAAGACCTCAGAACTAGAAACCTGCTCAATGGACCACTCATCTGTCCAACTACACTTTCTGCACACACCTGCATAGTCATCTTTCAAGCTGTCCAACACACACCCAGCTATGGTCCACTCGACAGAAGCTGTGGAAGTTAGACCAGCAGAAACAGTTTCTTTTAGTGTGAGGTATATACAAAGTGTGCCATTTTTTTATGTTCATCTTGTTCCCTGTGTTTATGTCATACTTTCCCCTCCCCAATTTGGAGGCTGATTTGCTGGTTTCCAACACAGATACATTTCTATAGTAGCCATGAGCTGGAAATGGCTGAATGAAATGCAATAAGCTGGATAGGACACACCTACCTTGACTCACAAAGATCTGTACAAATATTTCCCTTTCCTTCATTACTAGCTTTTCAGCTCCACATTCAACTCTACACACACACACATATATATATATATACAAAATTCACTGGCCTGTAGACAGAAAGAAAACAACTAGCTCAGCAAATACATTACATATCTAAAATTTCACTCACTAATTCTAAGTCCATCAAAACAATTCACAGCAAGTTTTACTTGCTTTCTAACAAATCTGATACATTGATTGCAGAGAGAACATTCTCATTCACATGTTGGGAATAAGACTGGCTATCAAAGAGTATTATCTTTCTAGTATTTTGGGGGAAGAAAAACCCACTTGGCTACCAGAACAGACTATGCATCAAGGATCAGCATGCATGTTTCTATAATTCAATAATTTTAGCATTGAAGTCAGTCCCATCTCAGGAAAACAATTCAGTCATATTCATTATGCATAAATGACTTCAGGATCCTGAAAATCAGTGTCTTCATCAGATTATATTCCATTTTTTACTGATATAGCATCGCTATATCCAGCATATACGTTCTAAAAATCTCACAATAAAAAAAATTTTTTTAAGGCTTACATGTTTCTTTCTTAACATGTTACTGTTTCCTTGTAAGAAAGAAAAAAAGAAAAGCAAAACAAAGAAAAGCATAAATAATTTCCTTGCTAATACAATTCCTCCTCCTTCACCATTTAAAGAAGTTTAAGATGATCATTATTATAAAGGAAGGATGAGAGCTAAACTGAATTTTCAGAGTAAAAGGGTGACAGCACCATCAAGTGGTTCTGTAAGGCAGTATTTACTAGTGGCTTAATGCATGGGAGAATAAGAGAGATTATTGTTCAGATACATACAAAAGATTATTTTTAAAATTTCTTTTAATTGTAACAGATTAGATCCTGTAGAAATCTGATTTATTTTGAAGTCTATAATAAGGATAAGCATATTGAATTCTTTATATTGTTACTTCTGTGAAATTACTTACATTTGATTACAGTACTAACAAAGGAATAGCATGATATTACTATTAATGGAACTGAACCTTTCTCACTGCAGGAAAAGTCTTGTACATTCTGACCACACTGACGGGGGTCTTGAAGAGTTGGATGGTGCTGCTCTCCAACAGATTCTCCATGGCCAGGGAAAACGTTGAGCAGATAGAAACCTCACATCAGTTAAAGCTAATTTCTTTGGCAGCTAAAAATGTGAAACGAACACCAAACTGAATCCCACCCAGAGAGGTGTCAGCTCTGAGAAAAAAGTAGTCACTTGTGTGCCTCAAGGAATGAGATTAAATCACTAACAGTAAACTTTAAAAATATAAAGCCCTGCTATAGAGAATAAAACGTGCAGATTGCCATCTCACCAAGAGATTATTTGTCTGCATACCCACGATACCTGTACCTTTTGCTTCTCTCTTCTGGGGGCAACACTTGATAATGAACTTGACATTGGACAAGAGCAGTACATTCAGAAATATACCCTAAATACAGTAAACACTTCTAATATCGTACTATTAGTTTCCATAATAATAAAAAGTATTTATTTCCACAAGGTATAAAGCCTTCTATGTTTTGCAAATCTAAATTTAAAAAAACACCAAACAAAACTCAAGTCAAACATAGTCATTCTCTCATTTTATGCAGATGCTACTTTTTTATCTATGTACCCTATCACAGAGCAGTAAGCCTTCTATGACTGAACAAAAAAACCCAACATTTTGAAATTACGAGCAATTTAAAATATCACAGCTGACCGCACTGAAGAATGTGGATTTTCTGATTAAAACCTGAAATACTGAACAAAACATTAGAAGTCATCTCTGCTTTTAAAAATCTAGCCTCACTATATATTCTTAAGGAAATTTATTTATTTGAATCCCTTGCTAATTCAAATGAGCATATGCTTCCAAATAAAAATAACATGAAAGAAAACTGCCATATAAATATGTCATCCAATCAGATGTCGGGCATTTCTAGCCATATTCTAACATCTACAGAAGAATGCTTAGCACATTCTTACTCTACACTTCCTCTACAATTGAAAAAATTACTTTAAAAGATAAAGAGATAAAAGATACAGAAAAAGATAATAATCATTTGTCTACTTAAATTTATGTATGTAATTGAGTAACTTAGGCTGAAATCTGTGCTTGCTACTCCCTAGAAAGCTATACATACATATATATAAAAACACACACTATTATTTAACATTTAAATACTCAGAAGATCCTAGGCATCTCACAATCTCTATACTGAAGAGTCCAAAGCCTGTATGATATTTTATAAGGCATGATGCAGAAAAAGAGAACAGAGATTTAAAGGTAAGAAACAAATGGGTTACAGTAATTAGATCATATGGTTTCTCAGTTACAGTTTTGCACATAATGATGACTCCATTAAAGTAAAATTTTATGGCATAGTAACTCAATTCTCGAAGGTAAAAAAAAAAAGGAGTATATTCTTAAAAGATCTGCTTGAGGAAAGATGGCAGTTTGATAACTTTTTCTAAATGGCACACAGTAAATTATATTTTTGCATATGAAATAATGTTCTTAACAAGTAAAATGTAATACAGTTTAAATGCATCAAATCAGAAGTTGAAATTTTTCAAAGAATATTTTCTAAAGTAATGACATCAACTTCTTTCTAAAGTCATTAAAGTTCTTTTTTTTTCTTTGCCCTTGAAGACAGGTATGATGTCATATGAAAATCTAAGAAACAAGAACTATTGATAGTTCCCAGCAAAAAACATGCATGAATTGTTAGTGTGATTGTGTATGCATCTGGATTAAGAGACCACACAATATCAGGTTCCAAAAGGACAAATATGGCAAAACCCAGCAAATCGTTAAGTTCAGGGATAGTTTTAGTGACAAAACAGTTAGTTATTGAACTCATTTGTGAAAAAAATCTGTATTTGATCTAAAATATTCAAACAACTCCACTGCAAATTATATCTAAAGGCACACAGGTTACTGAACTGTAACTATGAGGTTCTAAACATTTCTAAACTATATGAATGTAATTTTACTATACACCTTCATTTTAAATTGCCAAGAAGCATTCATAAAGAATTAATATCTTATTCTGTTCAATGATACTAGCAGTGAAATAGTAGTGACAATACCACAATGATACAGTACTAGTGATGTTACTACCAGTAAATTGATATACTAGAGTGAAACAAATTTAACCATAATAAAGTGTAGTTTCTGAAATAGGGAAATTCATTATCTAGATATTTATACATTTATTTATATAAGTGACTTATGGTCAACAGAAATGTGACAGTAATACATCGCATTTCTAGTTATTAAAGCTACTCAATTGTAAACATGGTCCAGTTCAGTACACTTTTGCTAACTCAAAAACAATAGAAGTGTTGTCTTATATACACATCTTTACAATCTGCAGTAAAAGCAATATAAATTGACTGTTACTTAACTTATTAACCTGTACATTATTCAGGTAAAGTATCCTATCTGTAATGGAATTAAAAATCTTTTTTAAAATATGGACAAAGACTGAAGAATATATTGATGCATTCTTAATAACTCTAAATCATCCAGCTCTTTATCCCAAGAAGTGTTGACAATACCAACTTCAAGGTCATTGTCAACTTGGTAAGTCATTAGCAAATAAAATATGGTTTAATTGGAGCAAACTCAGCAAGGAGCTGCATTATTTTAAGTGAACACTGCAATATAACTTGAAGAAGAATTACTAATCGCCACTCCCGTTGACAATGAAATGGATGAAGAAGGTGCTTTGTAACTTTTTTCTATGACTTTCCCGTAATTAAATATGGAAATAGATTCTGTGAAGAATTAAAAGTCCCTGAGAGCATTAATTCAGGCACTAATGGACTGCCTTCCAGTGTTACAGCACACAGGTAGCTCCCAGCATGTTGCCTGCATTAGCCAATGTATCAGTGTCAGACCCCAGCAGTACCTTTTAGTTTGAATACCCAGCCTTGTAAAGTAGATTTAGGCTGATTGCACATGCTGCTTTAAAAGGATGTGTTTTTCATATTCTCAAAAACTACCTGAAACTATAAGTTTATTGATGAAACAGCTGGAGTGAGACCCGAAATACCACTGCCTGAAGATGTATGCAGATGTATTACCTACATACAGTGATTACGTAGCCTTTAATAGCCACCTCAATAACCTCTAGCACAACAATTGTCACTGGTTTGTTTTTAATACTTTTTTTAATAAAACACCTTTCAAAAAATAACCTCATTTCCATGATCTTCACCTTTCCCAGCACAATATATCACATACTCCCTAACACAATCATGCCATCGAGGGTTATAACATTCAAAAGCAGGCAGTGCCTCTCAGCACAGACCTTTTAACGATGCTGCTTTGTTCACACACTCTGTTTTCTCAGTATGCCACAGAATTATTCACTTTCTCCAGCTCTCATTCCCAACTATATTTTATGGGCAAGCAGCCCTAAATCTGCAGAGCTCCCTGGGTCCCAGCCTGATACCCCAGTCCTTACACATTTTTAAAGGAACTGCCAATCTTATCAGAGCACAGTAATATTCCCATAAGAGCAAGTAAAAATGAACAGCTGGTTTGGGGTTTTTTTAAACTAATTCTGTGATATTTATAGAGTGCATATGTTATAATGCAAATATTTTAGCTATTTAAAAATAGGATTTTAATTTTCCTTTTTTCTAAGCGAAGGCTTTGCAGACATTTCTCTGTACCAGAGGGCCTTGCTTAGTAACATAATGCAAATTTTTTGCTCTTCCTTGGCACTGTATGTGGGCACCAATCCACTAAAGCACTTCTGTATGTCCATACCTTAAAATATGTAAGCAGTCCTAGTGCAGCCAAATGCAACAGCTAAGTATGTATTTAACTGTTAACATCTAAGTGCTTTGCTGGACTTAGGCCTACATTTGTTTGACAGTAAAAATGTGCTTTGGGAATTCACGGCTTATCAAAAATATGTGCTCATAGTAAGAAAAAAGCAGCAACTTGGGGACTCTTAGACAAGTGGATTAGGTTTGGAAGGCACAATGAAGGAGCTCTGAGCCAAAAATAGTGGTTGTGTAAAGTAAAAGTAAGGATTCAACCCAGCAACACATACTGTCACTTCTCCAGGGAAAAGATAAGGCCAAAATAGCTGTTGCAAGTGTTAGAAAAACACTCAAAATACTTTATTAGTCACTTATGAACTTATTTATTGCACCTGCTTTTCATGTTGTTTCTTGTTGCACTATTATACTTTAACTGTGAAAACTCATTAAATTATTAAAGTTTATGGACTGCTTTTATTTAACCAAATTTATATTAAACAAATAAAAATTTATAATAGGGTATGCTTTGCTAACAAGAAAGCACTATCAAAACCCCCAGAAAACAGAATTGTTTTCAGAGTATTTGAAAGCCCGTTCTCTCCTGAGGGTCATAACACTTTAGTTTTGTGTGTTCTGATATATATGAGCAATAGTAGCCATCAAGTGTATTTTCACACAAAGTATTAACTGAGCCCATTGATTCTGTAATAAGTTTCAAGAAAAACATGCACCTACAGCAAGTTTTCTGCTGAGAAGTATAACAACCTTACAAACAAGTCCTTAGAAATAATGAAAAATTAACTAATTCTAAGGGAACCAAGAAGATGACAAGACTCAGGCATGATTATCTCTACCCACACTAGAATCAGAAACATATCAAGAAAAATAAACCTTTTTAAAACCAACAGATACAGAAGGTTCAACACACAGACTCCAATGAATCATTTAAATATTTTCCCTTCTACCCTCAGTTATGCTACTTTAAAAGTAAAACCTTCAACTAGAACAGTACTTGTATCCGCAGCCTGACTAAAAGAGGGCAATGAATCTGAAATGCCAAAAAACCCACAAAATATACAAACAGAACCCAAGAGGAATTAGACAAGAAGCACAGGCAAATCAAAACTATGCTAAAACATTTCAACAACCTATTCATAAGAAAGAACAGTAGTTAGAGAAAGGTCAATGACTGCTGAGATAATCTACAGTAAGGACTTAGAAAAGTATTGAGCCACTTAAACCCTTTGGTCTGGTTATGAGTAAGTTCCATAAATAGAAACTAATAGAGTCTTAAAAGATTACCATCTTTTTCCATGAAGGTGTTCATTATTTCCCTTAAGAGACAGAAACAAAAATCCTCTTTGCCCTCAAAAGTCTTATTTTAAAAAAAAAAAATTCAAGACACAAATATTGTAGGTAAATTAAAATTAAAATCCTTAAAGAGCTTTATTATTTTATCCTTTTATGCAGGATGACTACATCAGAAGGAGCCAAACTTCTTTAAATACCACCGTTCTAGAAAATAAATCAAATTAAAGCTATCATGGTGACAGATCAAGAAACCTTAGAGTCTCTATGACCTCTGATCCAACAGAGGTTTCCTGCTCTCCTTACAGTTCTTTGAAGCTCCATTGTACCAATATTGAGCAACATTTCTTCTATAACAACAACAACATTTACAAAAGAATTTGCATTCATACAGAACTCTCCACCAAAGAGTTCTGAAATTATTGTGCACTCACACAAACCAGAATACAGAAGAAAATACTCCAGTTCTTAGATTTTTAACAGTGATAAAATGGTCAGCATTCCTGTTTTAAATTCTCATGAAAAGCTGTCTTTTAACATCACCAGTTAAACCTAGATTTCAAAACTTGTTTTTGAATAAATTATGCAAAAGAAACACAAACTTGCAATAAAAAATTCAGTTGCACATTCTTATAAGTTCCCTCGACCTTTTGTCTCTCCTTTTCTAGAAGATGAAGCATATGGATGGCTTAAATACTATGTGAAATTGTCCAAATCCAGAGATCACTGCAGACCAAAATTCTCACATTCCCAACCACGTTTGCAGTATTCCATTGCTTTAACGCCAGGGGCCAACTAAGTACCACAGAGCCACTCACTGACTCCCCCACCAGCGGGATAGGGGAGAGAACTGGAAAAGTGAGAAGACCTGAGGGTTGAGATCAAGACGGTTTAGTAGGGAAAGCAAAACATGGAATTCGTTCACTGCTTCCCAAGGACAGACAGGTGTTAGGCGACCTCCAGGAGAGCAGGACCCCACCACACACAACAGCGAGTTGGGAAGACAAACGGTATCACTCCAAAAGTCCCCCAGATGCACATACTGAGCATGATGCCATATGGTATGGAATATCCCTTTGGGCAGTCAGGGTCAGCTGTCCCAGCTGGGTCCCCCCAACTCTTTGTGCCACCACCCCNGCCCCCCCCCCCCCCCCGCCTCTTCACAAGCAGGGTGATGAGAGGCAGGAAAGGCCTTGGCACAATGCAAGCTCTGCTCAGCAATAATTAAAATATTCCTGCTTGTACATTTGATTACTCAAAGACTATTCATTTTGCTTATTCAGTGTTGAGAAAACGTCATGCCTTTTGATGTATTTGTGCAATAGCGCTCACAGAAAACAAAAATGGAGAATACTGAAGCACTGGCATGAAATCCTTAGAAACAGTTGTGATCTGGGTCTCTACATGGCTCTGCTGCCCTCTAATGCATTTCTCGGAAAAAGAGTAACCAAAGAGAAGGAATTCCTTATTCTCTTCTTTATTTTGCTTAATTATGGACTATAATTCACTATATGCAATGAGTACTACTCAAGCATCCCCTTTGTCATAAATGCTATCTACAGCTGATGTTGCTACCTCAGAATCATCTGTAATAAGGAACAGTGAACAGTAGCTGTTGAGGCCCTTTGAAAGGAAGACACCTTTAATCTGCAATTTGTTTGAGAAGATGCAACAGAAACATCAAAGAACACAGTTTATTACAATATTTTAAAAATCTATCTTGCAACACAACTCAAGAGTTACAACCCAGAGTTTACAGAACTTGAATGTCATGTCTTAAGAATGGCTTTAAAGTAGAACTGCTAATCTGTAAAAGTTCTCTTAATTATGAGAACATAATTTTTGCAGTGTAGATTTCACAGCAGATTTACAGCATGCCAGCTCCAAAAGTGATTTAACAGTCTAAAAAATTTAAAACATAATAAATTCTTTGAGCAAGCAGTTAGTTGGGCTACAACTAGGAAAATATAGACAGTACAAACAGACTTCAGAGTAAAAATAATGTGACAATCTACAGACTTTGAAAATTAGCCTTTTTTACCACAGACTGATATAAACTTGTCAACTGCTCTATTAGCAGGAGTCACACAATCAAACCCCAATACTTTTTGAAAAAGACATTAATATATCACTATCCTGACCCACAATAATACTCTTTTAATTAGAGATGAAAATGTCAAGAATTATGAGGAGATAAAGGTTTGAAACAGGAAATAAATCACTGATAGGTTTTTGGTTGTGGTATTGACAACTCTGCAGGCAGATTTCTTTGCAAGATGCTTTAGAGTTGGAACTTGTATTTTTAATATTAAAGTTGCCATGTATTACTGTAATGTCTGACACTTTTGAGAACAATTACAAATACTACAATTCAGATCTATTAAGATACCAGAACCACAAAAGAGTTACCAAAGTTCATTAATTTTTAAGTCACTATTTTCCTAAAATTACACAATTATGAAAAAATTTAAATAATTCAAGAATGTGTATGATTCAACAGGTCTCATGTACCAAAATCTTAGTGAAATGCTAGAACTTGAAAAAGTTTTGTGCAACAGTCCTCCTGTAGCTTTAGAAAGCAGTATCAAAAGTCAAAGTACTGCATGACTGTTACAGACATGAAACATGAAATCACTTTTATATCCATATTTTTTTATCTATTACTCCCTTTCTTATGAAGGGATTAAAGGGGGGAAAAACATCATTAATTAAAGAGGTATTTGTTCTTTTTCCATTGCGATTTAAGGCTGAGGAAGACTCAGGAAAAAAGATAAAATATCTTCATTGCTCATCATTGCTTATGATACCTTACAACCGGTTATTCTAGTACAAAACTTAATGCAAACAGCTCTATCACCTTTTCCCACTTAGCAATGTGTATGGCAGTCAGCTTGTCTTAAATTACTGTACAGTAAGAAAACACATGACATACACAACTATAATATGGATTTTTTTCATTGCCAGTTAGCTCCATGCTTTAGACAGTCTAATTCTTTCTGCAGTTGCATTGTTTTGTGTATTTTGTAGCTGCGGGCACTGATACTACTTCAAAGTCATGCTATGCTCTTGTTCTATAAGGTTTACCCTCCACATAAAAGTTCAAAAAGCTGAATTTACAATTTTCTTCTTGTCATAAGGACTTAATTATACATACCCATAAAATGAGTTCCATTTCAAGGCATAAGCATCACTCTTCTTTGAGAGCAATAAGTAGTACTGCCTCCAGCAAATACTATCCCTGCTCAGCTGCCAGTAGCAAAAGACACTGTTCCCACACATTTCTTTTTGCTAGCTAAAGGAGAGGAAGGAAGAGTCAAGAAATCTCCATACAATGTTAAAAGTACTCAAGAAAGGAAGTCCTCAAAGGAAGATGAGACTTCTGCACCATTCCTGCAGGTATTTAAAAGTCACATAGTTGTGGCACTCAGGGACAATGGTTTAGTGGTGGATGTGGCAGTGTCAGGTTAGCAGTTGGACTCGGTGACCTTAAAGGCCTTTTCCAACCTAAATGATTCCATTTCTCCAAGAACAGGACTGCAGTCGCAGGACTTTGTGGTCCAAGCAGTGAGAAGAACTTAAAATATGTCTCTTTCCACAGATTACACAAGAGTCACGTCCAGTTCTGATTTTTTCATCTGATCCCACTTCCCTCTCCCCAGCCAAAATACCCACATTCTATGTGGCACTAACCTAAAACCACAGACACCCTCCAGCCTGGAGACCTCACATAATTGCCATGGGCAGGTAGGCTCCAAAGCAGGACAGGTGGAAACACTGTGCAGCAGCCAGAATTTCTGCTTTCATCAATTTGTCTAATCTTTGATCACATAACTGTACACCATTTTGCTCTGAACATTTCACTGGATAATTCCACATGATAGCCCTCATTTTTTACATAGGAAAGAAAAAATAAATCATGAACAGTCACTTCCATTCATCTGTTCTATGGAAATCAACACTACATAGACTTCCATCTTGGTTTTAACTTTTCCAGGATGAGTAACCCTAATCTATCTAATGACTCCTTGAAAAAGATAGTTTTTTCAGGACAGTGATCATCCTTGCTGTCCTTCTCTGTACATATTTAAATTTTAAAATACACGTTCAAAAGACAGGTAACCAGAACTTCAGGTAACAATGAACCCACAGGCAAACTGTGGCATTTGTACAAGGGCTTAATGAGGTTTTATAGTTTGTTTTCCCTCCCTTTTCTAATAATTCTTAATAGTCTACTTGCCTTTTCTTTTTTTTTTTTTGACTGCTACTGTGCTTTGAGCTAGCATTTGCTTAGAATGAAGTGTTCAACTCTTAAGTTCTCTCTTGAGCATAATTTAATTCAGTTTTAATGTGGAAAATGAAGACTGGATCCCAAGTGCATTTCTCTGCATTGAATATCACATGCCATTTTATCACTTCATCATGCATCATCCTGAAGTCTTTCTACAGCTCTCTGGAACAGGATTCCATTTTTGCTACTTTAAATAAAACCGTGCAGAGCGCAAACTTCACAATCTTTCTCATCCCTTTTTCCAGATCACTTATGGGGATACTAGATACCAGTGAACCTAGAATAAATTCCTTGAGACTCACTTACATAGGAAAGTCAGGAATTGTTTGTCATCATCTTTTCCATTTTGTTGACAACTATTAAACCTTGATACACAGAAGTTTAAATAAACTCATTTGGTGACACCAATCTTTCTGTAAATGCTTATGGAATATATTAATTAAATCAAAATTACTGCTTGTTTCTGTCAAAAATCTTTCAAAATGTGTGTCATGCACATCATCATCTGTTCTCCTGGTACTATCCAAATTGTAATAGCTTGCACACTATAGTGACTCAAGTCAGTGGTTTTATACATGAGTTTCATTAAAACAAGTTAAAAGGTTTTTGTTTTATTGTTAATATTATTTTTTAAGAAGTATGTGGAAAATAAAGCAGTAAAAATCCGCACACCTTGGGATGGTCTCTCAACATCAACTGAATCCACTTTTCTCTTTCAGAGACAAGTATTTAACAAAATTAATGCACAATTCCTCTTTCTTTAGAAATTGTGCATTAGGATACAAAGACATTTTTAGCTACAGCACAATCTGTAATTTTACAGATGTAGGAAAAATAAACTTTTAGGAAATGTGACAGCTATCAAAAAAAACAAATACAAAACTGATTTTTAAACATCAGATAACGTTCACCTTCAGGGACTACATTATAAAAGATTTGTACTACAGAAAAATAAAAGAAACTAGGGGAAAATGATAGGATACATGAGATCAAACAATAATTATAACAAATGGTTTCTTCCTATATTTTTTCCCATTGTTGGCCAACTTAGTTGAAGCAAGAGGATATTCTAATCACATCTGTTATAAGAAAACTGCTGATTGTTGCCATCCTAAGAACAAGGTTTCAAACTTTAGATCTCCAATTCCACCCTATTGTTTACCTCTAGAATTGCACCAGAACTTAAAACATGTTAAATTGGGATCATTATGATCATGTAGAGTATGGTAAGTAGAAAGTGTTGGACCAATAAAAGAACATTGAAAAGAATCTTACGATTTAATTTGTTTCTCTGTGAATAAAGCAATGCTTAACTGCAAATTTATTTTCAGCTGAGACTTTGTTGTGCTCCAATGTGTTAGTGTCTGTGCTAACAGCAAAAACTACTGCAGTAGTTTCAATTTACCTGTCACTTTATTTCTAAACCGCAGTAAAGTTGAAAGATCAAGAAAAGAATTTATCATTATAATAATTATCGTTATCCAATAAGGCTCCAAAGAGGCTATACTATCCCCTGGAGTGATTACTGCTAATAGTTATAAATTATTATTACATGTTGTGCTGTTGCCATCTTTGTTTCCCAAAAAGTCTGAAGTCATAAATGCTGATCCCATAACTTTTTTTTTGCTTCCACACCACAGTGGTTGAGCTACATGGACAGTTCTAGCCCTGCGCAGCACTGATTTCCAAACTGCTGACAACTGGCCTCAGTGTTTGCTCTCAAAGTGCAGCTCTCTATCCAAACATGCCCTCTTTCTGCCTGAACCCCAGGAGCAGACAGACAAGTTTTTTCTTTGCACAAGGTCTACCATTAACGAGTACGGATTATCTGCTAAAGACACTTGATACCACATCATGGTACATCTTTTCAAACCATAAAGAAATATGAAAAGAAACAAAGGAGCACATTTTCTCCTTTGACATAAAATTTAAACTTAGAGGGATTTAATTTCAAATAGAATTATTTTTACTAACTATTAGGCTGGCATATGTGAAAAAAATGGCAACATATACAAGGTTAAAAATATTCCATCCCCTTCATTTGTACTAAGAGGCAGAATTCCCTGACATGGTTTTCAACAATACTTCTGTAGAAAAGACTGAAAAAGTAGCATATCAACCACAGGGAAATAAATACTACAAACGTGACTATAGATGGCGTATTTCTCCAATTTTTCCTCAGGCTACGTGGGTAAAACTGAACTGTGCCCACTTCACCGTTGCAAACGTGATGCAGCAGAAAGCTTTGCCGATTCCAGCGCTTTCAGGGGGAAAAAAAAAAGAAAAAAATTATTCATAAATAGTGTCTTCAGGCCACTGCAGCTGCAAGAATAAACATATCTATACTGTACTATTTACTCACATGAAGAAATCGTGCTACATCAACATCTGTTCCAGAATTCCATGCAGTAAGGATCACTTTAAAAAGCTACTACGAGTGAAAATCAATCTTCTATCATAAATGGTATTGTTCCCATTTAGGTAAAGTATTCACAATTTTTATTCTTGTTACATGTGTGAAATGCTAATGGAGTTATCACACGGATCAGAGTTCACCCAGTATGGGCCCCCAGTGCCTCCTGTGCTAATAATTGCATCCAGTGTATGGAAGCCTCTGCTTCTCAATTCATTTCTGGAAAAGACATCATGCAACAGAAACTGCAGGATTCTGCTCCTCTTTTTCCGGTCTCATTCTTATTTGAATTGGATGTAGCCATACATATATATATATCTCTGAGGCTGGAGAGAAACTGCTGTAGTATAAAAATCCTGTAAGGAGAGTAAGCCAATAAAAATAGATGTATTTTTTGTCTCCAGTGAAAATTTAGAAGACTCACACAGACTTCCCCTTAGAAAACCAATTTCACAGCATAAAACTAACAGATAGGAAGTTTGCCAAAATACCAGCATAAAGAAAAAAAAAAAAATAGCTGTATTTTGGGGTGGTTCACATAAGAAGTCTCAGGCTTAAAATGCAGTACCAGAGACAGAGCCATTAGGCATGGAGTTTCCTAGTGAAGAGTATTTTATCAAACTTGTAGAAATAATGTAAATAGATATTTTTAAAATAAAAACTTAAACTTTCAAAATAGAAAGCTCTAAATATATTTAAAAGAAAAGAGATGCCCAAGCAGCATGAAAAGCTACTTTGATAATGCTGTATCACTATTTCTGATGCACCTAAGATCATATAGAATCAGAATTTAATCTACTCTGAATTGCACTATAAAAAGATGTTGGTTAAAGACAACATATCAGTGAGAGAGGAGTACATTTTAGATGGAAAAAATTTTTTTGGTAACATAAAATAATAAAATAAAAAAGCTGGGCGGAGAGACAGGAAAAACAGCTTATTACAAAACAGACAGTGATCAGGGAAACTGAAGATCATCAAATCACAAAGATAATAAATTATAAATGTTTTAAGATAATGCAGATGAAATAGTCCAGATTTCTAATCCTAGGCCAGATGGTTTTTTGTTGGGAATATTCCCACGAGATTCCCAAGACATGATTCTCCTTACCCTAGCATTTCGTTCTACATCCTGCTGCAAATTCGGCATCTGTTTCATTTTTCAAGCCTGTCATGTGAAAATATCCAGCCATAGCTTTCCACCAGAATTCTTTCTGCAGCTCAGACCTCACTCCACTCACATTATCTTCTTCCAATCTGCTGTGAGATTTTTGGATTCGTTTTCTTTTCCCATTGCAGCTGAAACTACTGCTACCAACTGGGTTACTGAATGGACAAATTACATGTACAGTGTTTGTCTGGGGAAAAGGAGACACTGGTCTGGTTGAGGACAGGTCTGGCATAAAGACATACTTGTTGCAATTGTTTTCCCTAGTTCCAATACTGTCCTCTAATTTTGCATACATATTTTAATCATTATTTATATACGTGCCAGTTGCATCCAAAACATCAAATTCAGGATTAAGTCCTCCATGTAGTCAAGTACAGTTCATACACATGAATATACAAAGAATTCTGCAGATAGAGAAATGCCAATGCCATCACCTGAATAATTTTAAAATAACCAAGTAGCTTTGATAAGTGTGGTCCCAGATTTGCACTTCATACTGCCACAGTATGTTAATAACAATTGCACAACATCTAAGACATGCTGTGGAGGTTCAGAAAGGTAGCATGTTGTGTTACTTGATGAAGCTGAATATTCAATATCTAGAGTGAGAATAAAAGCTAAAGAAGTGGGATTTGGGTTTTCATTGTTTGCTTGTTTTAAAGGTTGTTTTCCCAATCGTAATGATTCTATGAAAGAAAAATATGTTATAAACAAAAGCATTATATTACAGCTGTGATTCAGGAGATGTTCTCAGCTTTCACACCATTAATATAAACACACTACATATTGTAATTCTCTCCAAAGGAGTCATTATTACGTATAAAATGCCTTGGAAGTTGCCTTCAACCACTTAGTATTTTCCATTAACACATGCAGTGTGCGCACCTATGCACCTTTTATTTGAGCTGAAACATCCCTTGAGAGGAGCTGGTTAAAAGCTGCTTTGTGAACAGTCATCTTCTGCTACAGAACATCATTACAGCAGGCTGAGTCCTTCAGAAACAAATCCAACAGCTCTCTCAAGAAGCAGAACAGCGAACACTATCGGCCATGGACACATTTTTATTAGTTCAAAGTTCCTAATTATACCCTTTGTATTATTCCATGCACATGAAAAAGAAGTGCGGGGTGGTGTGCTATTCTCTGATCACATGAGCATTACTAGAAATAATAATCTATGACTATAAACCATGGAGTCTCTGACAAGTAGTACTGAAAATTGAGTCATATTTAGTAAGAAAAAAAGTGCTTATTGGCATCCAAGAACATCACAAGCCCACCCTTCTCAAAAGAAAATGCTTAAACAGCATAATCTACACAGCCACCTAAGTTTAGCATGTCTTATCTATTGTTTTCATTCAGAACCAGAAAAGCAGACACATTGAAGATATGTGGCACCAGAGTAACCTCATCTCACCTGTAGCACACTTTTCTTTGCTAATAAACTGGCAGCATTTTTTTCACCTGACAGCTGAGAAACTTCTCTTTCAAGTTAAGTTCCATACCCTTACAAAACCGGTAATATATAAAAAAGGTAGAGTTTAATCCTGTATGCAGGATGTTGGAATTTTTCTTTATTATGTTAAAACCATAGTAATTCCAAAGAAAAATAAATCTATTCTGGCAAATACAACAATGACTGAGTTTTATTAGGTTGAATAAGACCCACTGAAGTGTACCATGGAGGCTACACAGATGTAATATTGAAGACTTTAGTAAGGTTGAATGAATAGTATAGGAAGGAGGGGGAAGTCAGTCTTGTCTCATTCATAATGCGATTAAGTGAAAAGCAAGTGTGAAGAAATCAATGCACAATTCCACATTCATAGCCATGAATGAGACCAGCATCTAGCACCAGCAGTTACAAAGAATGGGTAATGGGATCCAAAGCCATTCCCGATTCAAATGCAGTCAGGAGAAGTCTTAATAGAAGACAGCTTCCCCTTGTCAACTGTTCAGCAGCTTGTGGGAACTGAGAGCACAGTGTTCTTACTCCAGTTGTCAGTGAACAGCTGCCTGGCTTGGAAAAAAAGCAGCATCACAGACTGTCACCAAGACAAGTCAGCACACTCAGCAGTTCTGCCCTTATTTTGCACTGACCAAAGCCATGTGGCTGCAGGAAGGTTCACAACAGCCCTGAACTAACAAGCCCTCCCCAAATTTCTGTGTTAGCCTTAGCTCAGGACCAGAGTGGTACAGTCACAACTTCTGGTTGGCTTGAAGAGCAAGCTGTGCTTGCCTGTGTCTGCCTGCAGCTCACCTTGTGGGTGTACATAGCACATGGGCCATTCTTGCCCTTTACGACCTTCCATCAAGAAATCAAGTGAAGTAAATAGAGCATTTTGTTCATTAGCCCTTCTGCTGAATGGGCATCCACAAAGTCCTAGACTAAATAAGTAAAATAACCAAATAGCTAAATCTGTCCCCTGTTAAATTTTGAAGTTAGCAAACCGAGCCTCTAGAAAATCCAAAGCAGGCCTTTTCCTAGTAACTTCTTACCAGTGGAGAAACACGAACCTGAGAGCAAGGCAGAAGGAAAATGACTCAAGCTTCCAGCTCCTCGGTGTTCTGGGCACGCAGAGGTATCGCTTCAGTGCCACCCAAGATCCCACCCACGTTCAGAAGCAGCACGGATTGCTGAGCCTGAGCTCGGATGTCTGAGTTGCTGTTACATTCACCAGCTGCAGGTTTGCCAGGTTGCAGCTTTCCTCAGCCTGTGCCTTCAACTTGCACGTTATGTGATCATTCTCACCACCTCTATAAATTGCCATCAGTGCAGAATACCTGTGCTCAATGTTCACACTGTCAGCTGAAAACAATCACCCAGACTCTAAAGGTGCAGAATACTTAGGATCACCTGCTTTCAAAGGAAATATTGGGTTTTGTCTCAAAACTGAAGCAAGCTGAATTCAATCTTGTTCACCATGCCAAAAAAGCTCTTTGCAGAAGCCTGCAGAAATGCAAAAGGCACCAATTTCCCCTGTTAAAATACCTTCACACTCTACTTCACAGCACCACCAGAATTCATACTTTGCTGGGTGTGTGTCCTGGACAATTAGAGTGAGATTTGTTCTCAGTCCTACACTTGTTATTCTATTTTAGGAACTAAAAGGCTTATCCCTTCTTCCTTCTCTCATCAGTGGTTTTATGCAGCCTGTGACCCGTTTCCACGGTAACCACAAAGACAGGTGGAATGTACAGACGCCACGTAAGACTGCACTTCCAGCAGCAGGTAGCAAGGGGTCAAGGTGAAAGGACTTCATGGATATATATTTCTCAAAGCTTTCACAAGTTAGATCAGCATGTCAGGGGTGAAGGGAAAAGGGAGGGTCCAGAGCTAAACAAAGTGATTAAAAGAGGAAAAAGAAGATAAAAAAATTTGAAAACTAAGACCACAAAGGTGAAAAACTAATCGGAGTATAAGATGAAAAGCTGTGAACCATCTTTAAGAACAACATTTGCATCAGCAAAACCCAATATTTGTTCTTCGCTCTGCAAAGACATGTACATATTGAAACAGGACTTGCACAACTGGCATTTTGTTAGGTTCTTCCCCTCTACTTAGTGTGGGACAAATTTTTATTTTTAAAAAAAGCACTAGTTATTATACAGAGAGGCATTTACTAAAATCCCACTGCTAATCCTCTTCGGGATATTTGATAGCATGCCAGCTGTATTGTGAGCTCAGAGACAAGCAATGCAGACATTTTACACAGCAGGCACTATAGGCTCTACAACTGCGACCCGTAACTTCTGCCTCTCCCCCCCCTAATATGCAAACAGCACTTTAGGAGACTCCTTTTCCTTTGGATGAGCCCCCCCCTCCACCTCATTTGTAAATGATGTTCTCATTCGTGGATGTATAGGACCATTTGGTAATTCAGCCCTTAAGTACAGGCAAAAGTTAAATCAGAAATTACTTTTCTGGAAAAGTAACAGGAAAGAAACAGCAGGTCAACACAACTTGCCTGATCACTGTGGACAAGGGCTTGTGAGGCTCAAAAATCTTTCAGTGTGTTCCTGCTAGCAGCCACATGCACATCTAATGGCAAAAGGGTCTGTTAGAGCTGGCAGGAGAGTGGAAATAATATTAGGGCAAATCCAGCAGAATGGCAAAAGGCTGACATTGTCCTTCTGACCATCTAGGCTTTGCCCTGCCCACACTTACTGACTTCCATCCCTTCCCTGCCTCTGGAAAATGAAGTGCAAATCCTCCTTTTGTCTTTCAGTCTAACTTGGATCTGTCCCAAGCAAACTTCACTTCAATATTAATAAACACAGAAATAAAACTGTAATACACTGTGGATCTAATAGAACACTTGCCAAATCTTATACTGTTATTCCACTAATATAAGTACAAAAAAAATACATGGAAAGAAGGCCATACTATTTTAACACCTCTAAAAATGTAAATTCTTCAAGGAATGCTGCTAAAATACCCATTTTGTAAACAAAGATGAAAACACAGCAGTGGCACAGAATTTAAGATTCAGCCTACAGGCTGCCTGAAGGTTATTGATGAAAAGGGAAAGGAATATTTGTTTTTGCTTTAAACATGCTGTCATAAAGACTGTTCAAGTGTAAAACCTGAGTAGTGACTGATAATTCCAATCAGCACTTTACAGAAGTAAAGATTGTTCCCAAAATGCTAGGCAACATTGTGCGCTTCTACTGTTATGCTTCGAAAAATATATTATGTAAATACTTCCTCTGACATGAGATCAAACTTCTACAAATATTTTTTGAATTATTGATGCATTTTACAAAATATAACTATTTTGCATAGTGGCTGACTTCATATGATAAAACCTTTTCTGGATACTTCCGATTTTGATCTCAAATCACATCAACAGCTGTGAGATTTGTTTCACTTATTTAGTTTTCAGTAAAATGTATGGATTTCTCAGACATCTTCAGAAACATATCCAACTTGCTTCATTTTACATATATAGGGGGGAAAAAAACTACAGAAACTTTTCAAATTCAGGCATAAAAAGAGAGGAATTTTAAACATTAGAAGGAGATGAGTGTCCCAGTGATTATACATGCATTGATGTTCATTTCTTCTCTACTTGTTTACTTTTTCTGACTTCTGCATACCTTCCGTGTCTAACTGACCATGGACAACCACAGCTGCAACTTGCCCGTCCTGGGGTCTGTTCTCTTCTTCTTGAATCAAGTTTCCCTTCCTCCCACATACACATTCATGACAGAGGAGCCCAGGCAAAGGCTTTTGAGTTTTTAATCATCTTATTCAATAATGCAATTTGACTGTCTCTTCCATTTAGCTTTTAGGAAGGATGTCCATGCACTTGAATTCATCTTGAATGAAGTCCACAATTGCTTCCTAGTGCCTGCTCTCACATAATGCAGTTTCCTCCCCTGCTTTTCAACTCTAGCTCATAACTACTAACTCAGTTAGCAAAGTACATACTGCTTAGATTCATTTGACCTTTTGCAAGGCCTCTGAAAATGGGGAGGCTAGTGTATAAACCATGCATACAATGTCACAATTCATTGAATGTTACTAACCGCTTGCCCTAAAGCCACAAAAGCTGACAGGCATCCCATCAGCAGTGTACAATATCCATGTTAATGATCTCAACACAGAACTTGCATGGGCAGCTTTAGCTGCTGAATTATCTCAAGTGCCCAAAGGCTATTTCAGCTTTGACATTACACAAAATGAATCAGCGAGTCCTCACACTCTGCAACACCTTCCAACTTCTTCCCCCATATGGCTCCTTCCTTCTCCAAATCATCAGAACAGACCAAGCTTCCAGCACTTCCCTGTGCAACCTAACACTACCATCTCCTCAGAGAGCTGAAAGCAGTCTTCAGCCTGCTCCCAAATGGAAACTGAACTCTAGAGAAGGTGCTTTGCTGGATTGGCATGCATTCAGCAGAACAATTACGGAATGAAAGCTTGTACGTCCGTCTCTTTCCAAGCTAATTTCTTGCCATGTGTCTAAGTGGCACGTTGCTTGGGGCTCTGTGAGGTACCAAAGGCTTTACACATCAGGTGCAGTGCAGTGCAAAAGCCTGCAGTAACCTTAGACCTACCACTGCAACCAACCTAATCAGGTCTTTTCAAAAATCTGATTAATAGGGAAGTCTATTATTCATGCACATGAGTTGCCTGATGAGAGACCGGAGAAAACCTGGGCAAGGTTTCAAGCTTTGGCTCTTTGCCATCTCTGCAACATTCTTCAGTCTCTATGTTCCAACACTCAATACCTGAATTGGTGTAAAAACCAAGGCGTTTTTCCATTTGCAAAGTTGTAGTATTTCTTTGCTACTCTCAGAAGTAGAGAGCAGACAGTGTAAGAGATTGTAATCTGGCACACTGTTGACAGTCCAGCATGCCATCAATAGAAACAGGAGTTAACAGATTCACATCCTTTTATTTCTCTGCTGACTTGAGGAAAGCACCACAATGGCTGATATTTTAATCTCTTTTTTTACCTACTTAGAATTAAATATTTGTAAATCAGAATCCCAAGTGCAATGAAGAATTTAAACAGCAGAACACCTTAGGTACTGTTACAACACTTTTGAGTCCTTATAGCAGAATTTCCAGCTATTTTATAAGATACTCTACCAGGTATTAAAGAATGCTGACTTTCAGACTCTCAAGCAAGGCCACATCACATCAGCATTCATACAAACAAAACACTCTTCTTTAGTATTCTCACTAGCAGTTGCTTTGTCTTATGCTGGGGCTTTTCGTCTTTAGCCTTAAATTGCAATGAACAAGAAATTGGCATGCTACCAATTTACTCTAGAATGCCTCAAGGGGTTTTGGCTATGTAAGGAACAAACATAATGTCATACCTTTAACAGTTCAAATGAGAACTAGAAAGAAAAAAAAAGAAATTTCAAGTGTCTCTTGGCCAACTGAGATGGATGAGTAGTTCTAAGGTGCATATTACAGACTTGTTTGAGCTTTGGATGATGAGATTTCTTTTCCTGAGGGTAAACTGCAGCATCCTCAGAGTGGGTCACTTAAGCTGTCTACCAAAATTCCTCTTTTTGTCCACTACAGTAAAATAATCATCACAAGGAGTTCTCTCTTCAAAGATGACATCATTTAAACTGAGGCAATCCAATTTCTTGCCTTTGCCTTCTGCAGATATGATCTTTTCCCAGCCTGCTCCTATTTTACACCCTTTCTTACCCAAGCCCTTTGGATGTTCAGCACATCTGATGCAGAAAGCAGTCCAAAACCTCTCTTTCTTTGCCAGCTAATTACTTAGTTCCTGCACTAATTAGAGCATCTTACCTAAGCATTTTCCAAGTTGACCAGCAGTTTCCATGTCTCCTCCATCTCCTGGAAAACTTTCTGGGTCATGACAGCCAGGTCACTGAGCACCTTATCAATCTGTCTTGCTCTTACAAACTGAGAGCTCTGATTTGGCTTCCACATTCACTCAGACACTTTAAACTGCATGGATAACAGTTATCTCTCCTAACAAAGAATTAGAGGTCTCCCAGAAAAGACTGGGAAAGAATATTGTAATTCATTTTTCAAAATCTCTAGTTATTCTGTCTCATTTCTTGGACTTCTTTCAGCATCTTTTGTTTGCCTCTCAGCATCTCTGCAACAATTCTGTTTAGGCTTATTGGGAATATCACCTGACTAACTTTCTTCCTGAAAACCCTCTCACTTGGACACCAGCACACCAAAACTTAGCCTACCTGTAACAGAGAAAATCATAGGGTGTCTGTGTGGGTTGAATGCCTTGGCTAGCACTTTTATTGTTTCATGTATCATGGCTCTTGAAGGTTAGCGAAGAACAGGGACAGGGTTAGCAAGGTGCACTGTTGTCCAAGTGGACATCTACCTGTCTTCTCTCTGTCACTAACTTAGCAGCTGAGCAGCAGGCTGGCTGTGGAGGGCATCAGCAGGCAAAGCCAGTGGCCCAAAGTTACTATGAGACTTCCACATCTTCTTTAACTGTCCATAACCTCTCTGCTGGTAGCTGGGAAACAAAAGTCATCCCATAAGCTCTGCATCATGCCTAGACTGTGTTGATGCTCCTAAGGCACCTATAGGGCTGCCTCCAGTCTGGCACAAAGCAGAAGCTGCTCATCTGCAGGGCAGCATTTCTGTTTGGTGTCAGATGAATCTTAAACCACTTCAACAACAAAACCCAATACACCACAAGCAGATGACAGTGAACTGACAGCATGCCCATACAGAAAGAAAAACGGCACTATTCTAAGGACTAGCTCTTGCCCAGATGAGTCTGGATCAGTGCCACCACATATTAGAATTCAATTAGTTTCTTCCAATAATTGCTTATGATTCCTAGAATACTACGAACTCCAAAGTACTCAAAAACTGGGCACCTCACCTTTCCGATGTTGTTAAGAGATGTGTTGGCTAATTGCTATCTGTTTGCAACAGTGCAGATTATACTCCACTTTTAACCCCATTTTCCTGTAAAGCAAATCTGAATTTGCCTTTCCTAAACACAGGCAATCAGTCATATAGAGATCCTAAATAAGATCTAACCACTAAGAGACATCATACAGCTTGAATTTTCATGCTGGAAACAGATCAAGACATCAATGAGATGCTAAAGAGGAGGTATTATTAAGGATCTGTATATTCGACAACCTAAGAGGAGATAAAGCCCTGGATTAATGCACATGTCCCTCTTAACTGAAGTCTCTTAAGCCCCATGTTATTCATGACAAAAAAAAAAAGCAGATCCTTGATTAGAGGCTAGATTGAAAGAAGGGCAAAACCCAGCCCATATTTATTCCCTTGTTTCACTAAGGGAAACAAGACTGAAAAAACTAAAAGTGTTGTTTTTTGCCACTTTCTGCTTGTTTAATCCATTCCTGCTGTCATGGTTTAACACTGGCCAGACGCCAGGCACCCACAAAAAAGCCACTCACTCACCCTCCCCTGCTCTGCAGCTGGACAGAGGAGAGAAAAATTTATCAAAGGGTTCATGAGTTGAGATAGGGGCCAGGAGAAAACACTCCGAGGGCAAAACAGGCTCAACTTAATGATATAAAGTGGATTTATCAGTACCAAAATCAGAGCAGGAGAATAAGAAGCAAAAGAAGCCCTTAAAAACACACTTTTATCCCCCCAACCCCTCCTTCCTTCCCACTGACAGCACAGGGAGATCGGGTGGGGGTTTTAATCAGTTCATCACCCAACATTTTCTTTCCCCTGCTCAGGGAGAGGAGTCATTTCCCTGCTGCACCGTGGGGTCCCTTCCACAGGAGACAGCTCTCCACGGACTTCCCCAGCGTGGGTCCACTCTCACAAGCAGCAGCACTCCCAAAACTGCTGCAGCGTGAGTCCATCCCACGGGCAGACAGTCCTCCCAAAACTGCTGCCGCGTGGGTCACGCTGCCACGGGGGGCAGTCCTCCAAGGACAGGCTGCTCCAGCCTGGAAGCAAGGCCTCTCTCTCCATGGGACTCCTGCCGGACCACAGCCTCCTCCAGGCATCCACCCGCTGCGGTGTGGGCACCTCCCCCCCAGGCTGCAAGTGGATCTCTGCATCCCCCGTGGACCCCCATGGGCTGCAGGGGCACAGCTGCCTCACCATGGTCCTCACCATGGACATCTCAGTTCCGGCACCTGGAGCACCTCCTCCCCCTCCTTCTGCACTGACCTTAGTGCCTCCATTGTTGTTTCTCTCACATGTTCTCACTCCTACTCTGGCTGGAAAATTACAACTGCCCCCACACTTTGTTGTGATTTCTTCTTCAATCTGTTATCACAGAGGCGTTACCACCATCTCTAATCGGCCCAGCCTTGGCCAGCAGCACGTCCATCATCAGAGCCATCAGGGATTGGCTCTGCTGGACATGGTGGAAGCTTCCAGCAGCTTCTTACAGAAGCCACCTCTGTGGCCCCCCGCTACCAAAAACCAGGCTCTGCAAAACCAACACACCTGCTTATGGATCAGGTTAATGCAAGCAAGCACAGGAAGAACACCAAGCTGCATTTTGAAATAATTTTTTTGTTGATGTTTATTTATACTTATTTTTAATTATTGGCTTCTCCACACAGAGTTTTGTGCTGCTTTAACTAAGGACCAACTGCAGCAAAAGAGATACAAAAACACATACACAGAAGGATTCTATCTATGCCAGGGCAACATCCAGTTCTAATGTCTGTAATCAAAATGAACTTTGGCAGACAATTTACACTGAACTAGTAAATATTAAACTGTACTGACACAACTGAACTGTTACACAATTCTTTAGCTTACAACCATTGTTCCTACCAAGGCAAATACTCAATTTCAGCAATTACCATCCAAATATAATGGAAATTGTCTTTATTATCATCAGTACCAGAGTGCTTGATATCTTTTAGATTACCTTCCTTCTCAGTCCTAGATGCAGTATTCCAAGCATTTCCTCAGTGCTGAGGGCTGCAATTATGCTCTGCCTGTGCCTGAAACCTCATGCCAAGTCCATTTAACTTCTCTGACAATCTCTCATGAGGCACAAGTCTGTTTCCCTCACTGAGCTCATTAGTATCTATTCCTGCTCCAGCAGGTAGATCTCAGACTTCCAGGGTCTTTTACTTGAAAGACTATTTTATTGACAAGTGTATACAAAGCAAAGGATTATTATGAATAAAAGATTAAAGGAAATCAGTGGTTATTGACTATTCAATAAAAGTAACAACAACAATGCCAACAAAACTTTGTAGTGTGAATCTCACCTAAACGGCTACTTGAACAAAATTTGAGAAAGAAAAGTGGATTTATATACTAAGATGCAATTCATGCAGCTAAACAATACCTATTTTACTGACACACTGATGTCTGCATAAAGGTGACAGCTACTGCTAGTTATATAATGTATCTCTTCCTTATAAAATTGCTTCCACACTAGGGATTTTATCAGTATGCCAGTTTTATACTTAAAAAAAAATCATATTTATATTTACTTGACCACAGTAACTACTCATAGCAGTACACAATGTTAGGATCTGCTCTTCAAAGTTTTGGGTAAGATACAACTTAAATGAAGCACCTAGAAAGACCTGGACAAACAACATTTCCCTCAGCTACAGAACACTTAACATTTTCCAAGGTTTAGTCATGCTTTGATAGTTATTCTGTCTCTGGCCAGAAAAATAACAGAATTTCTTCCAACAGATATATTTGCATCTCAATATATGTCTTTGATAGCACCTGGTAAGCCTTTAGTGAGTTTTCCTAAATGAGATAAAATTCTCTCTATATCTCAAAAGCATGGCATACTGTTGCATTTAAGTGTTTGTTAGGTAGTATAATATATACAGCTCTGTCTCTGAATAGTAAGTCATTAAAAAAAAAGTTGCACAGAGGAAAGGAAAATTCAGATGCTGGGAATGGTACTAATTCATATAGGAAGAGGAATGACTCATCTTTTGTGAAAAATTATCTCAATGGATTCAGCCAATACCAGCTTCATATCTGTCAGGCTCAGAGAATTTCTGGGAATCTAAAGAGCCTGACATTCCTGTCAGCTCCAACAACGTGTACCCTTAATTAAGATATGCACACATACATTGATGAGACATCATTTCTGTCAACTGATCCGAGGGTTTGTCTGCAAAGAGAAGCTATTCCGGAACACACAAGGGTGTGAATGTAACCTGTCCACACCAGGAGCTTGCACTGAACTGGTGTCTAGTGGTAGATACCATTTATTCTTTTGGTAGAGACTCTTTTATTCTTTCTCCCCTTTAGCCAAGGACAAATATGAAAACAATTAGTATTTTGCTGGATTTTGTCAACTTGCAGGCATATTTCATGTCTTATTTATGTCCAGCTCTCAGCTTTAATAGGATAATTTATGCAGTTCATTGGGGAAAAATACAGCACTTACATAAAAAGAAAAAAAATTAAAATCATATGTTCAGATTAATTAAGACTCAATAGATTTAGAATACTAATAGAACAAGTAAGAACATGAACAGATATGTTTAACTGAAACGTTAACTATGGTGTTAATTTAAAGACACTTGCAGCAGTACAGAAATCAGTTATTGAAATAAAAGACTGGGAAGTTTTACTAGAGACTACATGCAAAAAAGTCTGCTGAATCCATTTCTGGGCATATAGGAGAGCTCACAGGCTGTAAATACTTGAAAGGAGGCCATCCTTAGAACTGCTTGCAGACTAGCCTCCTATATATCTTTTGCAACCATTTATTTATTTTAAATCATTCCAAATCATTTACAGAAGGAAAAAAAAAAAAAAGAAAAACAACTCCTATGTTTGTTTCTAGGGGTAATTCTTATTCATTAAACTCTGAGAACTGGAACACAAAAGATAGTAATTTGACAACCTGAACCTATAGGTCTGGATTTTCTTCCTCCAAAGAAAATTAAAAGGAGACAGTGCATTGCATACCTCCCTCCCAGTCTGGGTAGCTCTATCTATGGTGCACGTTCACCTTAAAATAGAGGCAGACAGCATAAAATGCCTGGAACGCAGTCTGTCTGCTCTTCTTTCTTCATAATTATTTTCTTGCACTATCTGTGTGAGATGTGAGTGACAGTCTTGGTTTCAATCTGGAATTTCACTTTAGAAAGCCCAAGCATGACAAGTTAATTCTATTACAGAGAACGTCTGCTGAACGCTTTGCAAAGCTGTACTAACCCCTCAAAAATAACATCTTTGACATGTGCCTTGGCAGGGCAGCCAGGCAACAGCCACCCCTCGCAAGGGGAATACATCCAAGACCACCAAGAGCACTACAACAGGCATTACTTTCATGAGTTTTAGAAGGCAAAATTTAGAATAATAAACATTGGCCATCCCTCTTAATTTAGCTCTACACCACAGAGGGAAATAGCATAAATTCCCTATATATTTCAGGAGTTGAGAATAATTTTTTCCTCAGACTTGTTCATCACCATTTTGCTCATTTTTTTGCATATCTAACATGTCTTACAGAAATTTAAGCCTACATGATGAAAAATGATCACAGTTCTTACCCAACAGAATGAAACCGCTATAATTCAGCAATTGCACTGAAGAGTAGGAAGATTAACTATTATTTTGAAAAACAAAACACAACCTCAAAGACATAGTAGTCACAAAAAACAAGACAGCAGGTGTACCATAATGCACATAGCCACCTGTGTCATTATAAGGATCCTCTCACTTAGCAATTACAAGTTTCAATCTGCGGTAATTCAGTTTAAAGCACCGCTACACAAGATCTAACAGCAAATCTATGCATCCACTCTTCCCTGAGCATGTTGGTTAAACCACTTAGGATCATGCATACCAGCTATACCTGAAGATTATTCAAAAAATAAAATTATATATATAACCAAGCTGATTTCTTGTACATGGTTGAAGTTAGGAGTGGAGAGAGAGTCAGAAGAAAAAGAAAAGCAGGAGCTAATGATTCTGAACAGCATGGAAGCCAAGTAAATTGCCATCTTTCCCTCAATCTCAGGATAACACCCTCCCACCTACAAGATAGAGATGAGTTCCTCCTAAATAGGACTAAAAGGAGATATGTAACCTCTGGTTGCAGGGCTTGGCAACTGTGAACAGAGTGAAATGTCACAGGCAAGGATTCTGCAGTGGGGCAAGACAAAAGAGATGGTAGGAAACCTACGAGTGTTGATAAAGTTGATAGAAGAAACAGTCTGTAGTTCAATGTATTTATAATTTCAGTATAAAATCCCAAATTTCATGTATACACTTTTAGTTTCCTCCTAACATTCTAAAAATCAACAAGCAATTTTAAGAAGATGTCATGAATGCTAATATGAAATATCTTAATAAAGCACATTCTTTTTTAAGACCAGTCATGCAGTTTTTATACACTTCATGTTAGATTCTTGCATTCAGGCTTTTCAAAAACTGAAAAATATTTTTTCTTCTTGTCCAAAAGCACCCCATAAAATATAGTCTCTATGTAAATAAAAGGTAACCTCTTCAAAATTACAACATAAATCAGCATAAAGCAAGCATAAAAAGCAAACTCCGTTTTAACCTTAGGCACATAATATCCATTCAGATTATCTCCTTTGATTTAATTGGAATTGTATCTTTTTTGCTGAAATAAGAACACTGGAGAGGTGTGGCTAATAATCTTTTCTTTTTTCAGTGTTTTTATGGTGATGTCTTGTAAACCCAAAACTCACGGCTGCAAACATGAAAATATTAAAAGTGTTCATTCTCCTTCCAGACAAGATAAACCTGAGTCAGTAAAAATGGATGGAAAGTTACAGTAGGTTATAAGAACTCGATGAAGGGGTTATTTGAGCTCATTTTCAATATAGAAAACAATCATTTTTCACATCACTGGCTAATTAAATGAGTTCAAACAAACCTCTCATATCCTGGGGCAATGCAAATTTGCAAGTAAAAAAAATTGCACTCAATCTTAGAAATCCAAAGTAGGAGATCAAAGGAAAACACATAACAATACCGCAATGCAAATGAGTTTTTGCCTGGGAAATAAAAAGCTCTGCAAAAAAGTCCACGACAGCAGAATTCCTAGAGCTCAGAGTTCTATAAAGCCAGTTAGCAGGGTTTGACTCATCTTCTTTGAGAACAAAAGCCTGACCCTGAGGAAAATAGCTGTGCTGTTAGAGAGCCAGTTGCAGCTCCCCAAAGTTTGAAGCCTTGGAAATGCTTAACTTCCACTAAATATTATGTCTGAATTTTTTTTGTTCATTTTGAAGTGATTATATCCTATCTGCCCTGCACAACAAAAAAAATCCATTAAAATAAGCAACATAAGGAAGAGTAGAATTTTTCAGTCAGTAAAGACCTAGGGGTCCAAAAGCCTACGAGGAAACACAGTAGGGTATTCCCTTATTTTAGACTCTCTCTCTGACAACCACCTTAATAAATAATGCTTCTAATTTGGTACAGTAAGATATCAGGGGAAAATGGATGAAATATTCCATTGAAACTCTGAGGCAGAAGTTACAGTTATTGAAGGCTTCAGTTATTTATGTTTGTTCCCTCCTGTAAAATTACCCAAGGACTTTTTATTTTGAAGCCTTCCAATTTATCAGGGTAATTTTCTATCACTATTCCATTCACTGGTTAGTGTTTGCTCTCACTCCCAGATATTTTATGTAGATAAGCCATTTGTAATGCTGAATTCTGATAGCCTTGGATCCCACAGGAATCTCTGTATGAGCCCATATGGGGTGTAGGAGGCTCAGCTTAGACTTTGGTGAGCACTGGTGTTGTCAGAACCCACAGCTGCTTCGATTAAGCCACGGATCTCATTGTTAGTCCTAGAGGAGACACAGAGGTCACCTGGAGTCAGACAAGCACAAAGAGGAAAGAGAAGAGGCTTCCCTACAAAACACACAGCCCTACAGAGTCTCTGAGGAGAAGGTGAACTAGTAAAACTACAAAATATACAGGACAGTACAGTGGGCCAGGTGGGCAGGAGAAGAAAAGGGAATGAAAAGATGAAGTTGTATCTCTACACAATGAGGGTAGGCATCGCTCTCCAACTACACAATTTTAAGCAAGTGTTTTGCAACAGAGGAGTCGTCAGTTTTTTCAGACCAACATCTCTGTGTAATTTGCAGGTGAGATCTGCAAATTTTGTTTGCACATACTTCACAGTACTTGTGAATTACACTTCCAAGTCCACTCTTTTCACAATATTAGCATGAATACATAGATGTACCCACAGGCCCAGCTCCAGCTAATCCCTGGACTATTCTTGGCACATCACCAAGCAGCAGTGACTATAAAGAACGACAACAGCAAAGACATGATAGCCTTATCTTTCTGGCAAGAGCTCTGAAAGCTCCAGAAACTCATCATCTCTAATGCAAACCCAGGAAAGGAGGGAAATATGCTTTCACTAAGTAGCACTCTCACTGGGGCCTCCACTTACGATAACATTTACAGGAGCTTAAAAAACTTCCGCTAATAAAACAGTCACTAAAGCTTCACACAGGACAAATGTATCAAAGCAAACAGAGAAGCAAATAACCATTTTAACAACACTGGTCCATGAGGTTTTATTATTTTTTAATTTTTTTCCCCACTAATTTTTTCATTTATTAACTAGGTTTGTGAAAATAAAATAGTTTGGTAGACTGTTAATTAAGATACCATAAGCTGATTTAAATTTGAAGCTTGGGTCATTACCTTTTTCATATACAATGAAAAAGGACTTAACCTCAAATGCAACATCAAAAAAAAAAAAATTCAGCAGTACAAAACAGCCATGGGATTACTTGAAACCCCTTCCTCCACTTGAACATTCCTGCAGTTCTTGCCATCAGGAAGTGCAAGAAGTGCAGCTGTAGTCAGCCCTGCAGCAAGATATTTAAGACTTCAAAGCTAACTTTTCAAAGGCCTCTCAGTTTGTCGTTGACAACAGTGTTTTTGTTTCAGTTCCAGAGGTCCTTATAACTAAAAATACGGGTACATATATGGGTGTCCCTGAACACAGACTAACTTCAAAGAAGAGACTTCTTTTATACAGTAACTATCAACAGGCAAACCATGGTACCATTTGGGCTGATGGGGAGATCAGGGCTGTAGCTTAGAGCTAGGAAAGGCAATAGTAGATGGTACTGGAAAGCTGCCATTTAAATAAAAATTGTCTTGATAAGGATAAAATATTACATACCTCCTATAGAACTTTCCTCTTAAAAACTTCCTCTTTTATGTGCTCTCCCACCCATCACCTCCCCTCCAGCTCCAGTTTGTCCCCCCTCGTTGCTGATGGGCTGTATTTCCTCTTACAGATTGCAGGTCCTGTGCTGCTGCAGCTCTCCTCACCATGCCAAAAACCATCCAGAGTGCACCGAGTCAGCACTGCTGACTCCTACCTCCCCCTTCTCCCCCAAGGGAAATCACTCCTAACCACAACCTCCATCGCCTGAAGATCAAGATACGTGGTAATTACCTTTGTTGCGACTTCCACCCCCACTTGCAGTGTTCGGGATAAAGTCTTCAGACATGACAAGTACCTGCACGGTCTTGCAGTGTGTCACAATGCCTGACAGGCTGAATTAGCACTGCTGGTGGGAAAAATATGCTATCAGAGATACACAGCACTAAAATAGGGCAACTTCAAATCAGCTCCAAGCTTTAAAATTAGAAAGCTTGATGAGTAAAAGCAGCATATTAATACCAGTTATTAGAAAAAGCATGTATCTAGCAGGTTTTAGACATAAACTCTGATTGTGAAGACAAGTGTACATGCTACTTGTACAATACATAGCCAACATGTACACTGTTAAATGGTCATGTTCAGCATGCCTAGCAGTGGTCCCAAACACTGGGAGCACACCTGTAGAGTTCCTGTGAAACAAGGTCCAAGTTCCATCAGATGGACACAAAATACAAATCTGTCACAGCTTCACATCTGTCCCACAATATTCTTCTCAGTAAGGACAAGAACAATGAAACTTTCTATTGTTGCACCTTATTATGTTATGCCAATTTGAAGGCTTCCATACAATGAGTAACCCAGACTTTGGCCTACAGTACTGATGAAAATAATCTTTAAATGATTCAGCAGTATGGATTTCAATTATTTTTAATTTACTTTCTTTTTTTCTATTTTGTTTTGGTAGCTTGTTCAGTAGATAATGAAGGCATGTAAATATTAAGGGATCCCTGCATTCCTAATTGCAGTGGCATTCAATTCTGCCTATGATCTGATTCTCTCTCAATGCTGCTATAGCCTGGATGTCTTCTAGATTAGCAGCTTTCCCTAGATGTCAGAACACTACTGCTAACCACAAATCCTTTTCCATCACGCTTTGTAAATGTCAGATTTTTTTTAGTCTCTCTATTGCATCGTTTTCTCCTGATGCATCAGATCAGTTTGCTCCCACAACTTGGAGTATAACAGATAATTATAACAGTGTAATTTTACACTTGAGATGGCCTGTCTCACTACTTAGTCCCTTCCTAGTCCAACTGCTGCATCAGCTACCAAGCCACTGTCATATACCTGGAATCTTCATCCATCAAGTCCCATCATCCTCACAGCCCTTTTTCACAGCCCTTTTAAGTATCATCTAAAAGAATTCTAGAATAAGCAATGCCTCTTTCACATTCATACCAACAGTCCTGATGCCCTCTATTATTCCTCTGCTTATTGTATTGCAATTCAATCTTTCTCAAGGAAGACACAAGTCTCACGTACAACCTGAGGAATTTAGAGGCAACTGAACCTGTTCACAAAGGCATAATTTTTAACAGTATATAAGGGGAAATATATATTATTATTATATAATATATATATTATAATATTATTATATTTATAGGGAAAGTAAAAAAGATTTTTGAGCCTGGAATATCCTTACATTTATTTTTTAACAGGGACCAAACCTTATAAAGGCAAACAACAAGAAGTGGGAAACCTGGCTCAGTGAAGTTGGTTTAGCACATTTGACAACTTTTGAGATGTCCTGCTACTGTATGTAGATTAATGCCCTTTTTGAGGAAAAGCAAAGGGCATTAAGGAAGGAGAAACTGACACCAACATTTTGAGATATAAAGCCATCTGTGAATGCAAATCCCAAGAAATCTGGAGAATCAAACATCTAGATTTAACTTAAGCAGTGACAGACAGACTGAAATGCTTCAACATCTTGAGAGTAGCTCTTGTGGGCATTTGAATGTCTAAGAATTGCCTTTCTGAAATTCTCAGCCTCAGTGAGCAGGCAAGCTTGCTAAGCACTTGCTAAAATATTCAGAGGAGATAATGGCCTCATTGCTGGTGCCTAGGTGCAGATTTTCCCTAATTCTAGTTTTGGAAGACACTGTCTTTCTATAGAATTACTACAGTGTATTCTTGATGCTACAATGGCTGTGGTTTTCACTGGTAATGTCATTGTTGGTACCTAGATGTCAACATTAAAAAAAATTAGAAGAATTCATAATTCACAATAACAAATCCGAGACATTTGCTGATCCCTTCACGAACACCAGCATCTTCATTGCCTAAAGCAGCGCTTACAGTTCTTACTCCATCCTGCACCTTTTACACACACAGAGACACATCCCTGCCTTTGCTGGTACACATTAATCACTTTCACAGCATAAAGTGCTTTTCCACCCCAACTTCCTGAGCTGTATGGTAGAAAGAAATAAAAAGAAAAGAAGCTTGAGAGCAAGCAGATCAGACCAGAACTCAACATCTATCTGAAAATTCAGTCTTCTCAGATTTGCCCAACTGGATGACTTCAGTTATAGAAATCACAGATGTTATTGCAGGCTAAGTTTCTTGCAGTATTTCAAACACACTACGAATTTTGAGAGTTTGCCTGGGAAAAATGACAACCCAAAAAGTTACTTCAATTACCAGGTTGTACCCAGAGCTGCCTGGTTGCAAAGTGGGCTCTACCTCTAACAACAGCACAAAGAGGGTACAACTAATTATTTACTTTGTGGAATTCAGTCAGAGAAATATGACCTGCAGTAGCTCAGAGGATGGAAGGGGAAAAAAAAAAGAGAAAGGCCACAAAAAAGAGGGGAGGAGGAAGGCATGCAGCTGCAACAAAATGCTGTATTCAACAGGAATGTGAAGATTGTAACTTATTTAGGAAAATGACTAACTCTATAGAGTTGAAAAATTTAAGCCTAAGGATTTTTTTTCTGTGGTATTCAGAGTTATTATTTCAGGCTCCCACAAATGTAAAAAGACCTTTTTTTCAGTTCATGCATAATTTATATTTTTAAGCTATCCCAGAAATAGTTATGGTAATTTACATATTTGTGTGCATGTATATAGACATGTACATTAAATATATGTGAAAATATATATATGTATATATTGAGTGAAAGTTATTTTTATGAAATTCAATGAAATCTATAGCCATTTTTACAGTAAAGGAACCACAAAACATACAGAGGCCTTCATATTTAAACATACTAAACAATTTTTTCTACTTAAGATATAGCCTGAATTCCTATAGTAAGAAACAAAAAATGAAATAAACTGCAGAGTTCATATTTTATCTGCTTCAACTGAAGACAGGCTTTAAAAGGACACAGTCCAGGCAGTTGGATCTTCCTTTCCCCAGATTAACTCCAGCGTGTTGTGGACAATAATGAGGCAAGTCACCGCCTCAGAGTTGCAAATTCCTCTGAAGAGGGTCATCTGGCAAATACATTATTCATTTGCTAACTTCAATCAGAATTAGTTCAGTTGTCACATGTGGCAAAATTATTTCCTGCCAGGAACAAAGCAAATAGAGTCAAAATGAAGAACTAAAGGGCACTGGGGAAGCCCAAGCTCACTGAATTGCAGGGTTGAAAATTTGCAGAAAGATTTAAATAAGAAAGGCTGCTGTATACACCTCTGTAATGTCTTATTTAAATTCTGAAAGCTTACTGGTGTTATTAAAACACTGCAGTATTTTGTCTGGCACTGAGGGATACACTATGTGCTGAAGCATAGCAGGGTTCTTCTTGGACTTAAGAGGATTTTTGGCTATTTCATTCCAGCACAATACATACAGTAAACAATAGATCAGTTGTTGAATGGCCATAGTCATAACCATACAACCACAGACCAAAGCAACTTGCCTACACCAACTAGGCAGTATAAAAGTGAGATTTCAAACTGGGTCTTTTTTGCAGCTTTATCCTAAAATGTGCTTTTCCTCATGTTGTAATCTTTTGGTTTAAGCACTACTAACAGTTGAACACAGTGGCATTACTTACTTACAGCTTTGCTCTTACAGTTAATATTGGTCAAGTAGAATTCAAATTATTTCCATTGGTATTATCAAGTCAGAAGTAGTTTTTACAAATTAAAAGTTACTTACAGAGCTTACTTTTAATTGCACTAAATTATAAAAATTGATGGAAGCAGAGAAATAAATAGGACATAATTATACTACTGGAGGAGTAACGTTATTTATGTAGTACTAAATAATGTTTAAGTATAAAATATTTCATAATACTAAAATAAAACCCACCATAGCAAACTCTACTGCAGATATGTTCTCCTCACTGGATTAAGTCCAAAAACATATATTTAAACAAATGAAGCCATACTAAAGGTATACAATTAAAAATAAAGAGCAATGGATAATTGCTTTGTACATCTAACAACCCCAAAATAAGCCTTTACACAAGAACGCGATTGTGTATTAGCACTTACTCAGAAATAGCAATGTGAATCGATAAAAGGGTTTTTTCCAATTTATCTTACACTCCTCTCATTTAAGGATGAAAATTATTAAAATTAAGAGATGATAGGCAGTCAATATAGGAAGAATATACTTACAGAATAGCTGGAAATGTGTACAGACAAACCCCCTTTGGTAAATATTTTAACCCCTTCCACTTTATGGTATTTAAATTGGCCAAGGGAAGTTGAGCTCTCACCGGCCTGGAAGGAAAATAAAGCAGAAAGCTCGATCCTCCTTTTCAACTTTTTGTCTCCCAGCCCTCACAGCTGTCTTGAATTACTTCCTTAGGCATAATGCCAGCAGAGACCATCAGGCCAATAAGTTTAACCTGGATGTTTCATAATTAGTCCGACGGTACTCACCTGAAACCTAATGGGAGTTAGTCGAATTCAGCTGTGTGTCATCACTGAGGAACAAAAACCACCCAGCTGTCCTACCCAAGACAGCTGCACGACTGCATGCTGGTTAGGTGAGATTTACAGACCAGAGTCCAGCTGGCAAACAACCTCCACAGGGAAGGGAAACGCAAAGGTAGGGAAGGCCCCTACCGATCTCACCTGGAAGCAAAGTTCTTCCCAAGCCCAGATCTTATGGCTAGGTCACCAGCCAGATTTTATACAGACCAAATAATCTTAGAACAATTTTTCCCTCTGGCTGCTTTCCTGTCTCTTCTTGAGGTTTGTAGAAAAAGCCATAGTAAATACAAAACCCTAGCAAGCAAACAAAAAAAAGAATGCAACTGTCCAGTTAAATTTGATGGCAGGGAGGAGGAAATTCCTTGTTGACTATGCAGGAAATCTCCTTCAGCTCTAAAGTGTAAGTCAAGCCTACAGCTACTATCTCCATGTGTTATGAATGCACCAAACATCATATGCCATTTTTACTGTCCCCAATACACATGGAGACTGGTCATTGAAAAAGCCCCAAATTTTCAGGCCAGAAAGGGTCACTGCAGTCTTGTAGCATGACACACAATGCATACAAACTCCCATGCAGATTTTTTTTTTCTTCAAACAGATTAAAGCTTTGTTTTTTGAAATCTTGTGATTAAAAGATAAAAAAAAAACAACTAGTTTCTCAGATTTCATTTTCCCAGGTCAGCTATTCTCGTATTTAAATTGCACTCACAGATAGAAAGGGTACCTTAGGTGCGTGTTTTCTAATTTCAACTTCCAGCACCTACCAGAAAGGCTTTATCATGAATACTTACACAGCAGATATGAGAACATGAACAAGTTGGCATGGAAAAAGGTAAGGCGTTCACTTCTGTATCAATAACTGCTCTTATCCCATGGAAAATGTGAGGCAGCTTCCCTTCAGAGAGAAAGTTGCCAGTCAGTTGCCAGTCTTCCATCGACAACAGTATTCCCTCGGCACACTTTTATGGTCTTCCCATTCACGTATCACAGGGAGGTCTCAAGAAGTAGCTTGTCCTATTTTCCATGTGCAAGTTCACTGATAGCCCTGCACTCTAGGGCACCTCTAGTTGAGAGGTGAGATTTCTCAAGGTGCCAGGACTCAAAGGGTTGCCTGTGCCTCTAACAGGGGTAAAGTGCTACCCACACTTTTGCTTTCTTTGCCCTTCATTCCTGACAGAATGGGTCGTGACAGCCCCTTCCCATCAGATGATCCAAATTCCACCAAATTACAGTACCATATCGTATTTCCTTATGTATTTGAGCATCCCAGCATGCACCCGTTGTTCATCTAGTTTTCTAGCATCAGTACAGAGACAATTTAAAATATATTCCTTACACACGCCTTTGTGCCAAATTAAATGATAGAATGTATGCGAGAAGATTTTCGAGGAGATGTGCTAAGAATTTGAAACTAGTGCAAGATCTGAGAAAGAAAATTCATGAAGTAGTAAGCACTGGAAGGTCACTTGGTCAAAGTAAATTTTCCACTTCCTTGCAGGACATCTGACACAGTCAATGTCTGGGAGTGCAGAGAAAGCACTTATTAATAACGTCCTAATTTCTGTAGTCTACAACTCAATTTTCACAGCTGCATTAGAAGTGCAGAAAAAAAGCAGCGATAAGCTGTTCTAAAGGATATTTTTATGAACAAATCTTTCAGTCCTTCCCCCACTGCCAAAATAAAACATCTTCCGAAATCCACAGAATACACTTGTACAGGTTTCTTCCCAATTTCTATTGCAAACCTCCTCAGTAACTCAATACATTTCTTCTAGTTGCTGGTTTTTCTGAAAACTTGGCTTTTAAATAATTTTTTCCTTCATGAACACATCAGGAACATCCTAATTTCATTGGTTTTAATTATTCTCACAGGTATCACTGGACCACACTTCACAGGTGCTGATCACTTTAAAAAAAATCCAGCACACTGATTTTGTGTATTATCTTCTACACATGTAATCTAAGCCTAAGGGCCCAAAACTCTTCTATATAGTATCTTGGAGATGGACATTCCTCTCAGAAAGACTCCTCTCCCTTTTGAACTATTCCATGTGTAGGCCTACATACAGGATCTTGCATTCAACTGTAAGAATGGCAGGACTTTATTTGGATTTTTTTAACATCATCCCTTTGTTCTGTTTTTAACTTGTACCTAATTAAGAGATTGACAAAAACCAAGTCCTCAGCTTGTCTGGAGCTTTCTCTTTCTGTTCTAGAATTAAAAAGTATTCAGTTAAAAGAACAAAAGGTCTCCCCAGTTTTGCATGGTTCTTTTCGATCCACTGAAACTAATTATAATCAAAGAGATTCTGAAGTGCCAGGCCTCTTTCTGGCAGTGTTTTTGAAAGCAGAACTCTTTATAAGTCACTGTCCTCAAAATCCTTTCTTGGATCAGGTAATGGTCCTACCTTTCTGGGTCTTGCAAAGATATACGTGTGCATTTCAGTTAGGACATGCAAGTAAACTTGAGAAACCTGTGCATTTTACAAGTTGTTCTGATTTATCTTAGCTGGGATTTATCCCATATGGAATAATATGTGGACTATCTCTTCCATGATCCCTCAAAGATGGCTCAGTAAGAAGAGAATTTCATTGCCTTTTTCCCCAGACAAGTAGAGGAAACATTTGGGACACAGTTATAAAGCCAAAACAAAATCTATCACTGAGTGAAAGAAAAAAGGAGGCAAAAACATAGGACAAAGATGAATTTCAGACAAGATTTGTAAATAGATGAAAGTAGAAAAAAATACAACTTTTCACCACTTAGACTCATTTAAGAAACCCTATATTTTTTAAAGTACAGAATTAGACAAACCCTGCAGTTAAAAACCCAACATGTTCTGGTTTGAATTTTCTGCAGTCTCAGTGCAATGAAAACAGGAACAAAACCGGTTGAGTTGTCTAGCCATTATAAAAACACACTAATTTTCAGTATCAGTTGATAATAAAATTACATATCTTCAGTGTCAAGTTCTGCATACTGAGACAGTGGTTAACCCTGCTGAAGTCAACTGAAAAATTCTGCTATGTCCTAAGGAAAGAATTGGTGAATCAGGGCTACACCAAAGTAAATGGATAAACCCCAACATGCTCAGTCTGTACTCTGCAGAAAGACTGATGAATTATTCTTTGTTTGTCACATCACACTGCCCTTTTACAGGCATGAAAGCTCCTGGGACCTGTTCCAGAGAGGAAATCCCTGGCAGCTGCTGACTGCTGGTGAGAGGGACGACTGGTGTCACTTGTGAAGCCACTGTGGGGGATGATTCAACTGGAACTTCTTTTTGCATCACTCATCAGAATTGTCCCTGGCCTATCCATTTCTATAAAGCAAGCAAACCCCTCTTATCACACCCTGTCGTCCTACTCTATATAACCATAATTTAGGATCTACTCAGGTAAACCTGTGAATACATAACCATGGAAAGATTTGGAAAATGCCACAAAAGCTACTCAATTCAACACCTCCTTCCCCCTCAAATGTTTGCCAGTGAAAGTGTTGTGAGAACTGTAACAGCAAACAGATCCTTTCCGTTCCCTACTTGATAGATGCTCAACACCCGAGGGCAGAAAGGAATCGGGACCAATGAACAGAGAGATTCGTTTTCTTGTTAAAAATGCCTTCCGCACAGAAGCACCTTGATCCTTTCAGTTTCGGGCGTAAACCTGTCATGTTGGTTCAGCAAAACGTGCAGCACTTGGACTTCACCTGCCGTTTCCTCCACTGATCCTTTTCCTCACACATACCACCTAAAAAAACCCCACTTATCCATCCAGCATAATCCCCTCCTTCTTGCAAAACGCTCCTCCTTTGAGTCCGGTATCATTATGAACTTAAAACACCGCGCTCGCTGTGTTTAAACCACCCCACCTTCCTCGCGGACCGAGGGACGGCGCAGAGCCGGGGCGGTGTGGGGATGGGCGAGGACGTGTGGGGATGGGCGAGGACGTGTGGGGACGTGCAGGGTGGCCCACGCCGCACCCGATCCCCCTCCGCCCTCGGCGGCGGCCCCGCCCCAGCCCCTCTAACAAAGGAGGCCCGAGGGGCGGCAGCCGCC